>NW_019167915.1:18406154-18558056 GCF_002303985.1 Durio zibethinus | reverse complement strand
CGTATCCTGTCTCTCTAGCCGACGTAGTGCTCGCCCACCCGTCCGCCTGCCCGCTTGTTTCTTCAGTTGGCTTAGGCATACGGAGTTCATTTCCATTCTAAGATCGGATCGGACAGAGGGTTGCAGCAGCAGGATCGGCAGCACGTAGAGGGGGACCCAACCGATCCCCAGCTTGCGCATCCTACCCCTCTGGTCGGCTGAGCGCCCGCACGCTCGTTTCGTGGGTTGACTTAGGCATACAGAGTTCATTCCCAGTCTAAGATTGGACCGGACCGAGGGTTGCGACAGCACATGCTAGGCTCGGGCATGTGCTGGTGCCGCATTTTTCTTCGTCAAGGTACCATCGTCGGAGCATCGTCGGAGAACATAACCGGCGGCATTGGGGTTCTAGTGATCGGGGCGGCCAGGGGTGTGTGCACATGATGTGCGATGGGTGCTGGTACTTGGCCCTTATATTGGCCCCCTATGCCTCATCAAACCTCGAGAACTCACACCCCCTTAAAGAGCTTTTGAGATTTTACAGGTTTGCTACCAGTAGCAATTAAAGTGTTTGAAATGGGGACACTTTTTTCAAATGGTCACAAAATCTTGTACACTTCGAGTTTTTAGCTGAATTTTTTTGTGCATGCCAACAAAAATACAAGGATCACGTCTACCAAGTTTGGGGCCAAAAATCGTTGTGGAAAAATTTTAAAAAATCCTGAACCGCAAAAAGTTTTGAAAATCGTGAAAAATAGAAAACAAGTCGTCTTGCCATGAAACTTCACGTGAAGGCTTAAGGGACCGTTGTATGAATTTACAAGCCATAAAAATGGAATTGGCACGCAGATATATGAAGATATGCCTAAACCCGCCTACCACCCTATTGATCCATGGCTTGCGCATCCCGTCTCTCTGGCCTGCGTATTGCCTGCCCATCCGCCTGCCCGTTCGTTTCGTCGGTTGGCTTAGGCATACGGAGTTCATTCCCAGTCTAAGATTGGACCAGACAGAGGGTTGCGACAGCAGGATCGGCAGCACGTAGAAGGGGACCCGATCGATCCCCGGCTTGCGCATCCCACCACTCTGGCCGGCTGAGTGACAGCACGCTAGTTTCATGGGTTGACTTAGGCATACGGAATTCATTCCCAGTCAAAGAACAGACCGGATCAAGGGTTGCGGCAGCACATGCTGGGCTCGGGCATGTTCTGGAGCTGTATTTTTCTTCACCGAGGCACCATCACCGGAGCATCACTGGAGAACCTGACCGACGGCATTAGGGTTCCGGCGATCAGGGGGGCCGGGGGGTGTTCGGACATGATGTGCGATGGGTGCTGGTACTTGGCCCTTATATTGGCCCGCTATCCCACATCAAACCTCGAGGACTCACACCCCCTTAAAGAGCATTTGAGATTTTACAGGTTTGCTGCCAATAGCAATTAAAGTGTCTGAAATGGGGACACTTTTTTCAAATGGTCACAAAATCTTGTACACCTCGAGTTTTTAGTTGAATTTTTTTGTGCGTGCCAACAAAAATACAAGAATCACATCTACCAAGATTGGGGCCAAAACTCATTTCGAAAAAATTTTAAAAAATCCTGAATCATAAAAAGTTTCAAAAATCATGAAAAACAGAAAACGAGTCATCTTGCCCATGAACTTCACATGAAGGCTTAAGGGACCATTGTATGAATTTACAAGCCATAAAATATCATTGGCACGTAGAAATATGAAGATGTACCTAACCCACCTACCCACCCTATCGATCCACGGCTTGCACATTTCATCTCTCTGGCTGACGTAGTGCCCGCCCGCCGCCCGCCCGTTCATTTCGTCGGTTGGCTTAGGCATACGGAGTTCATTTCTAGTCTAAGATCAGACCGGACTGAGGGTTACGACAGTAGGATCGGCAGCACGCAGAAGGGGACCCAGTCGATCCCTGGCTTGCGCATCCCGCCCCTCTGGCCGGCTAAGTGACCGCACGCTCCTTTCGTGTGTTGACTTAGGCAAACAAAGTTCATTCGCAATCTAAAATCGGACCGGACCAAGGGTTGCGACAGCACATGCTGGGCTCGGGCATGTGCTGGTGCCGCGCTTTTCTTCATCTGGGCACCATTGCAGGAGCATCGTCGGAGAACCTGAGAGGCGGCATTAGGGTTTCGATGATCGGGGGGGTCGGGAGGGGTGTGCGCACATGATGTGTGATGGGTGCTGGTACTTGGCCCTTGTATTGGCCCCCTATCCCCCATCAAACCTAGAGAACTCACACCCCCTTAAAGAGCATTTAAGATTTTACAGGTTTGCTGCTAGTAGCCCTTAAAGTGTCTGAAATGGGGACACTTTTTTCAAATGGTCACAAAATCTTGTACACTTCGCGTTTTTAGCTGAATTGTTTTGTGCATGCCAACAAAAATAGAAAAAAATCCTTCCAAAAAAAATTTAAAAAAATCCCAAACCGCAAAAAGTTTCAAAAATCATGAAAAATAGAAAATGAGTCGTCTTGCCATGAAACTTCACGTGAAGGCTTAAGGGACCATTGTATGAATTTACAAGCCATAAAAATGGCATTGGCATGCAGAAATATGAAGATGTGCCTAAACCCACCTACCACCCTAAGAATCAACGGCTTGCGCATCCCGTCTCTCTGGCCGACGTAGTGCCCGCCTGCCTGCCCGCTTGTTTCGTCAGTTGGCTTAGGCAAACGGAGTTCATTCCTAGTCTAAGATCGGACCGACGGCATTAGGGTTTCGGCGATCGGGGGGGTCGGGGGGTGTGCGCATATGATGTGCGATGGGTGCTGGTACTTGGCCTTTGTATTGGCCCCCTATCCCCCATCAAACCTCGAGAACTCACACCCCCTTAAAGAGCATTTAAGATTTTACAAGTTTGCTGCCAGTAGCCCTTCAAGTGTCTGAAATGGGGACACTTTTTTCAAATGGTCACAAAATCTTGTACACTTCATGTTTTTAGTTGAATTGTTTTGTGCATGCCAACAAAAATAGAAAAACCTCCTTCCGAAAAAATTTTAAAAAAATCCCAAACCGCAAAAAGTTTCAAAAATCATGAAAAATAGAAAATGAGTCGTCTTGCCATGAAACTTCACGTGAAGGCTTAAGGGACCATTGTATGAATTTACAAGCCATAAAAATGGCATTGGCATGCAGAAATATGAAGATGTGCCTAAACCCACCTACCACCCTAAGAATCAACGGCTTGCGCATCCCGTCTCTCTGGCCGGCGTAGTGCCCGTCTGCCCGCCCTCTCGTTTCGTTGGTTGGCTTAGGCATAGGGAATTCATTCTTAGTCTAAGATCAGAATGGACCAAGAGTTGCAGTAGCAGGATCGACAGCACACTGAGGGGGACCGGGCCGATCCCCGGCTTGTGCATCTTGCCCCTCTGGCCGACAGAGCGCCCGCACTCTCGTTTCGTGGGTTGACTTAGACATACGAAGTTGATTCCCAGTCTAAGCATACGGAGTTCATTCCCAATCTAAGATTGAATCGGACCAAGGGTTGCGGCAGCACATGCTGGGCCCAGACAAGTGCTGGTGCTGCATTTTTCTTCGTCGGGGCACCATCACCAGAGCATCACCAGAGAACTTGACCGGCGGCATTGGGGATCCGACGATGGAGGGGGCCGGGGGGTGTGCGCACATGACGTGTGATGGGTGCTGGTACTTGGCCCTTATATTGGCCCTCTATCCCTCATCAAACCTCAAAGAACTCACACCCCCTTCAAGAGCATTTGAGATTTTACAGGTTTGCTGCCAGTAGCCATTAAAGTGTCTGAAATGGGGACACTTTTCTCAAATGGTTACAAAATCTTGTACACTTAGAGTTTTTAGCTGAATTTCTTTGTGCATAGCAACAAAAATACAAGGAATCATGTCTACCAAGTTGGGGCCAAAATCCTTTCGAAAAAATTTTAAAATTCCCGAACCGTAAAAAGTTTCAAAAAATCGTGAAAAATAGAAACGAGTCATCTTGCCATGAAACTTCACCGTGAAGGCTTAAGGGATCATTGTATGAATTACAAGCCATAAAAATGGCATTGGCATGTAGAAATATGAAGATGTGCCTAAACCCACCTACCACCCTATCGATCCACGGCTTGCACATCCCGTCTCTATAGCCGGCGTAATGCCCGCCAGCCTGCTTATTTCATTGGTTGGCTTAGGCATACGGAGTTCATTCCTAGTCCAAGATTGGACCATTCCGAGGGTTGCGGCAGCAGGATCGGTAGCACGCAGAGGGGCACTCGACCGATCCCTGGCTTGTGCATCCCGCCTCTCTGGCCGACTGAGTGATCGCATGCTCCTTTCGTGGGTTGACTTAGGCAAACGGAGTTCATTCGTAGTCTAAAATTGACCAGACCAAGGGTTACGATAGCACATGCTGGGCTCGGGCATGTGCTGGTGCCGCACTTTTTTTCATCTGGGCACCATCGTAGGAGCATCGCCGGAGAACCTGACCGACGGCATTAGGGTTTCGGTGATCGGGGGGGTCGGGGGGTGTGCGCATATGATGTACGATGGGTGCTGGTACTTGGCCCTTGTATTGGCCCCCTATCCCCCATCAAACCTCGAGAACTCACACCCCCTTAAAGAGCATTTAAGATTTTACAAGTTTGCTGCCAGTAGCCCTTCAAGTGTCTGAAATGGGGACACCTTTTTCAAATGGTCACAAAATCTTGTACACTTCATGTTTTTAGCTGAATTGTTTTGTGCATGCCAACAAAAATAGAAAAAACTCCTTCCGAAAAAATTTTAAAAAAATCCCAAACCGTAAAAAGTTTCAAAAATCATGAAAAATAGAAAATGAGTCATCTTGCCATGAAACTTCACGTGAAGGCTTAAGGGACCATTGTATGAATTTACAAGCCATAAAAATGGCATTGGCATGCAGAAATATGAAGATGTGCCTAAACCCACCTATCACCCTAAGAATCAACGGCTTGCGCTCCCGTCCTCTCTGGCCGGCGTAGTGCCCCGCCTGCATCGCCCGTCGTTTCGTCGGTTGGCTTAGCATACAGAATTCATTCCTCAGTCTAAGATGACTGAGAAAGGGTTCAACAGTATCGATAGCCGCGAAAGGGACCGACCGATCCCGGCTTGCGCATCTGCCTTGGCCGGCAGAGCGCCCGCACTCTCGTTTCGTGGGTGACTCAGACATACGAAGATTGATTCCCTCTAAGCATACGAGTTCATTCCCATCTAAGAGTCGGATCGCCCGAGGGTGCGGCAGCTCATGCTGGGCCGGGCAAGTGCTGGTGCTGCATTTTTCTGTCGCGGGGCACCATCACAAAGCATCACCGGAGAACTGACCTGCGGCAATTGGGTTCTGCGATGGAGGGGGCCGGGGGGTGTGCGCACATGACGTGTGATGGGTGCTGGTACTTGGCCCTTATATTGGCCCCCTATCCCTCATCAAACCTCAAGAACTCACACCCCCTTAAAGAGCATTTGAGATTTTACAGGTTTGCTGCCAGTAGCCATTAAAGTCTCTGAAATGGGGACACTTTTTTCAAATGGTTACAAAATCTTGTACACTTAGAGTTTTTAGCTCAATTTCTTTGTGCATGCAAACAAAAATACAAGGATCATGTCTACCAAGTTGGGGCCAAAAATCTTTTCGAAAAAATTTTAAAAATTCTCGAACCGCAAAAAGTTTCAAAAATCGTGAAAAATAGAAAACGAGTCATCTTGCCATGAAACTTCACTTGAAGGCTTAAGGGATCATTGTATGAATTTACAAGCCATAAAAATGGCATTGGCACACAAAAATATGAAGATTTTCCTAAACCCACCTACCACCCTATCAATCCACGGCTTGCGCATCCCGTCTCTCTGGGCGGCGTAGTGCCCGCCCGCCCATCCGCTCGTTTCGTCGGTTGGCTTAGGCATACGGAGTTCATTCCCAGTCTAAGCATATGGAGTTCATTCCCAGCCTAAGATCGAACCGGACCGAGGCTTGCGACAGCACATGCTGGACTCGGGCATGTGCTGGTGCCGTATTTTTCATCATCGGGGCACCATCGTCGGAGAACCTGATCGGTGGCATTGGGGTTTGGCGATCGGGGGGCCGAGGGGGTGTGCGTACATGATGTGCGATGGGTGCTGATAACTATCCCCTATATTGGCTCCCTATCCCTCATCAAACCTCGAGAACTCACACCCCCGTAAAGAGCATTTGAGATTTTACAGGTTTGCTGCCAATAGCCATTAAAGTGTCTAAAATGGGGACACTTTTTTGAAATGGTCACAAAATCTTGTACACTTCGAGTTTTTAGCTGAATTTTTTTTTGCATGCCAACAAAAATACAAGGATCACGTCTACCAAGTTTGGGGCCAAAACTCCTTTCAAAAAAATTTTAAAAAAATCCCAAACCGTAAAAAGTTTTAAAAATCGTAAAAAATAGAAAATGAGTCGTCTTGCCATGAAACTTCACGTGAAGGCTTAAGGGACCATTGTATGAATTTACAAGCCATAAAAATGGCATTGGGGTGCAAAAATATGAAGATGTGCCTAAACCCACCTACCACCCTAAGAATCCACGGCTTGCGCATCCTGTCTCTCTGGCCGGCGTAGTGCCCGCCCGCCCGCCGCTCGTTTCGTCGATTGGCTTAGGCATACGGAGTTCATTCCCAGTCTAAGATCAGACTGGACTGAGGGTTGCAGCATAGGATCGATAGTACGTAGAAGGGGACCCGACCGATCCCCGACTTGCGCATCCCACCCTTCTGGCCGGCAGAGCGCCCGCACGCTCGTTTCGTGGGTTGACTCAGACATACGGAGTTGATTCCCAGTCTAAGCATATGGAGTTCATTCCCAATCTAAGATCGGATCGGACCGAGGGTTACGGCAGCACATACTGGGCTCGGGCAAGTGCTGGTGCTACATTTTTCTTCGTCGGGCACCAATCGTCAGAGCATCGCTGGAGAACCGATGCCCGCATTGGGGTTCTGGCGATCGGGGGGGGCAGGGGGGTGTGCGCCACATGATGTGCGATGGTGCTGGTACTTGGCCCTTATATTGGCCCCTATCCCTCATGAAACCTTGAGAACTCACAGCGCCCGTTAAAGAGCATTTGAGATTTTACAGGTTTGCTGCCAGTAGCCTTTAAAGTGTTCGAAATGAGGACACTTTATTCAATGGACACAAAATCTTGTACACTTCGAGTTTTTAGCTGAATTTTTTGTGCATGCAAAAAAAAATACAAGGATCACGCTACCAAGTTGGGGTCGAAACTCTTTCTGAAAAAATTTTAAAACAATCCCGAACCGTAAAAAGTTTGAAAAATCATGAAAAATAGAAAAAGGAGTCATCTTGCCATGAAACTTCACGTGAAGGCTTAAGGGACCATTGTATGAATTTACAAGCCATAAAAATGGCATTGGCACGTAAAATATGAAGATGTGCCTGAACCAACCTACCACCCTATCGATCCACGGCTTGCGCATCCCGTCTCTCTGGCCGGCGTAATGCCCGCCCGCCTGCCCGCCTGCTCATTTCGTCGGTTGGCTTAGGCATACGGAGTTCATTCCCAGTCTAACATTAGATCAGACCGAGGGTTGCGGCAGCAGGATCGGCAGCACGTAGAGGGGGACCCGGTCGATCCCCGGCTTGTGCATCCCGCCTTTCTGGCCGGCTGAGCGCCCGCACACTCGTTTCATGGGTTAACTTAGGCATACAGAGTTCATTCCCAATCTAAGCATACGAAGTTCATTCCCAGTCTAAGATCAGATGGGATCGAGGGTTGCGACAGCACATGCTAGGCTCGGGAATGTGCTGGTGCCGCATTTTTCTTCGTCGGGGCACCATCGTCGGAGCATCGCTGGAGAACCTGATCAGCGACATTGGGGTTCTGGCGATCGGAGGGGCCAAGGGGGGTGTGCGCACATGATGTGCGATGGGTGCTGGTACTTGGCCCTTATATTAGCCCCGTATCCCTCAGGAAACCTCAAGAACTCACACCCCCTTAAAGAGCATTTGAGATTTTACAGGATTGCTGCCCGTAGCCTTTAAAGTGTCTGAAATGGGGACACTTTATTCAAATGGTCACAAAATCTTGTACACTTCGAGTTTTTAGCTGAATTTTTTTGTGCATGCGAAAAAAAATACAAGGATCACGTCTACCAAGTTTGGGGTCAAAACTCCTTCCGAAAAAAATTTTAAAAAATCCTGAACCGCAAAAAGTTTTTAAAATAATGAAAAATAAAAAACGAGTCGTCCTGCTATGAAACTTCACATGGAGGCTTAAGGGACCATTGTATGAATTCACAAGCCATAAAAGTGGCATTGGCAGGCAGAAATATGAAGATGTGCCTGAACCAACCTACCACCCTATCGATCCACGGCTTGCGCATCCCGTCTCTCTGGCCGGCGTAGTGCCCGCCCGCCCGCCCGCCTGCTCGTTTAATCGACTGGCTTAGGCATACAGAGTTCATTCCCAGTCTAAGATCAGACTGGACCAAGGGTTGCGGCAGTAGGATCGGCAGCACTAGAGCGAGACCTGGTCGATCCCCGGCTTGCGCATCCCGCCCGTCTGGCTGGCTGAGTGCCCGCACACTCGTTTCATGGGTTGACTTAGGCATACGGAGTTCATTCCCAATCTAAGCATACGAAGTTCATTCCCAGTCTAAGATCGAACGGGACCGAGGGTTGCGACAGCACATGCTAGGCTTGGGAATGTGCTGGTGCCACATTTTTTCTTCGTCGGAGCATCGCCGGAGAACCTGACCAGTGGCATTGGGGTTCCGACGATCGGGGGGGCCATGGGGGTGTGCGCACATGATGTGCGATGGGTGCTGGTACTTGGCCCTTATATTGGCCCCCTATCCCTCGTCAAACCTCGAGAACTCACACCCCCTTAAAGAGCATTTGAGATTTTACAGGTTTACTGCCAGTAGCAATTAAAGTGTCTAAAATGGGGACACTTTTTTCAAATGGTCACAAAATCTTGCACACTTCGAGTTTTTCGCTGAATTTTTTTGTGCATGCCAAAAAAAATACAAGGATCATGTCTACCATGTTTTGGGCCAAAACTCCTTCTGAAAAAATTTTAAAAAATCACGAACCATAAAAAGTTTCAAAAATCGTGAAAAATAGAAAACGAGTCGTCTTGCCATGAAACTTCACGTGAAGGCTTAAGGGACCATTGTATGAATTTACAAGCCATAAAAATGGTGGCATGAAAAATATGAAGATGTGCCTAAGCCCACCTACCACCCTATCGATCCATGGCTTGCGCATCCCATCTCTCTGGCCGGCGTAGTGCCCGCCCGCCCTCCCGCTCGTTTCGTCAGTTGGCTTAGGCATACGGAGTTCATTCCCTGTCTAAGATCGAACCAGACCGAGGGTGGCGGCAATAGGATCGGCAGCATGCAAAGGCGGACCCGATCAATCCCCGACTTGCGCATCCCGCCCCTCTGGCCGGCTGAGCGCCCGCACGCTCATTTCGTGGGTTGACTTAGGCATACGGAGTCCATTCCCAGTCTAAGCATACGGAGTTCATTCCCAGTCTAAGATCGGACCAAATTGAGGGTTGCGGCAGCACATGCTGGGCTCGGGCATGTGCTGGTGCCGCATTTTTCTTCGTCGGGGCACCATCACCGGAGCATCGCCAGAAAACCTGACCGACGGCATTAGGGTTCCGTCGATCGGGGGCGCCGGGCAGGTGTGCGCACATGATGTGCGATGGGTGCTGGTACTTGGCCCTTATATTGACCACCTATCCCTCATCAAACCTCAGAACTCACACCCCTTTAAAGAGCATTTGAGATTTTACAGGTTTGCTGCCAGTAGCCATTAAAGTGTCTGAAATGAAGACATTTTTTTCAAATGGTCACAAAATCTTGTACACTTCGATTTTTTAGCTGAATTTTTTTATACATGCCAACAAAAATACAAGGATCATGTCTACCAAGTTTGGGGCCAAGAATCCATCCAAAAAAATTTTTAAAAATCCCGAACCGTAAAAAGTTTCAAAAATCATGAAAAATATAAAATGAGTCGTCTTGCCATGAAACTTCACGTGAAGGCTTAAGGGACCATTGTATGAATTTACAAGCCATCAAAATGGCATTGGCATGCAGAAATATGAAGATGTGCCTAAACGCAGCTACCACCCTTGATCCACGGCTTGCGCATCCCGTCTCTCTGGCCGGCGTAGTGCCCACCCGCCCTCCCGCTCGGTTCATCAGTTGGCTTAGGCATACGGAGTTCATTCCAAGTCTAAGATCAGACCAGACCGAGGGTTACGGAAACAGGATCGGCAGCATATAGAGTGCGACCCGACGGATCCCCGGCTTGCGCATCCCGCCTCTCAGGTCGACTGAGCGCCCGCGCGCTCGTTTCGTGGGTTGACTTAGGCAGACGGAGTTCATTCCCAGTCTAAGCATGTGCAGTTCATTCCCAGTCTAAGATCGGATTGGACCGACGGTTGCGGCAGCACTTGCTGGGCTCGGGCATGTGCTGGTGCCGTATTTTTCTTCACCGGGGCACCATCGTCAGAGCATTGCCGGAGAACCTGACAGGCGGCATTGGGGTTCCGACGATCAGGGGGCCGGGGGGTGCGCGCACATGATGTGCGATGGGTGCTGGTGCTTAGCCCATATAATATCCCCGTATCCCTCATCAAACCTCAGAAACTCACACCTCCTTAAAGAGCATTTGAGATGTTACAGGTTTGCTGCCAGTAGCCATTAAAGTGTCTAAAATGGAGACAATTTTTTCAAATGGTCACAAAATCTTGTACACTTGGAGTTTTTAGCTGAATTTTTTTGTGCATGCCAAAAAAATACAAGGATCACGTCTACCAAGTTTGGGCTAAAAATCCTTCTGAAAAAATTTTAAAAAATCCCGAACCGCAAAAAGTTTCAAAAATCATGAAAAATAGAAAACGAGTCGTCTTGCCATGAAACTTCATGTGAAGGCTTAAGGGACCATTGTATGAATTTACAAGCCATAAAAATGGCATTGGCATGCAGAAATATAAAGATGTGCCTAAACCCACCTACCACCTTATCGATCCACGGCTTGCACATCTCGTCTCTCTGGCCGGCGAAGTGCCCGCCCGCCCACCCGCCCGCTCGTTTCGTCGGTTGGCTTAGGCATAGGGAGTTCATTCCCAGTCTAGGATCAGACCAGACCGAGGGTTGCGGCATCAAGATCGACAGCACGTAGAGAGGGACCCGGCCGATCACCGGCTTGCGCATCCCGCCCCTCTGGCCGACTGAGTGCCCGCACGCTCATTTTGTGGGTTAACTTAGGCATACGGAGTTCATTCCCAGTCTAAGCATACGAAGTTCATTCCCAGTCTAAGATCAGACCTGACCGAGGGTTACGACAACACATGCTGGGCTCGGGCATGTGCTGGTGCCGTATGTTTCTTCGTCGGGGCACCATCATCGGAGAACCTGACCGACGGCATTGGGGTTCCGACGATCGGGGGGGCCGGGGGGTGTGCGCACATGATGTGCGATGGGTGCTCGTACTTGTCCCTTATATTTGCCGCTATCCCTCATCAAACCTCGAGAACTCAGACCCCTTTAAAGAGCATTTGGGATTTTACAGGTTTGCTGGCAGTAGCCATTAAAGTGTCTGAAATGGAGACACTTTTTTCAAATGTTCACAAAATCTTGTACACTTCGAGTTTTTAGCTGAATTTTTTTGTGCATGCCAAAAAAAATGCAAGGATCACAACTACCAGGTTTGGGGCCAAAAATCCTTCTGAAAAAAATTTAAAAAAATCACGAACTGCAAAAAGTTTCAAAAATCATGAAAAATAGAAAACGAGTCGTCTTGCCATGAAACTTCACGTGAAGGCTTAAGGGACCATTGTATGAATTTACAAGCCATAAAAATGGTGGAACGTAGAAATATGAAGATGTGCCTAAACCCACCTACCACCCTATCGATCCATGGCTTGCGCATCCAGTCTCTCTGGCCGGCGTAGTGTCGGCCCGCCCGCCCGCTCGTTTCGTCTGTTAGCTTAGGCAAACGGAGTTCATTCCCAGTCTAAGATTGGACCAAACCAAGGGTTACGGTAGTAGGATCGGCAGCACGCAAAAGAGGAATCAGTCGATCCCCGACTTGTGCATCCTGCTCCTCTGGCTGGTTGAGCGCCCGCACGCTCGTTTCGTGGGTTGACTTAGGCATACGGAGTTCATTCCCAGTCTAAGATCGGATCAGACCGAGGGTTACGACAGCAAATGCTAGGCTTGGGCATGTGCTAGTGCCGTATTTTTCTTCGTCGGGGCACCATCGCTGGAGCATCATCGGAGAACCTGACCGACAGCATTGGGGTTTCGACGATCGGGGGGCCGGCGGGGGTGTGCGCACATGATGTGCGATGGGTGCTGGTACTTGGCCCTTATATTGGCCCCCTATGCCTCATCAAACCTCGAGAACTCACACCCCCTTAAAGAGCATTAGAGATTTTACAGGTTTGCTGCCAGTAGCCATTAAAGTGTCTTAAATGGGGACACTTTTTTCAAATGGTCACAAAATCTTGTACACTTCGAGCTTTTGGCTTAATTTTTTTGTGCATGCCAAAAAAAATACAAGGATCACGACTACCAAGTTTGGGGTAAAAAATACTTTTGAAAAAATTTAAAAAAATCCCGAACTGCAAAAACTTTTGAAAATCGTGAAAAATAAAAAACGAGTCGTCTTGCCATGAAGCTTCACGTGAAGGCTTAAGGGACCATTGTATGAATTTACAAGCCATAAAAATGGCATTGGCATGCAGAAATATGATGATGCACCTAAACCCACATACCACCCTATCGATCCATGGCTTGCGCATCCCGTCTCTCTGGCCGGCGTAGTGCCCGCCCGCCCGCCTGCCCGCTCGTTTCGTCGGTTGGCTTAGGCATACGGAGTTCATTCCCAGTCTAAGGCCGGACCAGACCAAGGGCTGCAGCAGTCGGATCGACAGCACATAGAGGGAGACCTGGCCGATCCTCGGCTTGCGCATCCCGCCCCTCTGGCCAGCTGAGCGCCGCACGCTCGTTTCATGGGTTGACTTAGGTGTACGGAGTTCATTCCCAGTCTAAGCATACGGAGTTCATTGCCACTCTAATATCAGATAGGACGAAGGGTTACGGCAGCACATGCTGGGCTCAGGCATGTGCTGGTGCCGCATTTTTCTTCGCCAGGGCACCATCGCCGGAGTATCGTCGAAGAACCTGACCGACAGCATTGGGGTTCCGACGATCGGTGGGGCCGGGGGGTGTGCGCACATGATGTGCGATGAGTGCTGGTACTTGGCCCTTATATTGGCCCCCTATCTCTCATCAAACCTCGAGAACTCACACCCCCTTAATGAGCATTTGAGATTTTACACGTTTGCTGCCAGTAGCCAATAAAGTGTCTGAAATGGGGACATTTTTTTCAAATGGTCACAAAATCTTGTACACTTCGAGTTTTTAGCTGAATTTTTTTTGCATGCCAACAAAAATACAAGGATCACGTCTACCAAGTTTATGGCCAAAACCCTTCTGAAAAAATTTTAAAAAATCTCGAACCGTAAAAAGTTTCAAAAATCGTGAAAAATAGAAAAGGAGTCGTCTTGCCATGAAACTTCACGTAAAGGCTTAAGGGACCAGTGCATGAATTTACAAGCCATAAAAATGGCATTGGCACGCAGAAATATGAAGAAGTGCCTAAACCCACCTACCACCCTATCGATCCACGGCTTGCGCATCCCGCCTCTCTGGCCGACGTAGTGCCCACCCACCCGCAGCCCGCTCGTTTCATCGGTTGGCTTAGGCATACGGAGTTTATTCCCAGTCTATGACTGGATCAGATTGAGGGTTGCAACAGCAAGATCGGCAGCACGTAGAGAGGGACTCGATCGATCCCTGACTTGCGCTTTCCACCCCTCTGACCGACTGCGCGCCCGCTCTCTCGTTTCATGCGTTCACTTAGGTATACGGAGTTCATTCCCAGTCTAAGCATACAGAGTTCGTTCCCAGCCTAAGATTGTACTGGACCGATGGTTGTGGCAGCACATGCTGGGCTCGAGCATGTGCTGGTGCCTCATTTTTCTTCGTCAGGGCACCATCGTCGGAGCATCATCGGAGAACCTGACCGGTGGCATTGGGGTTCCGACGATCGGGGGGTCCGAGGGGTGTGTGCGCACATGATGTGTAATGGATGCTGGTACTTGGCCCTTATATTGGCCCCCTATCCCTCATCAAACCTTGAGAACTCGCACCCCCTTAAAGAGCATTTGAGATTTTACAGGTTTGCTACCAGTAGCCATTAAAGTGTCTGAAATGGGTACATTTTTTTCGAATGGTCACAAAATCTTGTACACTTCGAGTTTTTAGCTGTATTTTTTTGTGCATGCCAAAAAAAAATACAAGGATCACATCTACTAAGTTTGGGGTGAAAACTTCTTCCGAAAAAATTTTAAAAAATCTCGAACCGTAAAAAGTTTGAAATATCGTGAAAAATGCAAAACGAGTCATCTTGCCAAGAAACTTCACGTGAAGGCTTAAGGGACCATTGTATGAATTTACAAGCCATAAAAATGGCATTGGCATGCAAAAATATGAAGATGTGCTTAAACCCACCTACCACCCTATCGATCCATGGCTTGCACATCCCGTCTCTCTGGCTAGCGTAGTGCCCGCTCGCCCGCTCGTTTCGTCGGTTGGCTTAGGCATACGAAGTTCATTCCCAGTCTAAGATCAGACCGGATCAAGGGTCGTGGTAGCAGGATCAGCAACACGCAGAGGGGGACCCGGTCGATCCCCAACTTACGGATCCCGCCCCTCTGGCCAACTGAGCGCCCGCACGCTCTTTTCATGGGTTGACTTAGGCATACGGAGTTCATTCCCAGTCTAAGCATATGAAGTCCATTCCCAGTCTAAGATCGGACTGGACCGAGGGCTGCGGCAGCACATGCTGGGCTCGGGCATGTGCTGGTGCCGCATTTTTCTTCGCCGGGGTACCATCGCTAGAGCATCACCAAAGAACCTGACCGACGGCATTAGGGTTCCAGCGATCGGGGGGACCAGGGGGTGTGCGCACATGATGTACGATGGGTGCTGGTACTTGGCCCTTATATTGGCCCCCTATCCCTCATCAAACCTCAAGAACTCACACCCCTTTAAAGAGCATTTGAGATTTTACAGGTTTGCTGCTAGTAGCCATTAAAGTGTCTAGAATGGGGACACTTTTTTCAAATGTCACAAAATCTTGTACACTTCAAGTTTTTAGCTGAATTTTTATGAGCATCCCAAAGAAAATACAAGGATCACGTCTACCAAGTTTGGGACAAAAAATCCTTCCGAAAAAATTTAAAAAAATCTCGAACTGTAAAAAGTTTCAAAAATCGTGAAAAATAGAAAACGAGTCGTCTTGCCATGAAACTTCACGTGAAGGCTTAAGGGACCATCATATGAATTTAAAAGCCATAAACATGGCATTGGCATGCAGAAATATGAAGATGTGCCTAAACCCACCTACCACCCTATCGATCCACAGCTTGTGCATCCCGTCTCTCTAGCCAACGTAGTGCCCTCCCGCCCGTTCGTTTTGTCGGTTGGCTTAGGCATACGGAGTTCATTCCCAGTCTAAGATCAGACCAGACCAAGGATTATGGCAGCAGGATTGGCAGCACGTAGAGTGGGACCTGACCGATCGCCGGCTTGCACCTCCCGCCCCTCTGGCCGGCTGAACGCCCGCATGCTCGTTCCGTGGGTTGACTTAGGCATACGGAGTTCATTCCCAGTCTAAGCATACAGAGTTCATTCCTAGTCTAAGATCGGATCAGACCGAGGGTTGCGGTAGCACATGCTGGGCTCAGGCATGTGCTGGTGCTGCATTTTTCTTCGCTGGGGCACCATCGCCAGAGCATCACCGAAGAACCTGACCGATCGCATTGGGGTTCCGACGATCGGGGGGTTTGCACACATGATGTGCGATGGGTGCTGCAACATGGCCCTTATATTGGCCCCCTATCCCTCATCAAACCTCGAGAACTCACACCCCCTTAAAGAGCATTTGAGATTTTACAGGTTTGCTGCCAGTAGCCGTTAAAGTGTCTGAAATGGGGACACTTTTTTCAAATGGTCACAAAATCTCGTACACTTTGATTTTTTGGCTGAATTTTTTTATGCATTTCAACAAAATTACAATGATCACATCTACCAAGTTTGGGGAAAAAACTCCATCAAAAAAAATTTTTAAAAATCCCGAAACGAAAAAAGTTTCAAAAATCATGAAAAATAGAAAATGAGTCGTCTTGCCATGAAACTTCACGTGAAGGCTTAAGGGAGCATTGTATGAATTTACAAGCCATAAAAATGGCATTGGCACATAGAAATATGAAGATGTTCCTAAACCCACATTCCACCCTATCGATCCACGGCTTGCGCATCCCGTCTCTTTGGCCGGCGTAGTGCCCGCCCAACCGCTTGTTTCGTCGGTTGGCTTAGGCATATCGAGTTCATTCCCAATCTAAGATTGGACCAAACTGAGGGTTGCGGTAGCAGGATCAGCAGCATGCAGAGGGGGACCCGATCGATCCCCAGCTTGCGCATCCAGCCCCTCTGGCCGACTGAGCGCCCGCACGCTCGTTTTGTGGGTTGACTTAGGCATACGAAGTTCATTTCCAGTCTAAGCATACGGAGTTCATTCCCAGTCTAAGATTAGACTGGACCAAGGGTTGCGGTTGCACATCCTGGGCTTGAGCATGTGCTGGTGCCGCCTTTTTCTTCGTCGGGGCACCATCGTCGGAGAACCTGACCGGCGGCATTAGGGTTCCGACGATCGGGGGGCCGGGGGGGTGTGCGCACATGATGTGCGATGGGTGCTGGTACTTGGCCCTTATATTGGCCCCCTATCCCACATCAAACCTCGAGAACTCACACCCCCTTAAAGAGCATTTGAGATTTTACAGGTTTGCTGCCAGTAGCCGTTAAAGTGTCTGAAATGGGGACACTTTTTTCAAATGGTCACAAAATCTTGTACACTTCGAGTTTTTAGCTGAATTTTTTCTTTTGCATGCCAACAAAAATACAAGGATCACGTCTACCAAGTTTGGGGCCAAAACTCCTTTCGAAAAAATTTTAAAAAATCCCTAACCGCAAAAAGTTTTGAAAATCGTGAAAAATAGAAAATGAGTCGTCTTGCCATGAAACTTCACATGAAGGCTTAAAGGACCATTGTATGAATTTAAAAGCCATAAAAATGGCATTGGCACACAGAAATATGAAGATGTGCCTAAACCCACCTACCACCCTATCGATCCATGGCTTGCGCATCCCGTCTCTCTAGCCGACGTAGTGCCCGCCCGCCAACCCGCCCGCTCGTTTTGTCGGTTGGCTTAGGCATACGGAGTTCATTCCCAGTCTAAGATTGGACCAGACAGAGGGTTGCGGTAGTAGGATCGATAGCACATCGAGGGGGATCCGATCGATCCTCGGCTTGCGCATCCCGCCCCTCTGGCCGGCTGAGCACCCGTACGCTCGTTTTGTGGGTTTACTTAGGCATACAGATTTCATTCCCAGTCTAAGCATACGGAGTTCATTCCCAGTCTAAGATCGGACCAGACCGAGGGGTGCGGCAGCATATGCTGGGCTCGGGCATGTGCTGGTGCCGCATTTTTCTTCACCGGGGCACCATCGCTGGAGAACCTAACCGACGGCATTGGGGTTCCGACGATCGGGGGGCCGAGGGGGGTGTGCGCACATGATGTGCGATGGGTGCTGGTACTTGGCCCTTACGTTGGTGCCCTATCCCTCATCAAACCTCAAGAACTCACACCGCCTTAAAGAGCATTTGAGATTTTACAGGTTTGCTGCCAGTAGCCATTAAAGTGTCTGAAATGGGGACACTTTTTTCAAATGGTCACAAAATCTTGTACACTTCGAGTTTTTAGCTGAATTTTTTTTTGCATGCCAAAAAAAATACAGGGATCATGTCTTCCAAGTTTGGGGCCAAAAATCTTTCCGAAAAAATTTTAAAAAATCCCGAACCGCAAAAAGTTTCAAAAATCATGAAAAAATAGAAAACGAGTCGTCTTGCCATGGAACTTCACGTGAGGGCTTAAGGGACTATTGTAAGAATTTACAAGCCATAAAAATGGCATAGGCATGCAGAAATATGAAGATGTGCCTAAACCCACCTACCACCCTATCGATCCACGGCTTGCGCATCCCGTCTCCCTGGCCGGCGTAGTGCCCGCCCGCCCACCCGCTCGTTTCATCGGTTGGCTGAGGCATACGGAGTTCATTCCCAGTCTAAGATTAGATCCGACAGAGGGTTGCGGCAGCAGGATCGATAGAACATAGAGGGGGACCCGGCCGATCCCCGACTTGCGCATCCTGCCCCTCTGGCCGGCTGAGCGCCCGCACGCTCGTTTCGTGGGTTGACTTAGGCATACGGAGTTCGTTCCCAGTCTAACCATACGAAGTTCATTCCCAATCTAAGATTGGACTGGACCGAGGGTTGCGGCAGCATAAGCTAGGCTCGAGCATGTACTAGTGCCGCATTTTTCTTCGTCGGGGCACCATCGCCGGAGAACCTGATTGGCGGCTTTGAGTTTCCGGCGATCGGGGGGGCCGGGGGGTGTGCGCACATGATGTGCGATGGGTGCTGGTACTTGGCCCCTATATTGGCCCCCTATCCCTCATGAAACCTCAAGAACTCACACCCCCTTAAAAAGCATTTGAGATTTTTCAGGTTTGTTGCCAGTAGCCATTAAAGTGTCTGAAATGGGGACACTTTTTTCAAATGGCCACAAAATCTTGTACACTTCGAGTTTTTAGCTGAATTTTTTTTTGCATGCCAATAAAAATAGATGGATCATGTCTACGATGTTTGGGGCCAAAACTCCTTCCAAAAAAATTTTAAAAAATCCCGAACCATAAAAAGTTTCAAAAATCGTGAAAAATACAAAATGAGTCGTCTTGCCATTAAACATCACGTGAAGGCTTAAGGGACCATTGTATGAATTTAAAAGCCATAAAAATGGCATTGGCATGCAGAAATATGAAGATGTGTCTAAACCCACCTACCACCCTATCGATCCACGGCTTGTGCATCCCGTCTTTCTGGTCGGCGTAGTGCCCGACCCCCCGCCCGCTCGTTTCATCGGTTGGCTGAGGTATACGGAGTTCATTCCCAGCTAAGATCAGACCAAACCAAGGGTTGTGATAGTAGGATAGGTAGCACGCAGAGGGGCACCCGACCGATCTCGGGATTGCGCATCCCACCCCTCTGGCCGGCTGAGCGCCCGCACGCTCGTTTCATGGGTTGACTTAGGCATACGGAGTTCATTCCCAGTCTAAGCATACGGAGTTCATTCCCAGTCTAAGATCCGACTGGACCGAGGCTTACGGCAGCACATGTTGGGCTCGGGCATGTGTTGGTGCCGAATTTTTCTTCGTCAGGGCACCATCGTCGGAGCATCGTCGGAGAACCTGACCGACGGCATTGGGGTTCTGGCGATTGGAGGGGCCAGGGGGTGTGCGCACATGATGTGTGATGGGTGCTGGTACTTGGCCCTTATGTTGGCCCCCTATCCCTCATCAAACCTCGAGAACTCACACCCCCTTAAAAAGCATTTGAGATTTTACAGGTTTGCTGCCAGTAGCCAGTAAAGTGTCTAAAATGGGGACACCTTTTTCAAATGGCCATAAAATCTTGTACACATCTCTGGCCGGTGTAGTGCCCGCACGCCCGTCTGCCCGCTCGTTTTGTCGGTTGGCTTAGGCATACAGAGTTCATTCCCAGACCAAGATCAGACCGGACCG
Organism: Durio zibethinus; assembly: GCF_002303985.1. The sequence continues at coordinate 18,538,305 of NW_019167915.1, read as the reverse complement.
AGGGCTGCTACAGTAGGATCAGCAGCACGTAGAGGGGAACCGATCGATCCTCGGCTTGCGTATCCCGCCCCTCTGGCCGACTGAGCGCCCGCACACTCGTTTTCTGGGTTGACTTAAGCATACGGAGTTCATTCCCAATCTAAGATCGGACCGGACCAAGGGTTGCAGCAACACATGCTGGGCTCGGGCATGTGCTGGTGCCGTATTTTTCTTCGTCGGGGCACCATCACAGGAGCATCGTCGGAGAACCTGACTGGCGGCATTGGGGTTCCGGCGATCGGGGGGGCCGGGGGGGTGTGCGCACATGGTGTGCGATGGGTGCTGGTACTTGGCCCTTATATTGGCCCCTATCCCTCATCGAACCTCGAGAACCCACACCCCCTTAAGGAGCATTTGAGATTTTACAGGTTTGCTGCCAGTAGCCATTAAAGTGTCTGAAATGGGGACACTTTTTTCAAATGATCAAAAAATCTTGTACACTTCGAGTTTTTAGCTGAATTTTTTTATGCATGCCAAAAAAAATACAGGGATCACGTCTACCAAGTTTGGGGTGAAAACTCCTTTCAAAAAAATTTTAAAAAATCCCGAACCGTAAAAAGTTTTAAAAATCATGAAAAATAGAAAAGGAGTCGTCTTGCCATGAAACTTAACGTGAAGCCTTAAAGGACCATTGTATGAATTTACAAGCCATAAAAATGGCATTGGCATGCAGAAATATGAAGATGTGCCTAAACCCACCTGCCGCCCTATCGATCCACGGCTTGCGCATCCCGTCTCTCTGGCAGCTGTAGTGCTCGCGCGCCCGCCCGCCCTCTCATTTCGTCGGTTGAATTAGGCATACGGAGTTCATTCCCAGACCAAGATCAGACCAGACCGAGGGCTATTGTAGCAGGATCAGCAGCATGTAGAGGGGGACCCGACCGATCCCCGGCTTGCGTATCTCGCCCCTTTGGCCGGCTGAGCGCCCGCACGCTCGTTTTGTGGGTTGACTTAAGCATACGGAGTTCATTCCCAGTCTAAGATCGGATCGGACCAAGGGTTACAGCAACACATGCTGGGCTCGAGCATGTGCTAGTGTCGCATTTTTCTTCGTCGGGGTACCATCGCCAAAGCATCGCCGAAGAACCTGATTGGCGGCATTGGGGTTCAGGCGATCGAGGGGGCCGGGGGGTGTGCGATGGGTGCTGGTACTTGGCCCTTATATTGGCCCCCTATCCCTCATCGAACCTCGAGAACTCACACCCCCTTAAAGAGCATTTGAGATTTTACAGGTTTGCTGCCAGTAGCCATTAAAGTGCCTGACATGGGGACACTTTTTTCAAATGGTCAAAAAATCTTGTACACTTCGAGTTTTTAGCTGAATTGTTTTATGCATGCCAACAAAAATACAAGGATCATGTCTACCATGTTTGGGGCCAAAACTCCTTTCAAAAAAATTTTAAAAAATCCTGAACCGTAAAAAGTTTTGAAAATCGTGAAAAATAGAAAAAGAGTCGTCTTGCCATTAAACTTAACGTGAAGGCTTAAGGGACTATTGTATGAATTTGCAAGCCATAAAAATGGCATTGGCACGCAGAAATATGAAGATGTGCCTAAACCTACCTACCACCCTATCGATTCACGGCTTGCGCATCCCGTCTCTCTGGCAGGTGTAGTGCCCGCCCGCCCGCTCGTTTCATCGGTTGGCTTAGGCATACGGAGTTCATTCCCAGTCTAAGATTAGACCGGATTGAGGGTTGCGGCGGCAGGATTGGCAGCACGCAGAGGGGGACCCGGCCGATCCCCGGCTTGCGCATCCTGTCGTTTTGGTTGGTTGAGTGCCCGCACGCTCGTTTCGTGGGTTGACTTAGGCATACGGAGTTCATTCCCAGTGTAAGCATACGAAGTTCATTACCAGTCTAAGATCAGACCGGACCAAGGGTTGCGGCAGCACATGCTAGGCTTGGGCATGTGTTGGTGCCATATTTTTCTTTGCCGAAGCATCGCCGGAGAACCTGACCGGCGGCATTGGGGTTCTGGCAATCGGGCGGGCCGGGGGGTGTGCGCCCATGATGTGCAATGGGTGCTGGTACTTGGCCTTTATATTGGCCCCTATCCCTCATCAAACCTCTAGAGCTCACACCCCCTTAAAGAGCCTTTGAGATTTTACAAGTTTGCTACCAGTAGCCATTAAAGTGTCTGAAATGGAGACACTTTTTTCAAATGGTCACAAAATCTTGTACACTTTGAGTTTTTAGCTGAATTTTTTTATGCACGCCAAAAAAAATACAAGGATCACATCTACCAAGTTTTGGGCCAAAAAGCTTCCAAAAAATTTTAAAAAAAATTCTGAACGCAAAAAGTTTCAAAAATCGTGAAAAATTAGAAAACGAGTCGTCTTGCCATGGAAAACTTCAACGTGAAGGCTTAGGGGACCATTCTATGATTTACAAGCCATGGAAAATGGCATTGGCATGCAGAAATATGAAGATGTTGCCCTAAACCCACCTGTCGCCCTATCCGATCCACGGCTTGCGCATCCCGTCCTCTCTGGCTGTCCGGTAGTGCCCGCACGCCCACCGACCCGCTCGTGATTTCGTCAGTGGGCTTAGGCATACCGAGTTCATTCCCAGACCAAGATCAGATCGGACCAAGGGCTGCTGCAACAGGATTGGCAGCATGTAGAGGGCGACCCGACCGATCTCTGGCTTGCACATTCTGCCCCTCTGGCCGGCTGAGCGCCCGCACGCTTGTTTTATGGGTTGACTTAAGCATACGGAGTTCATTCCCAGTCTAAGATCGGATCGGATCAAGGGTTACGGCAGTACATGCTGGGCTCGAGCATGTGCTGGTGCCGCATATTTCTTCGTCGGGGCACCATCGCCGGAGCATCGCCGAGAAACCTGACCAACGGCATTGGGGTTCCGACGATCGAGGGGGCTAGGGGGTGTGCGCACATGATGTGCGATGGGTGCTGGTACTTGGCCCTTATATTGGCCCCCTATCCCTCATCAAACCTTGAGAACTCACACCCCCTTAAAGAGCATTTGAGATTTTACAGGTTTGCTGCCAGTAGCCGTTAAAGTGTCTGAAATGGGGACACTTTTTTTAAATGGATACAAAATCTTGTACACTTTGAGTTTTTAGCTGAATTTTTTTGTGCATGCCAACAAAAATAAAAGGATCACGTCTACCAAGTCTGGGGCCAAAACTCCTTCGAAAAAAATTTTCAAAAATCCAGAACCGTAAAAAGTTTCAAAAATCAGGAAAAATAAAAAATGAGTTGTCTTGCCATGAACTTCACGTGAAGGCTTAAGGGACCATTGTATGAATTTACAAGCCATAAAAATGGCATTGGCATACAGAAATATGAAGATGTGCCTAAACCCACCTACCACCGTATCGATCCACGACTTACGCATCCCGTCTCTCTGGCCGGCGTAGTGCCTGACCGCCCGCTTGCCCGCTCGTTTCGTCGGTTGGCTTAGGCATACGGAGTTCATTCCCAGTCTAAGCATACGGAGTTCATTCCCAGTCTAAGATCGGATCAGACCGAGGGCTACGGCAGCACATGTTGGGCTCGGGCACGTGCTGGTGTCGCATTTTTCTTCACCGAGGCACCATCGCCGGAGAACCTGACTGGCGGCACTAGGGTTCTGACGATCGGGGGGGCCAGGGGGTGTGCGCACATGATGTGTGATGGGGGCTGGTACTTGGCCCTTATATTGGCCCCCTATCCCTTATCAAACCTCGAGAACTCACTCCCCCTTAAAGAGCATTTGAGATTTTACAGGTTTGCTGGCAGTAGCCATTAAAGTGTCTGAAATGGGAACACTCTTTTCAAATGGTCACAGAATCCTGTACACTTCGAGTTTTTAGCTGAATTTTTTTTTTGTATGCCAACAAAAATAAAAGGATCACGTCTACCAAGTTTGGGGTGAAAAATTCTTTCGAAAAAATTTTAACAAATCCTAAACCGTAAAAAGTTTCAAAAATCGTGAAAAATAAAAAATGAGTCGTCTTCCCATGAAACTTCATGTGAAGGCTTGAGGGACCATTATATGAATTTACAAGCCATAAAAATGGCATTGGCATGCAAAAATATGAAGAAGTGCCTAAACCCACCTACCACCCTATCGATCCACGGCTTGCGCATCCCGTTTCTCTGGCCGACGCAGTGCCCGCCCGCCCGCTCGCTCGTTCCGTCGGTTGGCTTAGGCATACGGACTTCATTCCCAGTCTAAGATCGGACCAAACTGAGGGTTGTGACAGCAGGATTGGCAGCACGCAGAGGGGGACCCGACCGATCCCGACTTACGCATCACACCCGTCTGGCCGGTTGAGTGCCCGCACGCTCGTTTCATGGGTTAACTTAGGCATACGGAGTTCATTCCCAGTCTAAGATTGGATCGGATCGAGGGTTACGATAGAACATGCCGGGCTCGGGCGTGTGCTGGTGCCACATTTTTCTTCGTCGGGGCACCATCACCGGAGCATTGTCGGAGAACCTGACCGGCGGTATTTGGGTTCCGACGATCGGTGGGGCCGGAGGGGTGCACACATGATGTGCGATGGGTGCTGGTACTTGGCCCTTATATCGGCGCCCTATCCCTCATCAAACTTCAAGAACTCACACCCCCTTAAAGAACATTTGAGAATTTTAACAGTTTGCTACCAGTAGCCGTTAAACGTCTGAAATGAGGACACTTTTTTCAAATGGTCACAAAATCTTGTACACTTCGACTTTTTAGCTAAAATTTTTTTGTGCAGGCCAACAAAAATACAAGGATCAGGTCTATCAATTTGGGGCCAAAACACCTTCCAAAATAATTTTAAAAAATTTCGAACCATAAAAAGTTTCAAAAATCATGAAAAAAAGAAAACGAGTCGTCTTGCCATGAAACTTCACGTGAAGGCTTAAAGGACCATTGTATGAATTTACAAGCCATAAAAATGGCATTGGCATGCAGAAATATGAAGATGAGCCTAAACCCACCTACCACCCGATCGATCCACGGCTTGCGCATGCCGTCTCTCTGGTCGGCGTAGTGCCCGCCCGCCTGCCCGCCCACTCGTTTCATCGGTTGGCTTAGGCATACGGAGTTCATTCCCAGTATAAGATCGAACCGGACCGAGGGTTGTAGCAGCAGGATCGGCAACACGCAGAGGGGGAACCGACCGCTCCCCAGCTTGCGCATCCCGCCCCTCTGGCCGACTGAGCGCCCGCACGCTCGTTTTTTAGGTTGACTTAGGCATACGGAGTTCATTCCCAGTCTAAGCATACGGAGTTCATTCGTAGTCTAAGATCGGCTTGGACCGAGGGTTGCGACAACACATGCTGGGCTCGAGCATTTGCTGTTGCCGCATTTTTCTTCATCGGGGCACCATCGTCGGAGCATCGTCGGAGAACCTGACCGGCGACATTGAGGTTCCGACGATTGGGGAGGCCGGGGGGGGGGTGTCTGCACATGATGTGTGATGGGTGCTGGTTCTTGGCCCTTATATTGGCCCCCTATCCCTCATCAAACCTTGAGAACTCACACCCCCATAAAGAGCATTTGAGATTTTGCAGGTTTGCTGCCAATAACCATTAAAGTGTCTAAAATGGGGACATTTTTTTCAAATGGTCACAAAATCTTGTACACTTCGAGTTTTTAGCTGAATTTTTTTGTCCATGCCAAAAAAAATACAGGGATGATGTCTACCAACTTCGGGGCCAAAACTCCTTCCGAAAAAATTTTAAAAAATCCCGAATCGCAAAAAATTTCAAAAATCATGAAAAATAGAAAACGAGTCGTCTTGCCATGAAACTTCACGTGAAGGCTTAAGGGATGATTGTATCAATTTACAAGCCATAAAAAAGGCATTGGCACATAGAAATATGTAGATGTGCCTAAACCCACCTACCACCCTATCTATCCACGGCTTTCGCATCCCGTCTCTCTCGCCGACGTAGTGCCCGCCCGCCTGCCCGCCCGCTTGTTTCATCGGTTGGCTTAGGCATACGGAGTTCATTCCCAGTCTAAGATCGAACTGGACTGAGGGTTGCGGCAGCAGGATCAGCAGCACGCAAAGGGGGACCCGGTCGATCCCCGGCTTGCGCATCCCACCCTTCGGGCCGGCTGACTGCCCGCACGCTCGTTTCGTAGGTTGACTTAGGCATATGGAGTTCATTCCCAGTCTAAGATCGGCCCGGACCGAGGGTTGCGACAGCACATATTGGGCTCGAGCATGTGCTGGTGCCGTATTTTTCTTTGTCGGGGCACCATCGTTGGAGCATCGTCGGAGAACCTTACCGACGGCATTACGGTTCCGGCGATCGGGGGGGTCGGGGGGTGTGCGCACATGATGTGCAATGCCTGCTGGTACTTGGAACTTATATTGGCCCCCTATCCCTCATCAAACCTCGAGAACTCACACCCCCTTAAAGAGCATTTGAGATTTTACAGGTTTGCTACCAGTAGCCATTAAAGTGTCTGAAAAGCGGACAGTTTTTTCAAATGGTCACAAAATCTTGTACACTTCGAGTTTTTAGATGAATTTTTCTGTGTATGCCAAAAAAAATACAAGGATCACGTCTACTAAGTTTGGGGCCAAAACTCCTTCCGAAAAAATTTTAAAAAATCCCGAACCGCAAAAAGTTTCAAAAATCATGAAAAATAGAAAATGAGTCGTCTTGCCATGAAACTTCACGTGAAGGCTTAAGGGACCATTGTATGAATTTACAAGCCATAAAAATGGCATTGGCATGCAGAAATATGAAGATGTACCTAAACCCACCTACCACCCTATCGATCCACGGCTTGCGTATCCCGTCTCTCTGGTCGGCGTAGTGCCCATACCCCGCCCCCCCGCTCGTTTCGTCGGTGGGCTTAGGCATACGGAGTTCATTCCTAGTCTAAGATCAGACCAAACTGAGGGTCACGGTAGCAGGATCGACAGCACGCAGAGGGGGACCCGGCCGATCCCCGGCTTACGCATCCTGGCTCTCTGGTCGGTTGAGTGCCCGCACGCTCGTTTCGTGGGTTGACTTAGGCATACGGAGTTCATTCCCAGTCTAAGGTTAGACTGGACCGAGGGTTACGGCAGCACATGCTGGGCTCGAGCATGTGCTGGTGTCGTATTTTTCTTCGTCGACGCACCATCGTCGGAGCATCACCGGAGAACTTGACCGGCGACATTGGGGTTCCGACGATCGGGGGCCCAGGGAGGGTGTGCGCACATGATGTGTGATGGGTGCTGGTACATGGCCCTTATATTTACCCCCTATGCCTCGTCAAACCTCGAGAACTCACACCCCCTTAAAGAGAATTTGAGATTTTATAGGTTTGCTGCCAGTAGCCATTAAAGTGTCTGAAATGGGGACACTTTTTTCAAATGGTCACAAAATCTTTTACACTTCGAGTTTTTAGCTGAATTTTTTTGTGCATCCCAAAAAAAAAACAAGGATCACGTCTACCAGGTTTGGGGCCAAAACTCCTTCCGAAAAAATTTTAAAAAATCCCAAACCATAAAAAGTTTCAAAAATCATGAAAAATAGAAAACGAGTCGTCTTGCCATAAAACTTCATGTGAAGGCTTAATGGACCATTGTATGAATTTACAAGCCATAAAAATGGCATTGGCACGCAGAAATATGAAGATGTACCTAAACCCACCTACCATCCTATCGATCCTCGGCTTGCGCATCCCATCTCTCTGGCCGACGTAGTGCCCATACCCTGCCCCCCCCGCTCATTTCGTCAGTTGGCTTAGGCATACGGAGTTCATTCCCAGTCTAAGATCGGACCAAACTGAGGGTTGCGGCAGCAGGATTGACAGCACGCAGAGGGGGACCCGACCGATCCTCGGCTTCCGCAACCCGTCCCTCTTGCCGGCTGAGCGCCCGCACGCTCGTTTCGTGGGTTGACTTAGGCATACGGAGTTCGTTCCTAGTCTAAGGTCGGATTGGACCGAGGGTTGCGGCAGCACATGCTAGGCTCGAGCATGTGCTGGTGCTGTATTTTTCTTCGTCGGGGCACCATCGGCAGAGCATCACCGGAGAACCTGACCGACGACATTGGGGTTCCGACAATCGGGGGCCCGGGGGGGTGTGCGCACATGATGTGTGATGGGTGCTGGTACATAGCCCTTATATTTGCCCCCTATGCCTCGTCAAACCTCGAGAACTCACACCCCCTTAAAGAGCATTTGAGATTTTATAGGTTTGCTGCCAGTAGCCATTAAAGTGTCTGAAATGGGGACACTTTTTTCAAATGGTCACAAAATCTTGTACACTTCGAGTTTTTAGCTGAATTTTTCTGTGCATCGAAAAAAAATACAAGGATCACGTCTACCAGGTTTGGGGCCAAACTCCTTCCGAAAAAATTTGAAAAAATCTCGAACCGCAAAAAGTTTCAAAAATCATGAAAAATAGAAAACGAGTCGTCTTGCCATAAAACTTCATGTGAAGGCTTAAGGGACCATTGTATGAATTTACAAGCCATAAAAATGGCATTGGCATGCAGAAATATGAAGATGTACCTAAACCCACCTACCACCCTATCGATCCACGGCTTGCGCATCCCGTCTCTCTGGTCGACGTAGTGCCCGCCCGCCCGCCTGCCCGCCTGCCCGCTCGTTTCGTTAGTTGCCTTAGGCATACGGAGTTCATTCCCAGTCTAAGATTTGATCGGACCGAGGGTTACGGCAGCACACAGAGGGGTACCTGGTCGATCCTCGACTTGCGCATTCCGCCCCTCTGGTCGGCTGAGCGCCCGCACGCTCATTTCATGGGTTTTAGGCATACGGAGTTCATTCCCAGTCTAACATTGGACCGGACCGAGGGTTGTGGCAACACATGCTGGGCTCGGGTATGTGCTGGTGCCGTATTTTTCTTCGCCAGGGAACCATCGCCGGAGAACCTGACATACGGCATTAAGGTTCCGGCGATCGAGGGGCCATGGGGGGTGTGCGCACATGATGTGCGATGGGTGCTAGTACTTGGCCCTTATATTGGCCCCCTATCCCTCATCAAACCTCGAAAACTCACACCCCCTTAAAGAGCATTTGAGATTTTACAGGTTTGCTGCCAGTAGCCATTAAAGTGTCTGAATGGGGGACATTTTTTTCAAATGGTCACAAAATCTTGTACACTTCGAGTTTTTAGCTGAATCTTTTTGTGCATGCCAACAAAAATACAAGGATCACGTATACCAAGCTTGGGACCAAAAATCCTTCCGAAAAAATCTTAAAAAATCCCGAACCACAAAAACTTTCAAAAATCATGAAAAATAGAAAATGAGTCATCTTGCCATGAAACTTCACGTGACGGCTTAAGGGACCGTTGTGTGAATTTACAAGCCATAAAAATGGCATCGGCACGTAGAAATATGAAGATGTGCCTAAACCCAACAACCACCCTATCTATCCATGGCTTGCGCATCCCGTCCTCAGGCCGGTGTAGTGCCCACCCGCCCGCCTGCCCGTTCGTTTCGTTAATTGGCTTAGGCATACGGAGTTCATTCCAATCTAAGATTTGACCAGACCGAGGGTTCCGACAGTAGGATCGGCAGCATGCAGAGTTATACCCAGCCGATCCCCGACTTGCGCATCCCGCCCCTCTGGCCAGCTGAGCGCCTGCACGCTCGTTTCGTGGGTTGACTTAGGCATACGGAGTTCATTCCCAGTCTAAGCATACGGAGTTCATTCCCAGTCTAAGATCGGACCGAACTGAGGGTTGCAACAGCACATGTTGGGCTCAAGCATGTGCTGGTGCTGCATTTTTCTTCGCCGAGCCACCATCATCGAAGCATCACCGGAGAACCTGACCGACGGCATTGGGGTTCCGACGATCAGGGGGCCGGGGGGTGTGCACACATGATGTGCGATGGGTGCTGGTACTTGGCCCTTATATTGGCACCCTATCCCTCATCAAACCTCAAGAACTCACACCCCCTTAAAGAGCATTTGAGATTTTACAGTTTTGCTGCCAGTAGCCATTAAAGTGTCTGAAATAGGGACATTTTTTTCAAATGGTCACAAAATCTTATACATTTCGAGTTTTTAGCTGAATTTTTTTGTGCATGCCAAGAAAAATACAAGGATAACGTCTACCATGTTTGGGGCCAAAACTCCTTCAAAAAAAATTTTAAAAAATCTCGAACCGTAAAAAGTTTCAAAAATCATGAAAAATAGAAAACGAGTCGTCTTGCCATGAAACTTCACGTGAAGGCTTAAGGGACCATTGTGTGAATTTACAAGCCACAAAAATGGCATATAAAGATGTGCCTAAACCCACCTACCACCCTATCGATCCACGGCTTGTGCACCCGTCTCTCTGGCTGGCGTAGTGCCCCCCGCCCGCTCGTTTCGTCGGTTGGCTTAGGCATACGAAGTTCATTTCCAGTCTAAGATCGGATCAGACCGAGGTTTGTAGCAGTAGGATCAGCAGCAAGCAGAGGGGGACCCGACCGATCCTCGGCTTACGGATCCCGCCCCTTTGGCCGGTTGAGTGCCCGCACGCTCGTTTCGTGGGTTGACTTAGGCATACAAAGTTCATTCCCAGTCTAAGCATACAGAGTTCATTCCCAGTCTAAGATCGGACAAGACCAAGGGTTGCGGTAGCACATGCTGGGCTCGGGCATGTGCTGGTGCCACATTTTTCTTCACCGGGGCAACATCACTGGAGAATCGTCAGAGAACCTGATCGACGGAATTGGGGTTCCGGCGATCGGAGGGGCCGGGGTGGTGTACGCACATGATGTACGATGGGTGCTGGTACTTGCCCCTTATATTGGCCCCCTATCCCTCATCAAACCTTGAGAGCTCACACCCCCTTAGAGTGCATTTGAGATTTTACAGGTTTGCTGCCAGTAGCCATTAAAGTGTCCGAAATGGGGACACTTTTTTCAATGGTCACAAAATCTTGTGCACTTGGAGTTTTTAGCTGAATTTTTTTGTGCATGCCAACAAAAATACAGGGATCACAACCACCAAGTTTGGGGCCAAAACTCCCTCCAAAAAATTTTAAAAAATCTCGAACAGTAAAAAGTTTCAAAAATCATGAAAAATAGAAAACGAGTCGTCTTGCCATGAAACTTCACGTGAAGGTTTAAGGGACTATTGTATGAATTTACAAACCATAAAAAATGGCATTGGCATACAGAAATATGAAGATGTGCCTAAACCCACCTACCACCCTATCGATCCACGGCTTGCGCATCCTATCCCTCTGGGCGACGTAGTGCCCGCCTGCCCGCCCGCCCGCTCGTTTCATCGATTGGTTTAGGCATGCGGAGTTTATTCCCAGTCTAAGATCACACCGGACTAAGGGTTGTGACGACAGGATTAGCAGCACGTAGAGGGGGACCCGGTCGATCCCTGCCTTGTGCATCCCGCCCCCTGGTTTCAGCATACGAATTCATTCCCAGTCTAAGATCAAACCGGACTGAGGGTTACGGTAGCACATGCTGGGCTCGGGCATGTGTTGGTGCCGTATTTTTGTTCATCGGGGCACCATCGCCGGAGCATCGCCGGAGACCTGACCGGCGGCATTAGGGTTTCGACGATCGGGGGGGTCGGGGGGTGTGCGCACATGATGTGCGATGGGTGCTGGTACTTGGCCCTTATATTGGTACCCTATCCCTCATCAAACCTTGAGAACTCACACCCCCTTAAAGAGCATTTGAGATTTTACAGGTTTGCTGCCATGAGCCATTAAAGTGTCTGAAATGGGGACACTTTTTTCAAATTCTCACAAAATCTTGTACACTTCGAGTTTTTAGCTGAATTTTTTTGTGCAGGCCAACAAAAATACAAGGATAATGTATACCAAGTTTGGCGCACAAACTCCTTCCGAAAAAATTTTAAAAAATCTCGAACCTCAAAAAGTTTCAAAAATCGTGAAAAATAGAAAACGAGTCTTCTTGCCATGAAACTTCACGTGAAGGCTTAAGGGATCATTGTATGAATTTACAAGCCATGAAAATGGTATTGGCATGCAGAAATATGAAGATGTGCCTAAACCCACCTACCACCCTATCGATCCACGGCTTGCGCATCCCGTCTTCTGGCCGGCGTAGTGCCCCCCCGCCCGCCTGCTTGTTTCGTCAGTTGGCTTAGGCATACGGAGTTCATTTCTAGTCGAAGATTGGACCGAACCGAGTGTTGCTGTAGTAGGATTGGTGGCACGCAGAGGAGGACCCGATCGATCCTTGGCTTGCTCATCCTGCCCCTTTGGCCGGCTGAGCGACCGTATGCTCGTTTCGTGGGTTGACTTAGGCATACGGAGTTCATTCCTAGTCTAAGCATAGGGAGTTCATTCCCAGTCTAAGATCGGACCAGACCGAGGGTTGTGGCAGCACATGCTGGGCTCGGGCATGTGCTGGTGCCGCATTTTTCTTCGTCGAGGCACCATCGTCGGAGCATCATCGAAGAACCTGATCGGCAGCATTGGGGTTTCGACGATCGGGGGGGCTAGGGGGTGTGCGCACATGATGTGTGATGGGTGCTGGTACTTGGCCCTTATATTGGCCCCCTATGCCTCATCAAACCTCGAGAACTCACACCCCCTTAAAGAGCATTTGAGATTTTACAAGTTTGCTGCCAGTAGCCATTAAAGTGTCTAAAATGGGGACATTTTTTTCAAATGGTCACAAAATCTTGTACACTTCGAGTTTTGAACTGAATTTTTTTGTGCATGCCAACAAAAATACAAGGATCATGTCTACCAAGTTTATGGCCAATAATCCTTCCCAAAAAATTTTAAAAAATCCCGAACCATAAAAAGTTTCAAAAATTGTGAAAAATAAAAAACGAGTCGTCTTGCCACGAAACTTCACGTGAAGGCTTAAGGGAACATTGTACGAATTTACAAGCCATAAAAATGGCATTGGCATGCAAAAATATGAAGATGTGCCTAAACCCACCTACCACCCTATCGATCCACGGCTTGCGCATCCCGTCTCTCTGGCCGGCGTAGTGCCTGCCCGCCCGCCCCGCCCGCTTGTTTCATCGGTTGGCATAGGCATACGGAGTTCATTCCCAGTCTAAGATCAGACCGGACCAAGGGTTGCGGTAGCAGGATTGGCAGCACGGAGAGGGGGACCCGATCGATCCTTGGCTTGCGCATTCTGCCCCTCTGGCCGGTTGAGCGCCAGCACGCTTGTTTCGTGGGTTGACTTAGGCATACAGAGTTCATTCCGGTGATCGGGGGGGCTGGGGGGGTGTATGTTGATGATGTACGATGGGTGCTGGTAGTTGGCCCTTATATTGGCCCCCTATCCCTCATCAAACCTCGAGAACTCGCACCCCTTTAAAGAGCATCTGAGATTTTATAGGTTTGCTGCCAATAGCCAATAAAGTGTCTGAAATGGGGACACTTCTTTCAAATGGTCACAAAATCTTGTACACTTTGACTTTTTAGCTGAATTTTTTTGTGCATGCCAACAAAATATAAGGATCACGTCTACCAAGTTTGGGGCCAAAACTCATTCCGAAAAAATTTTAAAAAATCCCGAACCGTAAAAAGTTTTGAAAATCATGAAAAATAGAAAACGAGTCGTCTTGCTATGAAACATCACGTGAAGGCTTAAAGGACCATTGTATGAATTTACAAGCCATAAAAATGGCATTGGCACGCAAAAATATGAAGATGTGCCTAAACCAACCTACCACCCTATCGATCCACGGCTTGCGCATCCGTCTCTCTGGCCGGCATAGTGCCCGCCCACCCGTTCGTTTCGTCGGTTGGCTTAGGCATACGGAGTTCATTCCCAGTCTAAGATCGGACTGGATCGAGGGCTACGGCAGTTGGATCGGTAGCACGCAGAGGGGGACCCGATCGATCCCCGGCTTACGCATCCCACCCCTCTGGCCGGCTGAGCGCCGCACGCTTGTTCCATGGGTTGACTTAGGCATACGGAGTTCATTCCCAGTCTAAGCATACAGAGTTCATTCCCAGTCTAAGCATACAGAGTTCATTCCCAGTCTAAGAGTGGACCAGACTGAGGGTTGCAACAGCACATGCTGGGCTCAGGCATGTGCTGGTGCCGCATTTTTCTTCGTCGGGGCAACATCGTCGGAGCATCGTCGGAGAACCTGATCGACAGCATTGGGGTTCCGACGATCGAGGGGGTCGTGGGGGGTGTGCGAACATGATGTGCGATGGGTGTTGGTACTTGCCTTTATATTGGTCCCCTATCCCTCAACAAACCTCGAGAACTCACACCCCCTTAAAGAGCATTTGAGATTTTACAGGTTTACTGCCAGTAGCCATTAAAGTGTCTGAAATGGGGACACTTTTTTCAAATGGTCACAAAATCTTGTACACTTTGAGTTTTTAGCTGAATTTTTTTATGCATGCCAAAAAAAAATACAAGGATCACGTCTACCAAGTTTGGGGCCAAAACCCCTTCCAAAAAAATTTTAAAAAATCTCGAACCGCAAAAAGTTTCGAAAATCATAAAAAATAAAAAATGAGTCTAAGATCGAAACGGAACGAGGGTTGCGGCAACACATGCTGGGCTCGGGCATGTGCTGGTGCCGCATTTTTCTTTGCCGGGGCACCATCACCGGAGTATCACCGGGGAACCTAACCGACGGCATTGGGGTTCCGGCGATCGGGGGGCCCGGGGGGGTTTGCGCACATGATGTGCGATGGGTACTGGTACTTGGCCCTTATATTGGCCCCCTATCCCTCATCAAACCTCGAGAACTCACACCTCCTTAAAGAGCATTTCGGATTTTACAGGTTTGCTGCCAGTAGCCAATAAAGTGTCTGAAATGGGGACACATTTTTCAAATGGTCACAAAATCTTGTACACTTCGAGTTTTTAGCTGAATTTTTTTTTTGCATGCCAACAAAATAAAAGGATGATGTCTACCAAGTTTGGGGCCAAAAATCCTTCCAAAAAAATTTTAAAAAATATCGAACCGAAAAACGTTTTGAAAATCATGAAAAATAGAAAACGAGTCGTCTTGCCATGAAACTTCACGTGAAGGCTTAAGGGACCATTGTATGAATTTACAAGTCATAAAAATGGCATTGGCATGCAGAAATATGAAGATGTGCCAACTCCACCTACCACCCTATCCATCCACGGCTTGCGCATCCCGTCTCTCTGGTCGGCGTAGTGCCCGCCCGCCCGCCTGCCCGCTCGTTTCGTCGGTTGGCTTAGCCATACGGAGTTCATTCCTAGTCTAAGATCAGATCCGACTAAGGGTTGCGGCAGCTGGATCGGCAGCACATAGAGGGGGACCTGATCGATCCTTGGCTTGCGCATCTCGCCCCCTCTGGTCGGCTGAGCGCTCGCACGCTCATTTCGTGGGTTGACTTAGGCATACGGAGTTCATTCCCAGTCTAAGCACACGGAGTTTATTCCCAGTCTAAGATCAAAATGGACCGAGGGTTGCGGCAGCACATGCTGGGCTTGGGCATGTGCTGGTGCCGCATTTTTCTTTGCCGGGGCACCATCACCGGAGCATCGCAGGGGAACCTAACCGACGGCATTGGGGTTCCGGTGATCGGGGGGCCCGGGGGGGTTTGCGCACATGATGTGCGATGGGTGCTTGTACTTGGCCCTTATATTGGTCCCCTATCCCTCATTAAACCTCGAGAACTCACACCCCCTTAAAGAGCATTTGAGATTTTACAGGTTTGCTACCAGTAGCCATTAAAGTGTCTGAAATGGGGACACTTTTTTCAAATGGTCACAAAATCTTCTACACTTCGAGTTTTTAGCTGAATTTTTTTATGCATACCAAAAAAAATACAAGGATCACGTCTACCAAGTTTGGGGCCAAAACTATTTACGAAAAAATTTTAAAAAATCAAGAACCGTAAAAAGTTTCAAAAATCGTGAAAAATAAAAAATGAGTCGTCTTGCCCTGAAACTTCACCTGAAGGCTTAAGGGACCATTGTATGAATTTACAAGCCATAAAAATTTCATTGGCATGTAGAACTATGAAGATGTGCCTAAACCCACCTACCACCCTATCGATCCACGGCTTGCGCATCCCGTCTCTCTGGCAGACGTAGTGCCCGTCCACCCGTCCGCCCGCTCGTTTCGTCGGTTGGCTTAGGCATACGGAGTTCATTCCCAGTCTAAGATCAGACTGACTGAGGGTTGCGGTAGCAGGATCGACAGCACGTAGAGGGGGTCCCGGCCGATCCTCGGCTTGCGCATCCTACCTCTCTATCCTGCTGAGCGCCCGCACGCTTGTTTCATGGGTTGACTTAGGCAGACGGAGTTCATTCCCAGTCTCAGCATACGGAGTTCATTCATAGTCTAAGATCAGACCAGACCGAGGGTTACGGTAGCACATGCTGGGCTCGAGCATTTGCTGGTGTCGTATTTTTCTTCACCGGGGCACCATCGCCAGAGCATCGCCGGAGAACCTGATCGACAGCATTGGGGTTTCGGTGATCGGAGGGGTCGGGGGGGTGTGCGCACATGATGTGCGATGGGTGCCGGTACTTGGCCCTTATATTGGCCCCCTATCCATCATCAAACCTCGAGAACTCACACCCCCTTAAAGAGCATTTGAGATTTTACAGGTTTGCTGCAAGTAGCCATTAAAGTGTCTGAAATGGGGACACTTTTTTCAAATGGTCACAAAATCTTGTACACTTTGAGGTTTTAGCTGAATTTTTTTGTGCATGCCAAAAAAAATACAAGGATCACGTCCACCAAGTTTGGGGCCAAAAACCCTTCCAAAAAAATTTTAAAAAATCCCGAACCGCAAAAAGTTTCAAAAATCATGAAAAATAAAAAATGAGTCGTCTTGCCATGAAACTTCACGTGAAGGCTTAATGGACCATTGTATGAATTTAAAAGCCATAAAAATTGCATTGGCATGCAGAAATATGAAGATGTGCCTAAACCCACCTACCACCCCATCGATGCATGGCTTGCACCTCCCGTCTCTCTGGTCAGCGTAGTGCTCGCCCGCCTGCCCACCTGCTCGTTTCGTCGGCTGGCTTATTCATACAGAGTTCATTCCCAGTCTAAGATTGTACCAAACCTAGGGTTACGGTAGCAGGATTGATAGCACGCAGAGGGGGACCCGACTGATCCCCGGCTTGCGCATCCTACCCCTCTGGCTGGCAGAGCGCCCGCACGCTCATTTTGTGGGTTGACTTAGGCATATGGAGTTTATTCCCAGTCTAAGCATACGGAGTTCATTCGCAGTTTAAGATTAGACCGGACTGAGCGTTGCAGTAGCACATGCTGGGCTCAGGCATGTGCTGGTGCCGTATTTTTCTTCACTGCGGCACCATCAGCGGAGCATCGCTGGAGAACCTGACCGGCGGCATTGGGGTTTCGGCGATCTGGGATGCCGGGTGGGGGTGTGCGCACATGATGTGTGATGGGTGCTGGTAGTTGGCCCTTATATTGGCCCACTATCCCTCATCAAACCTTGAGAACTCACACCCCCTTAAAGAGCATTTGAGATTTTACAGCTTTGCACTCCTTTTGAAAAAATTTTAAAAAATCCTGAACCATAAAAAGTTTCAAAAATCTTGAAAAATAGAAAACGAGTCGTCTTGCCATGAAACTTCACGTGAAGGCTTAAGGGACCATTGTATGAATTTACAAGCCATAAAAAAGGCATTGGCATGCAGAAATATGAAGATACACCGAAACCCACTTGCCACCCTATCGATCCACGGCTTGCGCATCCCGTCTCTCTGGCCGGCATAGTGCCTACCCGCCCGCTCGTTTCGTCAGTTGGCTTACGCATACGGAGTTCATTCCCAGTCAAATATTGGAGCACACAGAGGGTTATGGTAGCAGGATCGGCAGCACGCAGAGGGAGAACCGGCCGATCCCCGACTTGTGCATCCCGCCCCTCTGGCCGGCTGAGCGCCCGCACGCTCGTTTCGTGGGTTGACTTAGGCATACGGAGTTCATTCCCAGTCTAAGATCAGACTAGACCAAGGGTTATGGCAGCACATGCTGGGCTCGAGAATGCGCTGGTGCCGTATTTTTCTTCACCGGGGCACCATCGTCGGAGAACCTGACTGGCGGCATTGGGGTTCCGGCGATCAGGGGGTCGGGGGGCTATGCGCACATGATGTGCGATGGGTGCTGGTACTTTGCCCTTATGTTGGCCCACTATCCCTCATCAAACCTCGAGAACTAACACCCCCTTAAAGAGCATTTGAGATTTTACAGGTTTGCTGCCAGTAGCCATTAAAGTGTTTGAAATGGGGACACTTTTTTCAAATGGTCACCAAATCTTGTACACTTTGAGTTTTTAGCTGAAGTTTTTTGTGCATGCCAAAAAAAATACAAGGATCACGTCTACCAAGTTTGGGGCCAAAACTCCTTTTGAAAAAATTTTAAAAAATCTCGAACCGTAAAAAGTTTCAAAAATCGTGAAAAAAAGAAAACGAGTCGTCTTGCCATGAAACTTCACGTGAAGGCTTAAGGGACCATTGTATGAATTTACAAGCCATAAAAATGGCATTGACATGCAGAAATATGAAGATGTGCCTAAACCCACCTGCCACCCTACCGATCCACGGCTTGCGCATCCTGTCTCTCTGGTCGACGTAGTGCCCGCCCGATCGCCCGCCCGCTCGTTTAGTCGGTTGGCTTAGGCATACGAATTTCATTCCCAGTCTAAGATCGGATCAGACAGAGGGTTGTGGCAGCAGGATCGGCAGCACGCAGAGGGGGACCCCAACCGATGCTCGACTGAGCGCCTGCACGCTCGTTTTGTGTGTTGACTTAGGTATATGGAGTTGATTCCCAGTCTAAGCATACGAGTTCATTCCCAGTCTAAGATCAGACCGACCGAGGGTTGCGACAGCACATGCTGGGCTTGGGCATGTGCTGGTGCCGTATTTCTTTTAATCGGGGCACCATCGTCGGAGCATCGTCGGAGAACGTGACCGGCGACATTGGGGTTCTGACGATCGGGACGGCCGGGGGGGTGTGCGCACATGATGTGCGATGGGTGCTGGTACTTGGACCTTATATTGGCCCCCTATCCCTCATCAAACCTCAAGAACTCACACCCCTTAAAGAGCATTTGAGATTTTGCAGGTTTTCTGCCAATAGCCATTCAAGTGTCTGAAATGGGGACACTTTTTTCAAATGGTCACAAAATATTGTACACTTCGAGTTTTTAGCTGAATTTTTTTGTGCATGCCAACAAAAATACAAGGATCACGTCTATCAAGTTTGGGGCCAAAAATCCTTCCAAAAAATTTTAAAAAATCTCGAACCACAAAAAGTTTCAAAAATCATGAAAAATAGAAAACGAGTCGTCTTGCCATGAAACTTCACGTGAAGGCTTAAGGGACCATTGTATGATTTTACAAGATATAAAAATGGCATTGGCATGCAGAAATATGAAGATGTGCCTAAACCCACCTACCACCCTATCGATCCACGGCTTGCGCATCCCGTCTCTCTGGCCGGTGTAGTGCCCGCCCGCACGCTCGTTTCGTCGGTTGACTTAGGCACACGGAGTTCATTCCCAGTCTAAGATTGAACCAGACCAAGGGTGTAGTAGCAGGATCGGCAGCACGCAGAGGGGGACCCGGCCGATCCCCGACTTGGGCATCCTGCCCCTCTGGTCGACTGAGCCCTCGCACGCTCATTTCGTGGGTTGACTTAGGCATACAGAGTTCATTCCTAGTCTGAGCAAACAGAGTTCATTCCCAGTCTAAGATTGAACTAGACCAAGGGTTGCAGCAGCACATGCTGGGCTTGGGCATGTGCTGGTGCCGCATTTTTCTTTGCCGGGGCACCATCATCGTAGAACCTGACCGGCGGCATTGGGGTTCTGACGATCGGGGTGGCCGGGGGGGTGTGCGCACAGGATGTGCGATGGGTGCTGGCACTTGGCCCTTATATTGGCCCCCTCGCCCTCATCAAACCTCGAGAACTCACACCCCCTTAAAGAGCATTTGGGATTTTACAGGTTTGCTGCCAGTAGCCATTAAAGTGTCTGAAATGGGGACACTTTTTTCAAATGGTCACAAAATCTTGTACACCTTGAGTTTTTAGCTGAATTTTTTTGTGCATGCCAAAAAAAATAAAAGGATCACGTCTACCAAGTTTTTGGCCAAAACTCCTTTCAAAAAAATTTTAATAAATCCCGAACCGTAAAAAGTTTCAAAAATCATGAAAAATAGAAAACGAGTCGTCTTGCCATGAAACTTCAGGTGAAGGCTTAAGGGACCATTGTATGAATTTACAAGCCATAAAAATGGCATTGGCATGTAGAAATATGAGGATGTGCCTAAACCCATGTACCGCCCTATCGATCCAAGGCTTGCGCATCCCGTCTTTCTAGCCGGTGTAGTACCCGCCCGCCCGCCCGTCCGCTTGTTTCATCGGTTGGCTTAGGCATACGAGTTCATTCCCAATCTAAGATTGGATCAGACCAAGGGTTGCGGTAGTAGGATCGACAACACACAGAGGGGGACCCGGCTGATCCTCGGCTTGCGCATCCCCGCCCCTCTGGCAAGCTGAGCGCCCGCACGCTCGTTTCGTGGGTTGACTTAGGCATACGGAGTTCATTCCCAGTCTAAGCATATGGAGTTCATTCCCAGTCTACGATCGAGCCAGACAGAGGGTTGCAGCTACACATGCTAGGCTCGGGCATGTGTTGGTGCCGCATTTTTCTTCGTCGGGATACCATCGCCGGAGCATCGTCGGAGAACTTGACCGGTAGCATTGGGGTTTCGGAGATTGGGGGGCCGGGGGGGTGTGCGCACATGATGTACAATGGGTGCTGGTACTTGGCCCTTATATTGGCCCCCTATCCCTCTTCAAACCTCGAGAACTCACACCCCCTTAAAGAGCATTTGAGATTTTACAGGTTTGTTGCCAGTAGCAATTAAAATGTCTGAAATGGGGACACTTTTTTCAAATGGTCACAAAATCTTGTACACTTCAAGTTTTTAGCTGAATTTTTTTGTGCATGCCAACAAAACTACAAGGATCACGTCTACCAAGTTTGGGGCCAAAACTCCTTCCAAAAAAATTTCAAAAAATCCCGAACCGTAAAAATTTTTGAAAATCATGAAAAATAGAAAACAAGTCGTCCTGCCATGAAACTTCATGTGAAGGCTTAAGGGACCATTGTATGAATTTACAAGCCATAAAAATGGAATTGGCATGCAGAAATATGAATATGTGCCTAAACCCACCGACCACCCTATCGATCCACGGCTTGCGTATCCCGTCTCTTTGGCCGACGTAGTGCCTGCCTGCCCGCCCGTTCGTTTCATCGGTTGGCTTAGGCATACGGAGTTCATTCCCAGTCTAAGATCAGACCGGATCAAGGGTTGCAGCAGCAAGATTGGCAACACACAGAGGGGGACCCGATCCATCCCTGGCTTGCGCATCCCGCCCCTCTGGCCGGCTGAGCGCCCGCATGCTCGTTCCATGGTTTGACTTAGGCAGACGGAGTTCATTCCCAGTCTAAGCATACAGAGTTCATTCCCAGTCTAAGATCGGACCAGACCGAGGGTTGCGGCAGCACATGGTGGGCTTAGGCATGTGCTGGTGCCACATTTTTCTTCACCGGGGCACCATCGCCGGAGCACCGCTGGAGAACCTGACCGACGGTATTGGGGTTCCAGCGATAGGGGGAGCCGGGAGGGGGTGTGCGCACATGATGTGCGATGGGTGCTGATACTTTGCCCTTATATTAGCCCCTATCCCTCATCGAACCTTGAGAACTCACACCCCCTTAAAGAGCATTTGAGATTTTACAGGTTTGCTGCTAGTTGCCATTAAAGTGTCTGAAATGGGGACACTTTTTTCAAATGCTCACAAAATCTTGTACACTTCGAGTTTTTAGATGAATTTTTTTGTGCATGCCAACAAAAATACAAGGATCACGTATACCAAGTTTGGGGCCAAAACTCCTTCCGAAAAATTTTCAAAAATCTTGAACCGTAAAAAGTTTTGAAAATCGTGAACAATCGAAAACGAGTCGTCTTGCCATGAAACTTCACGTGAAGGCTTAAGGGACCATTGTATGAATTTACAAGCCATAAAAATTGTGTTGGCACACAGAAATATGAAGATGTGCCTAAACCCACCTACCACCTTATCGATCCACGGCTTGTGCATCCCGTCTCTCTGACCGACGTAGTGCCTACCCGCCCGCCTGACCGCTCCTTTCGTCGATTGGCTTAGGCACACGGAGTTCATTCCTAGTCTAAGATCAGAGCGAACCGAGGGTTGTGGTAGTAAGATCGGCAGCATGTAGAGGGGGACCTAGCCGATACCCGCTTGTGCATCCCACCCCTCTAGCCGGCTGAACACCCGCACGCTCGTTTCGTGGGTTGGCTTAGACATACGGAGTTCATTCCCAGTCTAAGATCGGACCAGACCGAGGGTTACGGCAGCACATGCTGGGCTGAAGCATGTGCTGGTGCCGCATTTTTCTTCGTCGGGGCACCATCGTCGGAGCATCGCCGGAGAACCTGACCGGCGGCATTGGGTTCCGACGATCAGGGGGTGGGGGGCGTGCCCACAATATGTGCAATGGGTGCTGGTACTTGGACCTTATATTGGCCCCCTATCCCTCATCAAACCTCGAGAACTCACACCCCCTTAAAGAGCATTTGAGATTTTACAGGTTTGCTGCTAGTAGCCATGAAAGTTTCGGAAATGCGGTCACTTTTTTCAAATGGTCACAAAATCTTGTACACTTCGAGTTTTTAGCTGAATTTTTTTGTGCATGCCAACAAAAATACAAGGATCATGTCTACCAAGTTTGAGGCCACAAAAGGATTTCTAAAAAATTTTTCACAAATCACGAACCGTAAAAAGATTAAAAAATCGTGAAAAATAGAAAATGAGTCGTCTTGCCATGAAACTTCACGTGAAGGCTTAAGGGACCATTGTTTGAATTTACAAGCCATAAAAATGGCATTGGCATGAAGAAATATGAAGATGTGCCTAAACCCACCTACCACCCTATCCATCCACGGCTTGCGCATCCCGTCTCTCTGGCGGGCTTAGTGCCTGCCCGCCCGCCCGTTCAATTCGTCGGTTGGCTTAGGCATACGGAGTTCATTCCCAGTCTAAGATTGGACCGGACCGAGGGTTACGGCAGCAGGATCGGTAGCACATAGGGGACACGATCGATCCTTGGCTTGCGCATCTCGCCCCTCTGGCCGGTTGAGGGCCCGTACGTTCGTTTCGTGGGTTGACTTAGGCATACGGAGTTCATTCCAAGTCTAAGCATACGGAGTTCATTCCCAGTCTAAGATCGGATCGGACCGAGGGTTGTGGTAACATATGCTGGGCTCGGGCATGTGCTGGTGCCACATTTTTCTTCACCGGGGCACCATCGCCAGAGCATCCCCGGAGAACCTGACCGACGGCATTGGGGTTTTGACGATCGAGGGGGCAGGGGGTGTATGCACATGATGTGCGATGGGTGCTGGTACTTGGCCCTTATATTGGCCAACTATGCCTTATCAAACCTCGAGAACTCACACCCCCTTAAAGAGCATTTGAGATTTTATAGGTTTGCTGCCAGTAGCCATTAAAGTGTTCGAAATGGGGATGCTTTTTTCAAATGGTCACAAAATCTTGTAAACTTTGAGTTTTTAGCTGACTTTTTTTGTGCATGCCAACAAAAATACAAGGATCATGTCTACCAAGTTTGGGGCCAAAACTCCTTCCGAAAAATTTTCAAAAATCCTGAACCGTAAAAAGTTTTGAAAATCGTGAACAATCGAAAACGAGTCGTCTTGCCATGAAACTTCACGTGAAGGCTTAAGGGACCATTGTATGAATTTACAAGCCATAAAAATGGCATTGGCACACAGAAATATGAAGATCTGCCTAAACCCACCTACCACCCTATCGATCCATGGCTTGCGCATCCCGTCTCTCTGACCAACGTAGTGCCTGCTCGACCGCCTGCCCGCTCCTTTCGTCGATTGGCTTAGGCACACGGAGTTCATTCCTAGTATAAGATCGGAGCGAACCAAGGGTTACGGTAGTAAGATTGGTATCACGTAGAGGGGGACCTGGCCGATCCTCGGCTTGCTTATCCCGCCCCTCTGGCCGGCTGAACACCCACACGTTTGTTTCGTGCGTTGGCTTAGACATACGGAGTTCATTCCCAGTCTAAGATCAGACCAGACCGAGGGTTACGACAGCACATGCTAGGCTCGAGCATGTGCTGGTACCGCATTTTTCTTCGTCGGGCACATCGTCGGAGCATCACTGGAGAACCTGACCGGCGGTATTAAGGTTCCGACGATCAAGGGGTCGGGGGGTGTGCACACATGATGTGCAATGGGTGCTGGTAGTTGGCCCTTATATTGGCCCCTATCCCTCATCAAACCTCGAGAACTCACACCCCCTTAAAGAGAATTTGAGATTTTACAGGTTTGCTGCCAGTAGCCATTAAAGTGTTTGAAATGGGGATGCTTTTTTCAAATGGTCACAAAATCTTGTACACTTTGAGTTTTTAGCTGACTTTTTTTTTGCATGCCAACAAAAATACAAGGATCACGTCTACCAAGTTTGGGGCCAAAACTCCTTCCGAAAAAATTTAAAAAAATCCTAAACCGCAAAAAGCTTCGAAAATCATAAAAAATAGAAAACGAGTTATCTCACCATTAAACTTCACGTGAAGGCTTAAGGGACCATTGCATGAATTTACGAGCCATAAAAATGGCATTTACATGCAGAAATATGAAGATGTGCCTAAACCCACCTACCACCCTATCGATCCACGACTTACGCATCCCGTCTCTTGGCCGGCGTAGTGCCCGCCCGTCCACCCTCCCGCTCGTTTCGTCAGTTGGCTTAGGCATACGGAGTTCATTCCCAGTCTAAGATCAGAACAGCCGAGGGTTGTGGCAGCTCGCAGAGGGGGACCCGGCCGATCCCCAGCTTGTGCATCCCGCCCTTCTGGCCGGTTTAGTGGCCGTACGCTCATTTTGTGGGTTGACTTAGGCATACGGATTTCATTCCCAGTCTAAGCATACGGAGTTCATTCCCAGTCTAAGATCGGACCGGATCGAGGGTTGCGGCAGCACATGCTGGGCTTGGGCATGTGCTGGTGCCACATTTTTCTTCGTCGAGACACCATCGCCGGAGCATCGTCGGAGAACCTGACTGGCGGCATTGGGGTTCCAACGATCGAGGGGGCCGAGGGCGGGGCGTGGGCACATGATGTGCGATGGGTGCTGGTACTTGGCCCTTATATTGGCCCCCTATCCCTCATCAAACCTCGAGAACTCACACCCCCTTAAAGAGCATTTGAGATTTTACAGGTTTGCTGTCAGTAGCAATCAAAGTGTCCGAAATGGGGACACTTTTTTCAAATGGTCACAAAATGTTGTATAGTTTGAGTTTTTAGCTGAATATTTTTGTGCATGCCAAAAAAAATAAAAGGATGACGTCTACCACGTTTGGGGCCAAAACTCCTTCCAAAAAATTTTTAAAAAATCCCGAACCGTAAAAAGTTTCAAAAATCATGAAAAATAGAAAATTAGTCGTCTTGCCATGAAACTTCACGTGAAGGCTTAAGGGACCATTGTATGAATTGACAAGCCATAAAAATGGCATTGGCATGCAGAAATATGAAGATGTGCCTCAATCCACTTACCACCCTATCGATCCTTGGCTTGCGCATCCCGTCACTCTGGCCGGCGTAGTGCCTGCCCGCCCGCCCACTAGTTTCGTCGGTTGGCTTAGGTATACGGAGTTAATTCCCAGTCTAAGATCAGACCGGACCGAGGGTAGCGGTAGCAGGATTGGCAGTACACAGAGGGGGACCCGACCGATCCCCGGTTTGTGCATCCCGCCCTTCTGGCCGGCTGAGCGCCCACACGCTCGTTTCGTGGGTTGACTTAGGCATACGGAGTTCATTCCCAGTCTAAGATCGGATCAGACTGAGGGTTGCGGCAGCACATGCTGGGCTTGGGCACGTGCTGGTGCAGCATTTTTCTTCGTCGGCGCACCTCGCCGGAGCATCACCGGATAACCTGACATGCGGCATTGGGGTTCCGGCAATCGGGGGGTCGAGGGGGTGTGCGCACATGATGTGTGATGGGTGCTAGTACTTGGCCCTTATATTGGCCCCCTATCCCTCATCAAACCTTAAGAACTCACACCCTCTTAAAGAGCATTTGAGATTTTACAGGTTTGCTGCCAGTAGCCATTAAAGTGTCTGAAATGGGGACACTTTTTTCAAATGGTCACAAAATCTTGTACACTTCGAGTTTTTAGCTAAATTTTTTATGCATGCCAACAAAAATACAAGGATCACGTCTACCAGGTTTGGGCCAAAACTCCTTCCGAAAAAATTTTAAAAAATCCCGAACCGTAAAAGTTTCGAAAATCATGAAAAATAGAAAACAAGTCGTCTTGCCACGAAACTTCACGTGAAGGCTTAAGGGACCATTGTATGAATTTACAAGCCAGAAAAATAGCATTGGCATGCGGAAATATGAAGATGTGCCTAAACCCACCTACAACCCTATCGATCCACGGCTTGCGCATCCCATCTCTCTGGTCTGCGTAGTGCCCGCCCGCCCGTCCGCATGCTAGTTTCGTCAGTTGGCTTAGCCATACGGAGTTCATTCCCAATCTAAGATTGAACCGGACTGAGGGTTGCTGTAGCAGGATTGGCAGCATGCAGAGGGGGACCCGACCGATCCCCGACTTGCGAAATCCCGCCCCTCTGGCCGGCTGAGCACCCTCACGCTTGTTTCGTGGGTTGACTTAGGCATACGGAGTTCATTCCCAGTCTAAGATCGGATCGGACCGAGTGTTGCGGCAACACATGCTGGGCTCGGGCATGTGCTGGGTGCCGTATTTTTCTTCGTCGGGGCACCATCGTCGGAGCATCGCCGTTGAACCTGACCGGCGACATTGGGGTTCCGACGATCGAGGGGGCCGGGGGGTGTGCAGACATGATGTGCGATGGGTGCTGGTACTTGGCCCTTATATTGGCCCCCTATCCCTCATCAAACCTCAAGAACTCACACCCCCTTAAAGAGCATTTGAGATTTTACAGGTTTGCTGCCAGTAGCCATTAAAGTGTCTGAAATGGGGACACTTTTTTCAATACAAAATCTTGTACACTTTAAGTTTTTAGCTAAATTTTTTTATGCATGCCAACAAAAATACAAGGGATCACGTCTACCAAGCTTGGAGCCAAAACTCCTTCCGAAGAAATTTTAAAAAATCCTGAACCGCAAAATGTTTCAAAAACCATGAAAAATAAAAAATGAGTTGTCTTGCCATGAAACTTCACGTGAAGGCTTAAGGGACCATTGTATGAATTTACAAGCCATAAAAATGGCATTGGAACGTAGAAATATGAAGATGTGCCTAAACCAACCTACCACCCTATCTATCCACGGCTTGCGCATCCCATCTCTCTGACCAGCGTAGTGCCCGCCCGCCAGCTCATTTCGTCGGTTGGCTTAGGCATACGGAGTTCATTCCCAGTCTAAGATCGGACCAGACCGAGGGTTGCGACAGCAGGATCAGTAGCACACAATGGGGGACCCGACCGATCCCCGGCTTGTGCATCCCGCCCCTCTGGCCGGTTGAGCGCCCGCACGCTTATTTCATTGGTTGACTTAGGCATACAGAGTTCATTCCCAGTCTAAGCATATGGAGTTCATTCCCTGTCTAAGATCAGATCAGACCGAGGGTTACGATAGCACATGCTGGGCTTGAGCATATGCTGTAGCCACATTTTTCTTTACCGGGGCACCATCACCGGAGCATCGTCGGAGAACTTGACCGACGGCATTGGGGTTCCGACGATCAGGGGGCCGGGGGGTGTGCGCACATGATGTGCGATTGGTGCTGGTACTTGGCCCTTATATTGGCCCCCTATCCCTCATCAAACCTCGAGAACTCACGCCTCCTTAAAGAGCATTTGAGATTTTACAGGTTTGCTACCAGTAGCCATTAAAGTGTCTGGAATGGGGACACTTTTTTCAAATGGTCACAAAATCTGGTACACTTCGAGTTTTTAGCTGAATTTTTTTGTGCATGCCAACGGAAATACAAAGATCACGTTTACCATGTTTGGGGCCAAAGCTCATTCCAAAAAAGTTTAAAATCGTGAAAAATACAAAACGAGTCATCTTGCCATGAAACTTCACGTGAAGGCTTAAGCGACAATTGTATGAATTTACAAGTCATAAAAATGGCATTGGCACGCAGAAATATGAAGATATGCCTAAACCCACCTACCACCCTATCGATCCACAGCTTGCGCATCCCGTCTCTCTAGCCGGCGTAGTGCTTGCCCACCCGTCGGCCTGCTCGTTTGATCGGTTGGCTTAGGTACACGAGTTCATTCCCAGTCTAGGGCACCATCACCGGAGCATCGCCAGAGAACTTGACCAACGGCATTGGGGTTCCGACGATCGGGGGGCCGGGGGATGTGCGAAGTGTGCTGGTACTTGGCCCTTATATTGGCCCCCTATCCCTCATCAAACCTCGGGAACTAACACCCCCTTAAGGAGCATTTGAGATTTTACAGGTTTGCTACCAGTAGCCATCAAAGTGTCTGAAAGGGGGACACTTTTTTCAAATGGTTACGAAATCTTGTACACTTCGAGTTTTTAGCTGAATTTTTTTGTGCATGCCAACAAAAATACAAGGATCACGTCTACCAAGATTGGGGCCAAAGGTCCTTCCGAAAAATTTTAAAAAATCCCGAACCGTAAAAAGTTTCAAAAATCATGAAAAATAGAAAACGAGTCGTCTTGAAATTAAACTTTACGTGAAGGCTTAAGGGACCATTGTATGAATTTACAAGCCAAAAAAATGGCATTGGCACGTAGAAATATGAAGATGTGCCTAAACCCACCTACCACCCTATCGATTCACGACTCGTGCATCCCATCTCTCTGGCAATAGCGTCGGCAGCATGCAGAGGAGGACACGGCCGATCCCCGGCTTACGCATCTCACCCCACTGGCCGACTGAGCGCTCGCACGCTCGTTTCATAAGTTGACTTGGGCATACAGAGTTCATTCCCAATCTAAGATCATACCAGACCGAGGGTTGCGACAGCACATGCTGGGCTCAGGCATGTGCTGGTGTCGCATTTTTCTTCGTTGGGGCACCATCACCGGAGCATCACTGGAGAACCTGACAGACGGCATTAGGGTTCTGGCGATCGGGGGGGCTAGGGGGTGTGCGCACATGATGTGCGATGGGTGCTGGTACTTGGCCCTTATATTGGCCCCTATCTCTCATCAAACCTCGAGAACTCACACCCCCTTAAAGAGCAATTGAGATTTTATAGGTTTGCTGCCAGGAGCCATTAAAGTTTCTGAAATGGGGACACTTTTTTCAAATGGTCACAAAATCTTGTACACTTCGAGTTTTTAGCTGAATGTTTTTGTGCATGCCAACAAAAATACAAGTATCACGTCTACCAAGTTTGGGGCCAAAACTACTTCCGAAAAAATTTTAAAAAATCCCGAACAGCAAAAAGTTTCGAAAACCATGAAAAATAGAAAACGAGTTGTCTTGCCATGAAGCTTCACGTGAAGGCTTAAGGGACCAATGTATGAATTTACAAGCCATAAAAATGGCATTGGCATGCAGAAATATGGATCGACAACACGTAGAGGGGGAGTCGACCGAACCCCAGCTTACGCATCCCGCCCTCCCGCCCGCCCGCTCATTTCGTCGGTTGGCTTAGGCATACAGAGTTCATTCCAAGTCTAAGATCAGACCGGACATAGGGTTGTGGCAACAAGATCGGTAGCATGCAGAGGGGGACCAGGTCGATCCCCGGCTTGCGCATCCCGCCCCTCTGGCCGATTGAGCGCACGCACACTCGTTTCGTGGGTTGACTTAGGCATACGAAGTTCATTCCCAGCCTAAGCATACGCCGTTCATTCCCAGTCTAAGATCAGACCAGACCGACGGTTGCGGCAGCACATGCTGGGCTCGGGCATGTGCTGGTGCCGCATTTTTCTTCGTTAGACTACCATCGTCGGAGCATCGTCAGAGAACCTGACCGGCGACATTGGGGTTTCGGTGATCGGGCGGGCCGGGGGGTGGGGGTGTGCGCACATGATGTGGGATGGGTGCTGGTACTTGGCCGTTATATTGGCCCCCTATCCCTCATCATACCTTGAGAACTCACACCCCCTTAAGAGCATTTGAGATTTTACAGGTTTGCTGCCAGTAACCATTAAAGTGTCTGAAACGGGGACACTTTTTTCAAATGGTCACAAAATGTTGTACACTTCGAGTTTTTAGCTGACCTTTTTTTGTGCATGCCAACAAAAATACAAGGATTACGTCTACCAAGTTTGGGGCCAAAACCCCTTCCAAAAAAATTGAAAAAAATCCCGAACCGCAAAAAATTTCAAAAATCATGAAAAATAAAAAACGAGTCGTCTTGCCATAAAACTTCACGTGAAGGCTTAAGGGACCATTGTATGAATTTACAAGCCATAAAAATTGCATGGGCATGCAAAAATATGAAGATGTGCCCAAACCCACCTACCACCCTATCGATCCACGGCTTGCATATCCCGTCTCTCTGGCCGGCGTAGTGCCTGCCCGCCCGCCCGCTCGTTTTGTCGACTGGCTTAGGCATACGGAGTTCATTCCCAGTCTAAGATCAAACCAAACCGAGGGTTACAGCAGCAGGATCAGTAGCACACAGAGGGGGACCCGGTTGATCCCCGGCTGACGCATTCCGCCCCTCTAGCCGGCAGAGTGCCCGCACGCTCGTTTCGTGGGTTGACTTAGGCATACGGAGTTCATTCCCAGTCTAAGCATACGGAGTTCATTCTCAGTCTAAGATCAGACTGGACCGAGGGTTATGGCAGCACATACTGGGCTCAGGCATGTGCTGGTGTCACATTTTTCGTCGTCGGGGCACCATCGTCGGAGCATCGCCGGAGAACCTGACCGGCGGCATTAGGGTTCCGGCGATCGGGGGTGCCGGGGGGGCTGTGCGCACATGATGTGTGATGGGTGCTGGTACTTGGCCCTTATATTGGCCCCCTATACCTCGAGAACTCACACCCCTTAAAAAGCATTTGAGATTTTACAGGTTTGCTGCCAGTAGCTATTAAAGTGTTCGAAATGGGGAAACGTTTTTCAAATGGTCACAAAATCTTGTACACTTCGAGTTTTTAGCTGAATTTTTTTGTGCATCCCAATAAAAATACAAGGATCAAGTCTACCAAGTTTGGGGCCAAAACACCTTTTGAAAAAATTTTAAAAAATCCAGAACCGTAAAAATTTTTAAAAATCATAAAAAATAGAAAACGAGTCTTGTTGCCATGAAACTTCACGTGAAGGCTTAAGGGACCATTGTATGAGTTTACAAGCCATAAAAATGTCATTGGCACACAAAAATATGAAGATGTGCCTAAACCCACCTGCCACCCTATCGATCCACGGCTTGCGCATCCCGTCTCTATGGCCGACGTAGTGCCCGCCCGCCCGCTCGTTTCGTCGGTTGGCTTAGGCATATGAAGTTCATTCCCAGTCTAAGATCGGACCAGACTGGAGGTTGTGGCAGCAGGATTGGCAACACACAGAGGGGGACCCAACCGATCCCCGGCTTCTGCATCCCGCCCCTCTGGCCGGCTGAGCGCCCGAACGCTCGTTTCATGGGTTGACTTAGGCATACGGAGTTCATTCCCAGCATAAGCATATGGAATTCATTCCCAGTCTAAGATCGGACCGGACAAAGGTTTACGGTAGCACATTCTGGGCTCCGGCATGTGCTGGTGCCGCATTTTTCTTCGTCGGGGCACCATCGATGGAGTATCGCCGGAGAACCTGACCGACGGCATTGATGTTTCGGCGATCAGGGGGGCCGGGGGGTGTGCACACATGATGTGCGATGGGTGCTGGTACTTGGCCCTTATATTGGCCCCCTATCCCTCATCAAACCTCGAGAACTCACTCGCCCTTAAAGAGCATTTGAGATTTTATAGGTTTGCTGCCTGTAACCATTAAAGTGTCTGAAATGTGGACACTTTTTTCAAATGGTCACAAAATTTTGTACACTCTGAGTTTTGAAATGAATTTTTTTGTGCATGCCAACAAAAATACAAGGATCACGTCTAAGTTTGGGGCCAAAACACCTTCCGAAAAAATTTTAAAAACCCTCGAACCGCAAAAAGTTTCAAAAATCGTGAAAAATAGAAAACGAGTCGTCCTTGCCATGAACCTTCACGTGAAGGCTTAAGGGACCATTGTATGAATGTAGAAGCCATAAAATGGCATTGTCATGCAGAAATATGAAGATATGCCTACACCCACCTACCACCCTATCGATCCACGGCTGCACATCCCGTCTCTCTGGCAGGCGTAGTGCCCACCCGCTCGCCCGTTCGTTTCGTCAGTTGGCTTAGGCATACGGAGTTCATTCCCAGTCTAAGATCAGACCAGACCAAGGCTTGCGCATCCCACCCCTCTGGCCAACTGAGCGCCCGCACGCTCATTTCATCGGTTAACTTAGGCATACGGAGTTCATTCCCAGTCTAAGCATATGGAGTTCATTCCCAGTCTAAGATCGGACCGGACAGAGGTTTATGGCAGCACATGCTGGACTCGGGCATGTGCTGGCGACACATTTTTCTTCGCCGGGGCACCATCACGAGAGCATCGCCGAAGAACCTGACCGGCGGTATTGAGGTTTCGACGATCGGGGGGCCAGGGGGGATGTGCGCACATGATGTGCGATGGGTACTGGTACTTGGCCCTTATATTGGCCTCCTATCCCTCATCAAACCTCGAGAACTCACACCCTCTTAAAGAGCATTTGAGATTTTACAGGTTTGCTGCCAGTAGCCATTAAAGTGTCTGAAATAGGGACACTTTTTTCAAATGGTCACAAAATCTTGTACACTTCGAGTTTTTAAATGAATTTTTTTGTGCAAGCAAACAAATACACAAGGATCATGTCTAAGTTTAGGGCCAAAACTCCTTCCGAAAATATTTTAAAAACCCCGAACCGTAAAAAGTTTCAAAAATCGTGAAAAATATAAAACAAGTCGTCTTGCCATGAAACTTCACATGAAGGCTTAAGGGATCATTGTATGAATTTAGATGCCATAAAAATGGCATTGGCATGTAGAAATATGAAGATGTGCCTAAACCCACTTACCACCCTATCGATCCACGGCTTAAACATCCCGTCTCTTTGGCCGGCGTAGTGCCCGCCCGCCCACCCGCCCGCCCGTCCGCTTGTTTCGTCGGTTGGCTTAGGCATACGGAGTTCATTCCCAGTCTAAGATCAGACCGGACCGAGGGTTGCTGCAGCAGGATCGGTAGCACGCAGAGGGTGACCCGGCCGATCCCCGGCTTGCGCATTCCGCCCCTCTGGCCGGATGAGCGCCCGCACGCTCATTTCGTCGTTTGACCTAGACATACGGAGTTCATTCCCAGTCTAAGCATACGGAGTTAATTCCCAGTCTAAGATCAGACCTGACAAAGGTTTACGGCAGCACATGCTGGGCTCGGGCATGTGCTGGTGCCACATTTTTCTTCGTCGGGGCACCATCACGGGAGCATCGCAGGAGAACCTAACCGGCGGCATTGAGGTTTCGGCGATCAGGGGGGCCGGGGGGGTTTGCGCACATGATGTGCGGTGGGTGCTGGTACTTGGCCCTTATATTGGCCCTCTATCCCTCATCAAACCTTGAGAACTCACACCCCCTTAAAGAGCATTTGAGATTTTACAGGTTTGCTGCCAGTAGCCATTAAAGTGTCTGAAATGGGGACAATTTTTTCAAATGGTCACAAAATCATGTACACTTTGCGTTTTTAGATGAAATTTTTTGTGTATGCCAAAAAAAATAAAAGGATCACGTCTACCAAGTTTGGGGACAAAAATCATTCCGAAAAAATTTTAAAAAATCTCTAACCCCAAAAAGTTTCAAAAATCATGAAAAATAAAAAACAAGTCGTCTTGCCATGAAACTTCACGTGAAGGCTTAAGGGACCATTGTATGAATTTACAAGCCATAAAAATGGCATTGGCATGCAGAAATATGAGGATGTGCCTAAACCCACCTATCACCCTATCGATCCACGGCTTCGCATCCCGTCTCTCTGGCCGGCGTAGTGGCCGCCCGCCCACCCGCTCATTTCGTCGATTGTCTTAGGCATAGGGAGATCATTCCCAGTCTAAGATCAGACCAGATCAAGGGTTGTGGTAGTAGCATCGGCAACATGTAGAGGGGGACCTGGCCAATCCTCGACTTGCGCATCCCGCCCCTCTGGCCGGTTGAACGCCCGCCTGCTCATTTCGTGGGTTGACTTAGGCATACGGAGTTCATTCCCTGTCTAAGATCGGACCAGACCGAGGGTTGCAGCAGCACATTCTGGGCTCGGGCATGTGCTGGTGCCGTATTTTTCTTTGCCGTGGCACCATCGTCGGAGCATCACCGGAGAACCTGACCGACTGCATTGGGGTTCCGGCGATCGGGGGTGCCGGGGGGGTGTGCCCACGTGATGTGCGATGGGTGCTGGTACTTGGACCTTATATTGGCCCCCTATCCCTCATCAAACCTCAAGAACTCACACCCCCTTAAAGAGCATTTGAGATTTTACAAGATTGCTGCGAGTAGCCATTAAAGTGTATGAAATGGGGACACTTTTTTCAAATGGTCACAAAATCTTGTACACTCTGAGTTTTTGTGCATGCCGAAAAAAATACAAGATCACACCTACCAAGTTTGGGGCCAAAAATCCTTCCTAAAAAATTTTAAAAAATCCCGAACCACAAAAAGTTTCAAAAATCATGAAAAATAGAAAACGAGTCGTCTTGCCATGAAACTTCACGTGAAGGCTTAAGGGACCATTGTATGAATTTACAAGCCATAAAAATGGCATTGGCACGTAGAAAATATGAAGATCAGACCAAACTGAGGCTTACGATAGTAGGATCGACAGCACATAGAGGGGGATCCGACCGATCCCCGGCTTGCACATCCCGCCCCTCTGGTCATCTGAGCGCCTGCACACTCGTTTCGTGGGATGACTTAAGCATACGGAGTTCATTCCCAGTCTAAGATCAGACCGGACCGAGTGTTGTGATAGCACATGCTGGGCTCGAGCAAGTGTTGGTGCCGTATTTTTCTTCGTCGAGGCACCATCATCGGAGCATCGCTGGAGAACTTGACCGACGACATTTGGGTTTCGACGATCGGGGGGCCGGGGGGGTGTGCGCACATGATGTGCGGTGGGTGGTGGTACTTGGCCCTTATATTGGCCCCCTATCCCTCATCAAACCTCGAGAACTCACACCCCCTCAAAAAGCATTTGAGATTTCACAGGTTTGCTGTTAGTAGCCATTAAAGTGTCGAAAATGGGGACACTTTTTTCAAATGGTCACCAAATCTTGTACACTTCGAGTTTTAGCTGAATTTTTTTATGCATGCCAACAAAAATACAAGGATCGCGTCTACCAAGTTTGGGGCCAAAAATGCTTTCAAAAAAATTTTAAAAAATCCCAAACCGCAAAAAGTTTTGAAAATCATGAAAAATAGAAAACGAGTCGTCTTGGCATGAAACTTCACGTCAAGGCTTAAGGGACCATTGTATGAATTTACAACCCATAAAAATGGCATTGGCATGCAGAAATATGAAGATGTGCCTAAACCCACCTACCAGCCTATCGATCCATGGCTTCTGCATCCCGTCTCCTTGGTCGGCGTAGTGCCCGCCCGCCCGTCCACTCGTTTCATCAGTAGGCATAGGCATACGGAGTTCATTCCCAGTCTAAGATCAGACTGAACAGAGGGTTACGGTAGAAGGATCGGCAGCACATAGAGTGGGACCCGGTTGATCCCCGACTTGCGCATCCCGCCCCTCTGGCCGGCTGAGCGCCCGCACGCTCATTTCGTGGTTTGACTTAGGCATACGGAGTTCATTCCCAATCTAAGCATACGGAGTTCGTTCCCAGTCGAAGCATACGGAGTTCATTCCCAGTCTAAGAATACGGAGTTCATTCCCAATCTAAGATCGGACCAGACCGAGGGTTGCACCAGCACATGTTGGGCTTGGGCATGTGCTGGTGCCACATTTTTTTTCGTCGGGGCACCGTCGCCGAAGAACCTGACTGGCCGCATTGGGGTTCCGGCGATCGGGGGGGCCGGGGGCATGTGCACACATGATGTACGATGGGTGCTGGTACTTGGCCCTTATATTAGCCCCCTATCCCTCATCAAACCTTGAGAACTCACACCCGCTCAAAGAGCATTTGAGATTTTACAGGTTTGCTGCCAGTAGCCGTTAAAGTGTCTGAAATGGGGACACCTTTTTCAAATGGTCACAAAATCTTGTACACTTTGAGTTTTTAGCTGAATTTTTTTATGCGCACCAACAAAAATACAAGGATCACATCTACCAAGTTTGGGGCCAAAATCCTTCCGAAAAAATTTTAAAAAATCCCGAATCGCAAAAAGTTTCAAATATCGTGAAAAATAGAAAACGAGTCGTCTTGCCATGAAACTTCACGTCAAGGCTTAAGGGACCATTGTATGAATTTACAACCCATAAAAATGGCATTGGCATGCAGAAATATGAAGATGTGCCTAAACCCACCTACCACCCTTTCGATCCATGGCTTCTGCATCCCGTCTCCTTGGTCGGCGTAGTGCCCGCCCGCCCGTCCACTCGTTTCATCAGTAGGCATAGGCATACGGAGTTCATTCCCAGTCTAAGATCAGACTGAACAGAGGGTTACGGTAGAAGGATCGGCAGCACATAGAGTGGGACCCGGTTGATCCCCGACTTGCGCATCCCGCCCCTCTGGCCGACTGAGCGCCCGCACGCTCATTTCGTGGTTTGACTTAGGCATACGGAGTTCATTCCCAATCTAAGCATACGGAGTTCGTTCCCAGTCGAAGCATACGGAGTTCGTTCCCAGTCTAAGAATACGGAGTTCATTCCCAATCTAAGATCGGACCAGACCGAGGGTTGCACCAGCACATGTTGGGCTTGGGCATGTGCTGGTGCCACATTTTTTTTCGTCGGGGCACCGTCGCCGAAGAACCTGACTAGCCGCATTGGGGTTCCGACGATCGGGGGCCGGGGGGTGTGCACACATGATGTGTGATGACTGCTAGTACATGGCCCTTATATTGGCCCCCTATCCCTCATCAAACCTCGAGAACTCACAACCCTTAAAGTGCGTTTCAGATTTTATAGGTTTGCTGCCAGTAGCCGTTAAAGTGTCTAAAATGGGGATAGTTTTTTCAAATGGTCACAAAATCTTGTACACTTCCAGTTTTTTGCTGAATTTTTTTGTACATGCCAACAAAAATACAAGGATCACGTCTACCAAGTTTGGGCCTGAAACTCCTTCCGAAAAAATTTTAAAAAATCTCAAACTACAAAAAGTTTCAAAAATCATGAGAAATAAAAAACGAGTCGTCTTGCCATGAAACTTCACGTGAAGGCTTAAGGGACCACTGTATGAATTTACAAGCCATAAAAATGGAATTGGCACGTAGAAATATGAAGATGTGCCTAAACCCACCTACCACCCTATCGATCCACGACTTGCGTATCCCGTCTTTCTGGCCGGCGTAGTGCCCGCCCGCCCGCTCGTTTGATCAGTTGGCTTAGGCATATGGAGTTCAATCCTAGTCTAAGATCAGACCAGATCGAGGGTTACGGTAGCAGGATCGGCAGCATGTAGAGAGGGACCTGACTAATCCCCGGCTTGTGCATCCCGCCCCTTTGGTCGGGTGAGTGCCCGCACGCTCATTTCATGGGTTGACTTAGGCATACGGAGTTCATTCCCAGTCGAAGCATACAGAGTTCATTCCCAGTCTAAGATCGGATTGGACCGAGGGTTGCGACAGCACATGCTGGGCTCGGGCATGTGCTGGTGCCGCATTTTTCTTCGTCGGGGCACCATCGTTGGAGCATCGTCGGAGAAGCTGACCGGCGGCGTTGGGGTTCCGGCGATCAAGGGGGCCGGGGGGGTGTGCGCAAATGATGTGCGATGGGTGCTGGTACTTGGCCCTTATATTGGCCCCCTATCCCTCATCAAACCTTGAGAACTCACACCCCCTTAAAGAGCATTTGAGATTTTACAGGTTTGCTGCCAGTAGCCATTAAAGTGTCCGAAATGGGGACACTTTTTTCAAATGGTCACAAAATCTTGTACACTTTGATTTTTTAGCTGAATGTTTTTGTGCATTCCACCAAAAATAGAAGGATCACGTCTACCAAGTTTCGGGCCAAAACTCTTTTCAGAAAAATTTTAAAAAATCCCGAACCGTAAAAAGTTTTGGAAATAGTGAAAAATAAAAAACGAGTCGTCTTGCCATGAAACTTCACGTGAAGGCTTAAGGGACCATTGTATGAATTTAGAAGCCATAAAAATGGCATTGGCATGGAGAAATATGAAAATGTGCCTAAACCCACCTACAACCCTATCGATCCACGGCTTGCGCATCCCGTCTCTCTGGTCGACGTAGTGCCCACCCGCCCGTCCGTCCGCTCATTTCATCGGTTAGCTTAGGCATACGGAGTTCATTCCCAGTCTAAGATTGGACCGGACTGAGGGTTGCGGTAGCAGGATTGACAGCACGTAGAGGGGGACTCGATCGATCCCTGGCTTGCGCATGCCGCCCCTCTGGCCGGCTGAACGCTCGCACGCTCGTTTCGTGGGTTGGCTTACTCATACGGAGTTCATTCCCAGTCTAAGATCGGACCGGACCGAGTGTTGCGGCAGCACATGCTGGGCTCAGGCATGTGCTGGTGCCGCATTTTTCTTCACCGGGTCACCATCACCGGACCATCGTCGGAGAACCTGACCGGCGGCATTGGGGTTCCGGTGATCTGGGGGCCGGGGGTGTGCGCACATGATGTGCGATGGGTGCTGGTACTTGGCCCTTATATTGGCCCCAGTCCCTCATCAAACCTTGAGAACTCAAACCCCCTTAAAGAGCATTTGAGATTTTACAGGTTTGCTGCCAGTAGCCATTAAAGTGTCTGAAATGGGGACACTTTTTTCAAATGGTCACAAAATCATGTACACTTCGCATTTTTAGCTGAATTTTTCTGTGCATGCAAAAAAAAAAATACAAGGATCACGTCTACCAAGTTTGGGGCCAAAACTCCTTCCGAAAAAATTTTAAAAAATCTCAAACCGCAAAAAGTTTTGAAAATCAGGAAAAATAAAAAACGAGTCGTCTTGCCATGAAACTTCATGTGAAGGCTTAAGGGACCATTGTATGAATTTACAAGGCATAAAAATGGCATTGGCATGCAGAAATATGAAGATGTGCCTAAACCCACCTACCACCCTATCGATCCACGGCTTGCGCATCCCGTCTCTCTGGCCGGCCTAGTGCCCACCTGCCCGCCCGTTCGTTTCGTTGGTTAGCTTAGGTATACGGAGTTCATTCCCAGTCTAAGATTGGACCCATCGAGGGTTGTGGTAGTAGGATCGGCAGCATGCGGAGAGGGACCTGACCGATCCTCGGCTTGCGCATCCCGCCCCCCTGGCCGGTTGAGCACCCCCACGCTCATTTCGTGAGTTGCCTTAGGCATACGGACTTCATTCCCAGTCTAAGCATACAGACCTCATTCCTAGTCTAACATCAGACTAGACCGAGGGTTGCAGTAGCACATGCTGGGCTTGGGCATGTGCTGGTGCCATATTTTTCTTCGTTGGGGCACCATCACAGGAGCATCGTCGGAGAACCTGATCGGCGGCATTGAGGTTCCAGCGATCGGGGGGCCGAGGGGGGTGTGCGCACATGATGTGCGATGGGTGCTGGTATTTGGCCCTTATATTGGCCCCCTATCCCTCATCAAACCTCGAGAACTCACACCCTCTTAAAGAGCATTTGAGATTTTACAGGTTTGCTGCCAGTAGCCATTAAAGTGTCTGACATGGGGACACTTTTTTCAAATGGTCACAAAATCTTGAACACTTCGAATTTTTAGCTGAATATTTTTGTGCATGCCAAAAAAAATACAAGGATCACGTCTACCAGGTTTGGGGCCAAAACTCCTTCCAAAAGAATTTAAAAAAATCTCGAACCGTAAAAGGTTTAAAAAATCGTGAAAAATAGAAAACGAGTCATCTTGCCATGAAACTTCACGTGAACGCTTAAGGGACCATTATATGAATTTACAAGCCATAAAAATGGCATTGGCATGTAGAAATATGAAGATGTGCCTAAACCCACCTACCACCCTATCGATCCACGGCTTGCGCATCCCGTCTCTCTGGCCAGCGTAGTGCCCGCCCGCTCGCCCGCCCGCTGGTTTCATCAGTTGGCTTAGGCATACGGAGTTTATTCCCAGTCTAAGATCGGATCAAACCGAGGGTTTTGACAGTAGGATTGACATCACGCAGAGGGGACCCGATCGATCATCGGCTTGCGCATCCCGCCCCTCTGGCCGGCTGAGCGCCTGCACGTTCGTTCCGTGGGTTGACTTAGGCATACGGAGTTCATTCACAGTCTAAGCATACGGAGTTCATTCCCAGTCTAAGATCAAACCAGACCAAGGGTTACAGCAGCACATGCTGGACTGGGGCATGTGTTGGTGCTGCATTTTTCTTCGTCGGGGCACCATTGCTGGAGGATCGTCGAAAAACCTAACCGGCGGCATTGGGGTTCCGGCGATCGGGGGGGCCGGGAGGGGTGTGCGCACATGATGTGCGATGGGTGCTGGTACTTGGCCCTTATATTGGCCCCCTATCCCTCATCAAACCTCCAGAACTCACACCCCCTTAAAGAGCATTTGAGATTTTATAGGTTTGCTGCCAGTAGCCATTAAAGTGTCTGAAATGGGGACACTTTTTTCAAATGGTCACAAAATCTTGTACACTTCGAGTTTTTAGATGAATTTTTTTATGCACGCCAACAAATATACAAGGATCACTTCTACCAAGTTTGGGGGCCAATTCTCTTTCTGAAAAAATTTTAAAAAATCCTGAACTGCAAAAAGTTTTGAAAATCGTGAAAAATAGAAAACGAGTCGTCTTGCCTTGAAACTTCACGTGAAGGCTTAAGGAACCATTGTATGAATTTACAAGCCATAAAAATGGCATTGGCACGTAGAAATATGAAGATGTGCCTAAACCCACCGACCACCCTATCGATCCACAGCTTGCGCATCCCGTCTCTCAGGCCGGCGTATTGCCCACCCGCCCGCCTGCCCACTCGTTTAATCGGTTGGCTTAGGCATACGGAGTTCATTCCCAGTCTAAGATCAGACCAGAGCGAGGGTTACGGTAGCAGGATCAACAGCACACAGAGGGGGACCTGGTCGATCCCCGGCTTGTGCATCATGCCTCTTTGGTCGGCTGAGCGCCCGCACGCTCGTTTCATGGGTTGACTTAGGCATACGGAGTTCATTCCCAGTGTAAGATCGGACAGGACCGAGGGTTGCGGCAGCACATGCTGGGATCGACCATGTGCTGGTGCCGTATTTTTCTTCGTCGGGGCACCGTCGTCGGAGCGTCGTCGGAGCATCGTCGGAGAACCTGACCGGTGGCATTGGGGTTCCGACGATCGGGGGGCGGGGGGGTGTACGCACATGATGTGTGATGGGTGCTGGTACTTGGCCCTTATATTGGCCCTCTATCCCTCCTCAAACCTCGAGAACTCACACCCCCTTAAAGAGCATTTGAGATTTTACAAGCTTTGCTGCCAGTAGCCATTAAAGTGTCTAAAATGGGGACACTTTTTTCAAATGGTCACAAAATCTTGTACACTTCGAGTTTTTAGCTGAATTTTTTTATGCATGCCAACAAAAATACAAGGATCACGTCTACCAAGTTTGGGGCTAAAAATCCTTCCGAAAAAAGTTTAAAAAATCCCAAACCGTAAAATGTTTCAAAAATCATGAAAAATAAAAAATGAGTTGTCT
This sequence comes from Durio zibethinus, assembly GCF_002303985.1. The sequence goes on along the minus strand of NW_019167915.1, from coordinate 18,496,480 downwards.
TGCCATGAAACTTCACGTGAAGGCTTAAGGGACGATTGGTTGAATTTACAGGCCATAAAAATGGCATTGGCACACAGAAATATGAAGATGTGCCTAAACCCACCTACCACCCTACCGATCCACGGCTTGCGCATCCCGTCTCTCTAGCCGGTCGGGGGGTGTACGCACATGATGTGCGATGGGTGCTGGTACTTGGCCCTTATATTGGCCCCCTATCCCTCCTCAAACCTCGAGAACTCACACCCCCTTAAAGAGCATTTGAGATTTTACAGCTTTGCTGCCAGTAGCCATTAAAGTGTCTAAAATGGGGACACTTTTTTCAAATGGTCACAAAATCTTGTACACTTCGAGTTCTTAGCTGAATGTTTTTGTGCATGCCAACAAAGATAAAAGGATCACGTCATCCAAGCTTGCGGCCAAAAATCCTTCTGAAAAAATTTTAAAAAATCCCGAACTGCAAAAAGTTTTGAAAATCCTGAAAAATAGAAAACGAGTCATCTTGCCATGAAACTTCACGTGAAGGCTTTAGGGGCCATTGTACGAATTTACAAGCCATAAAAATGGCATTGGCATGCAGAAATATGAAGATATGCCTAAACCCACCTACCACCCTATCGTCGATTCGCATTCGGAGTTCATTCCCAGTCTAAGATCAGACTGGACCAAGGGTTGTGGAGCAGGATCAGCAGCACGTACAGAGGGTCCTGGTCGATCCTTGACTTTTGCATCCCACCCTTCTGGCCGGTTGAGCGCCCGCATGCTCGTTTCGTGGGTTGACTTAGGCATACGGAGTTCATTCCCAGTCTAAGCATACGGAGTTCATTCCCAGTCTAAGATCGGATCGGACCAAGGGTTACAGCAGCACATGCTGGGCTCGGGCATGTGCTGCTGTCGTATTTTTCTTCACCGGGGCACCATCATCGGAGCATCGCTGGAGAACATGACCGGCAGCATTGGTGTTCCGACAATCGGGGGGGCCGGAGGGGGTATGCGCACATGATGTGCGATGGGTGCTGGTACTTGGTCCTTATATTGGCCCCCTATCCCTCATCAAACCTCAAGAACTCACACCCCCTTAATGAGCATTTGAGATTTTACAGGTTTGCTGCCAGTAGCCATTAAAGTGTCTGAGCCAGTACCATGTACAGTCTCTCTGGCGGCGTATAAACACCCGCGTCGCCCGCCCCCGCTCATTTGTCGTTGGCTTAGCAACAAGTTCCATTCCCAGTCTAAATCAGACCAACCAGGTTCGGTACAGATCGCAGGATGCAAGAAGGGGACCCACCGGATCCCGACTTCGGCATCCGCCCCTCTGGCGGCCTGAGGCCGCCCCACGCTGTTCGTGGGTTGACTTAGAAATACGGAGTTTCATTCCCAATCTAAGCACATGAGTTACGGATCGGACGAGGGTGGCGACAACACATGCTAGGCTCTGCAGCATACATGGTGTATGCTTGTCTCTCTCACGCGATGGCTACCCCGTCGGAGCAACGCAGGAGAACCGACGCTCGGCATTGAGTTCTGACAATCGGAGGCCGGGGGGGTGCGAACATGAGCGATGGGTGCTAGTACTTGGCCCTTATATTGGCCCCCTATCCCTCATCAAACCTCAAGAACTCACACCTCCTTAAAGAGCATTTCATATTTTATAGGTTTGCTACCAGTAGCCATTAAAGTGTCTAAAATGGGGACACTTTTTTCAAATGGTCACAAAATCTTGTACACTTTGAGTTTTTAGCTGAATTTCTTTTCTGCATGCCAACAAAAATACAAGGATCACATCTACCAAGACTGGGGCCAAAACTCCTTTCGAGAAAATTTTAAAAAATCCCGAACAACAAAAACAAAAATCGTGAAAAAAAATGAGTCGTCTTGCCATGAAATTTAACGTGAAGGCTTATGGGACCATTGTATGAATTTACAAGCTGTAAAAATGGTATTGGCTCGCAGAAATATGAAGATCTGCCTAAACCCACCTACCACCCTATCGATCCATGGCTTGCGCATCCCGTCTCTCTGGCCGGCGTAGCGCTCGCCTGCCCGCCCGTCCGTTCGTTTCATCGGTTGGCTTAGGCATGCGAAGTTCATTCCCAGTCTAAGATCTGACCGAACCAGGCGTCGCGACAGCAGGATCGGCAGCATGCAGAGGGGGACCTTGTCGATCCCCGGTTTGTGTATCCCGCTCCTCTGGCCGGCTGAGCGCCCGCACGCTCGTTTCGTGGGTTGACTTAGGCATACGAAGTTCATTCCCAGTCTAAGCATACAGAGTTCATTCCCAGTCTAAGATCAGACTGGATCGAGGGTTGCAGCAGCAAATGCTGGGCTTGGGCATGTGCTGGTGTTGCATTTTTCTTCATTGAGGCACCATCGCCGGGGAACCTGACCGACGGCATTGGGGTTCCGGCGATCGGGGGGGCCGAAGGGGTGTGCGCGCATGATGTGCAATGGGTGCTGGTACTTGGCCCTTATATTGGCCCCCTATCCCTCATCAAACCTCAAGAACTCACACCCCCTTAAAGAGCATTTGAGATTTTACAGGTTTGCTGCCAGTAGCCATTAAAGTGTCTAAAATGGGGACACTTTTTTCAAATGGTCATAAAATCTTGTACACTTCGAGTTTTTAGCTAAATTTTTTTATGCAGGCCAACAAAAATACAAGGATCACGTCTACCAAGTTTGGGGCGAAAAAGCCTTTCGAAAAAATTTAAAAAAATCCCAAACCACAAAAAGTTTGAAAAATCATGAAAAAAGAAAACGAGTCGTCTTGCCATGAAACTTCACGTGAACGCTTAAGGGACCATTGTATGAATTTACAAGCCATAAAAATGGCATTGGCACACAGAAATATGAAGATGTGCCTAAACCCACCTACCATCCTATCGATCCACGGCTTGCGCATCCCGTCTCTATGGTCGGCGTAGTGCCCCCCCGCCCGCTCGTTTTGTCGGTTGCCTTAGGCATACGAAGTTCATTCCCAGTCTAAGATCAGACCAGACCGAGGGTTGCAGGAGCAGGATCGACAGCACGTAGAGGGGGACCCGGCCGATTCCCAGCTTGTGCATCCCACCCCTCAAGCCGGCTTGAGCGCCCGCACGCTTGTTTTGTGGGTTGACTTAGGCATACGGAGTTCATTCCCAGTCTAAGCATACGGAGTTCACTCCCAGTCTAAACATACGGAGTTCATTCCCAGTCTAAGATCGGACCTGACCAAGGGTTACGACAGCACATGCTGGGCTCGGGCATGTGCTGGTGCCGCATTTTTCTTCGCCGGGGCACCATCGTCGGAGCATCACCGGAGAACCTAACCAGCGACATTAGCGTTTCGGCGATTGGGGGGTACTTGGCCCTTATATTGGCCCCCTATCCCTCATCAAACCTTGAGAACTTACACCCCCTTAACGAGCATTTGAGATTTTACAGGTTTGCTGCCAGTAGCCATTAAAGTGTCTAAAATAGGGACACTTTTTTCGAATGGCCACAATATCTTGTACACTTCGAGTTTTTTGTTAAATTTTTTTATGCATGTCAACAAAAATACAAGGATCACATCTACCAAGTTTGGGGCCAAAACAAATTCCAAAAAAATTTTAAAAAATCCCGAACCCAAAAAAGTTTCAAAAATCGTGAAAAATAGAAAACGAGTCGTCTTGCCATGAAACTTCACGTGAAGCCTTAAGGGACCATTGTATGAATTTACAAGCCATAAAAATGGCATTTTCATGCAGAAATATGAAGATGTGCCTAAACCAACCTACCACCCTATCGATCCACGGCTTGCGCATCCCATCTCTCTGGCCGGTATAGTGCCCGCTCGTTTCATTAGTTGGCTTAGGCATACAGAGTTCATTTGCAGTCCAAGATTGGATCAGATCAAGGGTTGCGGTAGCAGGATTGGCAGCACACAAAGTGGGACCCGACTGATCCCGGGCTTGCGCATCCCACCCCTCTGGCCAGCTGAGCACCCGCACGCTCGTTTCGTGGGTTGACTTAGGCATACAGAGTTCATTCCCAGTCTAAGCATACGGAGTTCATTCCCAGTGTAAGATCAGACCAGACCGAGGGTTGCGGTAGCACATGCTGGGCTCGGGCATGTGCTGGTGTCACATTTTTCTTCGTCGGGGCACCATCGCCGGAGCATCGCCATTGAACCTGACCGGCGACTTTGGGGTTACGGCGATCGGGGGGGCCGGGGGGGTTGTTCGCACATGATGTGTGATGGGTGCCGGTACTTGGCCCTTATATTGGCCCCCTATCCCTCATCAAACCTCGAGAACTCACACCCCCTTAAAGAGCATTTGAGATTTTACAGGTTTGCTGCCAGTAGCCATTAAAGTGTCTAAAATGGGGACACTTTTTTCAAATGGTCACAAAATCTTGTACACTTTGAGTTTTTACCTGAATTTTTTGTGCATGCCAACAAAAATACAAGGATCGCGTCTACCAAGTTTGGAGCCAAAAGGCCTTCCGAAAAAATTTTAAAAAATCCCGAACCACAAAAAGTTTTGAAAATCATGAAAAATAGAAAATGAGTCGTCTTGCCATGAAACTTCACGTGAAGGCTTAAGGGACCATTGTATGAATTTACAAGCCAAAAAAAATGGCATTGGCAAGCAAAAATATGAAGACGTGCCTAAACCCACCTACCACCCTATCGATCCACGGCTTGCGTATCCCGTCTCTCTGCCCGACGTAGTGCCCGCCCGCCTGCCCGCTCGTTTCGTCGGTTGGCTAAGGCATACGGAGTTCATTCCCAGTCTAAGATCAGACTGGACTGAGCGTTACAGCAGCAGCATCGACAGCACACAGAGGGGGACCCGGTCGATGCCTGGCTTGTGCATCCTGCCCCTCTAGCCGGTTGAGCGCCCGAACACTTGTTTCGTGGGTCGACTTAGGCATACGGAGTTCATTTCCAGTCTAAGCATACGGAGTTCATTCTCAGTCTAAGATCGGATCAGACCGAGGGTTGTGACAACACATGCTGGGCTCGGGCATATGCTGGTGCAGCATTTTTCTTCGCCGGGGCACCATTGTCGGAGCATCGTCGGAGAACCTGACCGACGGCATTGGGGTTCCGACGATTGGGGGGGCCGGGGGTGTGCGCGCACTTGATGTGCGATGGGTGTTGGTACTTGGCCCATATATTGGCCCCCTATCCCTCATCAAACCTCTAGAACACACACCCCCTTAAAGAGCATTTGAGATTTTATAGGTTTGCTGCCAATAGCCATTAAAGTGTCTGAAATGGGGACACTTTTTTCAAATGGTCACAAAATCTTGTACACTTCGATTTTTTAGCTGAATTTTTTTGTGCATGCCAACAAAAATATAAGGATCACGTCTACCAAGTTTGGGGCCAAAACTCCTTCGAAAAAATTTAAAAAATCTCGAACCGCAAAAAGTTTTCAAAATCATGAAAAATAGAAAATGAGTCGTCTTGCAATGAAACTTCACGTGAAGGCTTAAGGGACCATTGTATGATTTTACAAGCCATAAAAATGGCATTGACATGCAAAAATATGAAGATGTGCCTAAACCCACCTACCACCCTATCGATCCATGGCTTGCGCATCCCGTCTCTCTGGCCGGCGTAGTGCCCGCCCGCCCGCTCATTTCATCGGTTGGCTTAGGCATACGGAGTTCATTCCCAGTCTAAGATCGGACCAGACCAAGGGTTATGATAGCAGGATCAGTAGCAGGCAGAGGGGGAACCAGCCGATCCCCGGCTTGCGTATCCCGCCCCTCCGACTGGCTGAGCGCCCGCACGCTCATTTTGTGGGTTGACTTAGGCATACGGAGTTCATTCCCAGTCTAAGCATACGGAGTTCATTCCCAGTCTAAGATCAGACCGGACCGAGGGTTGTGGCAGCACATGCTGGGCTCGTATGTGTGCTGGTGCCGCATTTTTCTTCACTAGGGCACCATCGTTGGAGCTTCACCGGAGATCCTGACAGGCGGCATTGGGGTTCCAGCGATCGGGGGGTGGGGGCTGTGTGCGCACATGATGTGTGATGGGTGCTGCTACTTGGCCCTTATATTGGCCCCTTATCCCTCATCAAACCTTAAGAACTAACACCCCCTTAAAGAGCATTTGAGATTTTACAGGTTTGCGACCAGTAGCCTTTAAAGTGTCTTAAATGGGGACACTTTTTTCAAATGGTCACAAAATCTTGTACACTTCGAGTTTTTAGCTGAATTTTTTTGTGCATGCCAACAAAAATACAAGGATCACGTCTACCAAGTTTGGGGCCAAGACTCCTTCCAAAAAAATTTAAAAAAATCCCAAACCGCAGAAAGTTTCAAAAATCGTGAAAAATAGAAAATGAGTCATCTTGCCATGAAACTCCACGTGAAGGCTTAAGGGACCATTGTATGAATTTACAAGCCATAAAAATGGCATTGGCATGCGGAAATATGAAGATGTGCCTAAACCCACCTACCGCCTTACCGATCCACGACTTGCGCATCTCGTCTCTCTGGCCGACGTAGTGCCCGCTCGCCCGCCCGTTCGTTTCATCGGTTGGCTTAGGCATACGGAGTTCATTCCCAGTCTAAGATCAGACCAAACTGAGGGTTGCAGTAGCAGGATTGGCAGCATGCAGAGGAGGACCCGAGCCGATCCTCGACTTACGCATCCCGCCCCTCTGGCCGGCTGAGCACCCGCACGCTCCTTTCATGGGTTGACTTAGGCATATGGAGTTCATTCCCAGTCTAAGCGTACGGAGTTCATTCCCAGTCTAAGATCGGACTGGACCGAAGGTTACGGCAGCACATGCTATGCCCGGGCATGTACTGGTGCCGTATTTTTCTTCATCGGGGCACCATCGTCGGAGCATCGTCGGAGAACTTGACTGGCAGGATTGGGGTTTCGATGATCAGGGGGCCCGCGGGGGTGTGCGCACATGATATGCGATGGGTGCTGGTACTTGGCCCTTGTATTGGTCCCCTATCCCTCATCAAACCTCGAGAAGTCACACCCCCTTAAAGAGCATTTGAGATTTTACAAGTTTGCTGCCAGTAGCCATTAAAGTGTCTGAAATGGGGACACCTTTTTCAAATGGTCGCAAAATCTTGTACACTTCGAGTTTTTAGCTGAATTTTTTTGTGCATGCCAAAAAAAATACAATGATCACGCCTACCAAGTTTGGGGCCAAACTCCTTCCGAAAAAATTCTAAAAAATCCTGAACCGCAAAAAGTTTTGAAAATCGTGAAAAATAGAAAATGAGTCGTCTTGCCATGAAACTTCACGTGAAGGCTTAAGGGACCATTGTATGAATTTACAAGCCATAAAAATGGCATTGGCACGCAGAAATATGAAGATGTGCCTAAACCCACCTACCACCCTATCGATCCACGACTTGCGCGTCCCGTCTCTCTGGCCGACATAGTGCCCGCCCGCCCACCCGCCCCCTCGTTTTGTCGATTGGCTTTGGCATACAGAGTTCATTCCCAGTCTAAGATCGGACCAGACTGAGGGTTGCGACAGCATGATCGATAGCACGCAGAGGGGGACCCGACCGATCCCTAGCTTGTGCGTCCCGCCCCTCTGGTCGACTGATTGCCCGCACGCTCATTTCGTGGGTTGACTTAGGCATACAGAGTTCATTCCCATCTAAGCATATGGAGTTCATTCCCAGTCTAAGTCGGACCGAGGGTTGCGGTAGCACATGCTAGGATCGGGCATGTGCTGGTTTCGCATTTTTCTTCGTCGGGGCACCATCGTCGGAGCATCTCCGAAGAACCTGTCCGGTAGTGTCATAACGTCTAGATCCGGGGATCTATCACTAGACATTGACTTAAAGGAGTCACCACCAATCTTTTTTATCTAGGTGCGATTGGCCACCTAAAGAATCTGTCCTTTCAGGGAACACCTAAGTTTAAGGGTCCCTAAAAGAATAGGTTCAGGTCTACAAACCAGAACAGGGTTCGGGAGTTCGGTTACGTGTGAGGAAGGTTATAGCACCCTCACAACATCGATCAAAAGATTGTACCAGCTGAAATTTATGTTATCCAAAAAGCCTTAAAATTTTACCAAGTAATTAATTATTGGAAATTATTCTCAATTGACTCAAATACTTTTAGCAAAAAATTGAGAAAATTCCCTCACCTCAAGAGTATGCAAGAAAAACTACTGCTTCACTTGCAGAGGCTCCATCGTCAGATTAGTTAAAAAAAAAATCAAAATAGAAAGGAAGGAAAGAATGATTGTTCTTGTGTAGGGAAAATTGATACTTTCAACTTTTCCCAAAAATACTTTTTTGAAATTTATTTTTAAGGAAAATTGATACTTTTAACTTTTCCCAAAAAATATTTTTTTAAAATTTATTTTTAAGAAAATTGATACTTTCAACTTTTCCTCAAAAATATTTTTTTTGAAACTTTGATTTCCAAGGAAAATTGATACTTTCAACTTTTCCTCAAAAACCCTTTTTTGAAAATTTATTTTTAAGGAAAATTGATACTTTCAACTTTTCCCTAAAAATATTTTTTTTGGAAATTTTGATTTTTATTTAAAGAAAATAGAATAATAAAAATAGAAAAATAAAGAAAAGTAAAACAAAAATAAAAATAAAATTAAGATAAAAAGAATATTAAATAAACCTAATCTAATAAATAAAAAAAACAAATAAACAAATAAATGAAAATAAAAAAAATTCAAAAAAAAAAAACCTGGAGTGGCTCGGATCGCGGCTCGACTCGGTTTGGCTCAAGGAAGAGAAACGGCTCGGGGCGGCTTGGGAAGCTCGGCTCGGCTCGGCTTGGCTCGGTGGGGGGCTGGCACGCGGGGGTCAGGAAGCGGGTCGATGCTCGGGTCGGGTCAGGTCACGGCAAAATGCACGGATCCTTTGAGTCACTTAAGACCAAAACGACATCGTTTTGAGAGGGTATAAAAGGCATTTCCCTTTGTTTTTTGGCAGAACGCTCATCCCCTCTCTCTCTCTTCTTTCTTTTTCCTCTCCCTTCTCTTTAAAAGGCCAAAGAACTTCAGTTGAAGATTCACTGGATTCTGGGTTTTGTCACTAGAATCTGGGTTTCTTCACCGGAAGTTCACCGGAAGTTCGTCGGAAGGTCACCGGTTTCTGGGATTCTTTGCCAGAAACTGGGCAGGTGACCGAAAACTTCAAGGTTGGTCGGACTTTTCGCCAAAAAATTCAAACTTTACCGGAAACTTCATCGAAATCTGGAATTTTCCAGAAATTCCTAGAAAAAAAATGCCAAAAATCTTCAAAAAATTTCTTCTAATTCCCAGAACCCTTCTACACCTTTTCTTAGCCTTCTATACGCCTCTTTTCCCTTAAATCAGTAGCTTTTGCTTACTGTTTTTCTTCTGTCCAGCATTCTGTTCCAGAGGTCCCTTTTATAGGGATTGATCAGGAGTTCCTGATCAATCCCAATTCCTCCTTGGACGGGAATTCAATCTTTGAATCCAATCTGGACTCTCTTGATTGAATTCCCCTTCACAGTGGGATTCTTCCACTTTCAATCCCAGCCCTCCAAAATCAAATAAAAAAATAATAGATAATTAGAAAAGATAGGATAGATAAAAAAAATAATAATAATATCAGATATACAAAAAATCAAATAAACGGAACAAGAATTATTAACAGATAATACAATAAGATAAATCAAAAAAATATTACAAGAAAAATAATAAAAAATAATAATAATAATAAATAAATTATAATATATAATAAATATAGAACTATATAAATAAAATACATATAAATATTAACAAAATAAATAAATAAATAAATAAGTAAAAATATACATATAATAATAATAAATAATAAAATACATAAAATACAAAAGAAAAGAAACAAAAAAAGGAAAAAAAATACAAAGTAAAAATTGCATTGGGCTTACCCATTTGGGCCAGGCCCAATTGATCTGGGCCAGGACCCAATTGGGTGTCTACAGCTGCCCCTCTTTGCACATTTTCTGTGAAACAGAAATTGCGCAAAGACGTAGACACCCAATCAAGACTCAACTCAACATTGTCATTTTTTGTTTTTTTTTTGTCTTTTTTTTGTTTTTTTTTTTTTTCACCAAAGCTCCTCTAAACAGAGGCTCAACGACTTTGAGAAACATAAATTGCTCCTCTAAACAGAGGCACCACGACTTGAAAACAAATTGCTCCTCTAAACAGAGGCACCACGACTTTGAAAAATAAATTGCTCCTCTAAACAGAGGCACCACGAACTTTGGAAAGTAAATTGCTCCTCTAAACAGAGGCACCATGACTTTGAAAAATAAATTGCTCCTATAAACAGAGGCACCACGACTTTGAGAAAGTAAATTGCTCCTCTAAACAGAGGCACCACGACTTTGAGAACGTAAATTGCTCCTCTAAACAGAGGTACTACGACTTTGGAAAATAAATTGCTCCTCTAAACAGAGGCACCACGACTTTTGGAAAGTAAATTGCTCCTTGACAATCATGTCCAAAGGAGTTGAAAGTTGTGTTTGAAGGAATTTCAAGGGATTATGCCCAAAGGTCTTATAAATCAACCCTGATACCAAAAGACATCCTATTTCAAGGATTAGGAACTTACCTGACAAGTTTTTTTTTCAATTTTACAAAATATCTTCATATCTGTCTTCTCCATGTGGGATGTTGGAACACCCTTGCTTCTTGAATTTATACACTCTACTTTCCTGAAAGTAGTGTATGCTATGCAAATACATATGAATTTCAATGCATGTTATGCAAATGTTAGCCAAATAATTCCTATTCAATGTATGGTACTCAAGTTTCTCAAGCTCTTCTTGGGCATCAAGCTTTTTGATTCTTCAGAGATCCAATTACACTGCTCTTCTAAGATCGAAACAGTGTAGCTCTTAATTGTTTTTTTCCACTCACATTCTTCCTTGTTCAGTTTCTCAATACTTTGGAATAAGCTTCATCAATCGATCATCACTTGACCATCATTCAATGAATTTTTCAGCACTAACAAATTTCAAAACAAGTTTCATCCACCATCACTGGGTCATTACTCATAGGTGTCTCAGCATTAACCATTCCAAAACAAACTTTGTCCACTGATTGTTCTCATCATTCAATCATAACTTGCAAATCATATCGACCAATTCATCATTGTACTCATCACTCGGTTATACCACTTTTTCAAGATTTGCCCCATTATATTCTCCATTTGGTCACATCATATATCTTTCAATCATCTTTTTTAGGTTTCTACCATTTCTTTATTTTGCTACCACCATCATCTTAGATTTTCTTTTCAAAATGAATGCAAGACTCTTTTAAGCACATATTCATTCATTCATTATCATTCAATTCTTGACAAATACAATGCAATCAAGCATTTTCTCAATTCATTCTAGGGGTGAAACAAATAAGAGAACACAAGGTGAATTATGGTAAAGATAATCAATGAAGATCTGATTTGGTACAAAACAAATGGGAAAGAAAATAAATTGGACATATGTCATTGGGATGGATGGTATGTCCAAATGATGAATATCTAGACAATTCTCACATTAATCTAGCATTCTTTATCAAAAAACTCATTCCATTTACTGTTGAAGTTAGCTTGAGCTTGGCGAACTTTGCCCCAGTCTTTGAAGGGATCTTCAGATGTCTTTGATATTCCATTTATGTGAGCCATTTTGACCTGGATCTTTTTCTATCAACCTTTCAGGTTTTTAATTTGAATCTCTTTTTTCATTTTCTCATTTCTTTCTCTTTTTTTTCTTTCTTTTTTTTCCTTTTTCATCATCTTTTTCTCTTTTCTCATTTTTCATCCATTGTTGATATCTTTCATACATCAAACTTTAGAGCTGATTCCATTGCTTCCTCATGAGCATACCTCCACTTAACATATGATCATTCAAGTTGAGTATTCACATTTGATCCAAATGGACTTTTCAAGGTTGTAATGTAGGCCAAGGTGAAGGGTCATAAAAAAATGGATATAATAGGCTCAAAACACGTATTAAAAAGGTTTAACACCAAAGGATCATTTGATATAACTTGGCATTTTGCCCCCACATTGTTTCACTATTTACTTTCTTCACACAAAGGATTCTCATTACTTTGCCCCAAGTCATGTGTGGCATTTTTTCTTTTTTTCTTTTTTTTTTGAGATATTTTTGTGATTTTTTCAAAAATTACCCCCCAGTGTAGAGGGTGATCCTTGGCTAGGGTTCTTCAGAAAAAGAAATCATAACAGGCTCAAAGGGGTAGCAATAAATGGTTTTTCGAATGGTAAAAGAAAGATGGCCATTTTTCATCTCAATTATGAATACCTTTTTTGAACATCATCTATTGAACAAAGCTCATGAATCTGTATAAAAGATTACACATCTTCAAGACATATCTATTTCACCTCCGGTAACAGCCTATTTTTGCTCAAATCATCTTCTCATATTAAATGTGGATGAGTTCTCAAAATTAAATCCCAGAATTAAGAATGGGAATGTAAAGTTATGAAAGGTAACAGAGCATGGAGTAATGGTCAAGTGAAAGAGAAAAATGTAATGAAATGCATTAACTTGCCTTTATTAAAATGATAACAAGTCATATTGCAAAAAGAAATCTAACATTATTTGAAAAGAAATCCTAAAATGACAGAAGAAACCTTCAACCAGCCTTATCTCCATATTTTAAAATTGTCCCCCTATGTGATCAGGTGAAGAATCTCTATTGACATCTTGCCCCTCAATTCATTGTGACTCTCCGGACCCTTTCTGTTCTTGACTTTCACTCAGAGCACTAACATTAGATGTTGTTGCTTTTCCTTGATCAAAACTTACCATTCCATCATTGATCAACCGTTGCACCTTATACTTTAAAGTAGTGCAATTTTCAGTAGAATGGCCAGTAATTCCATAGTGATAGTCGCAGTGGGCTGTAGGATCATACCACTTTGGGTAGGGTGGTTTAAGTGGCTCCACATGGCTGGGGGCAATCAAATGGCTATTATAGAGTTCTCGATATAACTCTGTATAAGTCATAGGGATTGGATCAAATACAGGTTTTTCTCGAGTAGTTCGTTGTTCTTGTGAACCACTTACTGGGTTAATAGGGCGAACTTGGGTTCTTGCAGGAGCTTGAATGTTGAGGCTGTATGTAAGATCTTGAGGGCTATAAATTGATCGGTATGTGGATGAATAAGGTGGTTGTGGAGCCAGCTGGTATGGGTAGGATGAGACATTATTCACAGTAGGATAGTATGGAGAGTAACCTTGGGATGGATAGGGTTGATAACCCCTGAATTGTTGTTTATCAAAGCTCACAGCTTGAGCTTGAGCTTCTTTCTTTTCTGATGTCTTCTTGGTTTCTCCTCCTTTTAACTTGCCATTTTTTATGGCACTTTCAATAATTTCTCCAGAGATCACCATGTCGACAAAATTCTTTGTTGCATTCCCTATCATCTTTTCATAATAGAGAGGTTTTAAAATGCTAACAAACAGCACTGTAATTTCTTTCTCGGTCAGTAGAGGTTGTACCTGTGAAGCTATATCTCTCCATCTTTGGGCGTATTCTTTAAAAGACTCATTTACCTTTTTCTTTAGATTTTGTAAAGACAAACGATCAGGAGCCAAATCGATAATGTGTCGATATTGACTGATGAAGTCATGAGCCATATCGCTCCAAGAGCGAATATGGGTCCTATCTAACTGAACATACCACCTGGCAGCAGAACCAGTAAGGCTATCCTGGAAGACATGCATCAAGAGTTTTTCATCATGTGCATGAGCTGCCATCTTTCTGCAATACATGGTGATGTGGGTTTTGGGGCACTTTGTACCGTCATATTTTTCAAATTTCGGTACTTTGAACTTATGGGGGATAACCACATCAGGAACTAGGCAGAGCCCAGCAGCATCAACTGACCCATAAAAGCTAAATCCTTCCACAGCCCGTAGCTTCTGCTCTAGCATGCTAATTTTGGAGCTTTCCTCAGCTTCCACCCTTATCTTTTCCTTTTCTTTCTCTTTTAAATCATCTAGATCAGGAATTGGTTCTGCTGCCTTTTCAGTGAAGACAGGATTTATATAGCTATTATACTGCCTTGGGTTGAAAGCTGATGGCATTCCAGGATATGTTGGATATGCAAAATGTTGTGGTGGGACCTCTTGGGTAGACTGGGCTTGAGGTGGGCCAAAACCTGGAGGGTACAAAGGGTCAGCCACTTCTTGCTGGCTTGTACTTCCTTCAACTCCTTTTCCTTTATTCATGTTATTAAGGGCCTCCAGAATCTTGCTTAGTTTATTTTCAATCTTCTCCTGAGCTTTTTCTAGCTTTTCAAATCTATGAGAACTTTCCTCTTCCATTTGCCTTGCTCTGGATCTTGTGTTGTATGGATGAGTAGGGTTTTCGCTAGATGGAGCTATCCTGGGACCTTGAGTACCATACTTATGATTAGAAATGTTATGCTGTGCCTTATGTATGATGCTTTGATACACAAATGAAATGTACATTTTTCTGAATGAAATCTAGTATGAAATGAATGCAAATGATTGTGTTAAAACATGATCATGAAAGTAATGCAGATGTATACAATCAGACAAACAACATAGTTAGTTCGATGGATGAAATGAAAGTGATGCTGATGCATAATGTTACATATGATAAAAATAATACACAAAGTTAAACAGTCAAAATGATTAGACAAACACCCTTTTTGTGTCCTAATTTCAGGGTATATCTATCATTGGGTAGAAAGGGCTCTATCTTAGGTGTAGGCACTCTTAAGGTTCACTACATGCGGTTTTAAGGTCAGAGTCTAAAAGTCCTCAAATTGCTCCTTACATCCTTGTCCATCATAGACTAGTAAGGCACCCTAATCCTCACCCATTACAGGCTACAAGAGGAAAAGGTTCAATTTGAGTGGGAGTATTTCGCTAGGAACTGCGGAGGCACTAGACCTCATGAAAGCAATAGGTACTTTACTCTTTCCTAGAAGGACGGAGCTCGGGTATAAAGCTCATGTTATGCACATGCACATGAATGACATAATTAACAAGGTAAATAAACATGAATGAATAATAACACATATATACAAAAAGGTTCAATTTTATTAGGCTTTTGGATAACACAAATTATTTGCTGGCCTGACTCTCAAAGTCCCCAGTGGAGTCACCAAGCTGTCATAACATCTAGATCCGAGGATCTATCGCTAGACATTGACTTAAGGGAGTCGCCACCAATCTTTTTTATCTAGGTGCGATTGGCCACCTAAAGAATCTGTCCTTTCAGGGAACACCTAAGTTTAAGGGTCCCTATAAGAATAGGTTCAGGTCTACAAACCAGAACAGGGTTCGAAAGTTCGATTACGTGTGAGGAAGGTTATAACACCCTCACAACGCCCATCAAAAGATGGTACCAGCTGAAATTTGTGTTATCCAAAAAGCCTTAAAATTTTACCAAGTAATTAATTATTAGAAATTATTCTCAATTGACTCTAATACTTTTAGCAGAAAATTGAGAAAATTCCCTCACCTCAAGAGTATGCAAGAAAAACTACTACTTCACTTGCAGAGGCTCCATCGTCGGATTAGTTAAAAAAAAATCAAAATCAAAATCAAAATAGAAAGGAAGGAAAGAATGATTGTTCTTGTGTAGGGAAAATTGATACTTTCAACTTTTCCCAAAAAATATTTTTTTGGAAATTTATTTTTAAGGAAAATTGATACTTTCAACTTTTCCTCAAAAATATTTTTTTGAAACTTTGATTTCCAAGGAAAATTGATACTTTCAACTTTTCCTCAAAAACCCTTTTTTGAAAATTTATTTTTAAGGAAAATTGATACTTTCAACTTTTCCCTAAAAATATTTTTTTTGGAAATTTTGATTTTTATTTAAAGAAAATAGAATAATAAAAATAGAAAAATAAAGAAAAGTAAAACAAAAATAAAAATAAAATTAAGATAAAAAGAATATTAAATAAACCTAATCTAATAAATAAAAAAAATAAACAAATAAATAAAAATAAAAAAAATTCAAAAAAAAAAAACCTGGAGCGGCTCGGATCGCGGCTTGGCTCGGCTCAAGGAAGAGAAACGGCTCGGGGGTGGCTTGGGAACCTCGGCTCGACTCGGCTTGGCTCGGAGGGGGGCTGGCATGCGCGCGGGTCAGGAAGTGGGTCGACGCTCGGGTCGGGTCGGGTCATGGCAAAACGCCTGGATCCTCTGGGTCACTTAAGGCCAAAACGATGTCGTTTTGAGAGGGTATAAAAGGCACTTCCCTCTGTTTTTCGACAGAACGCTCCTCTCTTCTCTCTCTCTTCTTCTTTTTTCCTCTTCCTTCTCTCTAAAAGGCCGAAGAACTCTGGTTGAAGATTCATCAGATTCTGGGTTTTTTCGTCGGAAGTTCATCGAAAGGTCACCGATTTCTGGGATTCTTTACAAAAAATTGGGCAGGTCACCGGAAACTTCAAGGTTGGCCGAAATTTTCACCGAAAAATTCAAACTTTGCCGAAAACTTCATCGGAATTTGGAATTTTCCAGAAATTCCCAGAAAAAAAAAGCCAAAAATCTTCAAAAAATTTCTTCTAATTCCGAGAACCCTTCTACACCTTTTCTTAGCCTTCTATACGCCTCTTTTCCCTTAAATCAGTAGCTTTTGCTTACTGTTTTTCTTCTGTCCAGCATTCTGTTCCATAGGTCTCTTTTATAGGGATTGATCAGGAGTTCCTAATTAATCCCAATTCCTCCTTGGACGGGAATTCAATCTTTGAATCCAATCTGGACTCTCTTGATTGAATTCCCCTTCACAGTGGGATTCTTCCACTTTCAATCCCAGCCCTCCAAAATCAAATAAAAAAAATAATAGATAATTAGAAAAGATAGGATTGATAAAAAATAATAATAATAATATCAGATATACAAAAAATCAGATAAACGGAACAAGAATTATTAATAGATAATACAATAAGATAAATCAAAAAAATATTACAAGAAAAATAATAATAATAAATAAATTATAATATATAATAAATATAGAACTATATAAATAAAATACATATAAATATTAACAAAAAATAAATAAATAAATAAATAAGTAAAAATACACATATAATAATAATAAATAATAAAATACATAAAATACGAAAGAAAAGAAACGAAAAAAAGGAAACAAAATTACAAAGTAAAAATTGCATTGGGCTTACCCATTTGGGCCAGGCCCAATTGATCTGGGCCAGGACCCAATTGGATGTCTACAGGTAGGATTGGGGTTCCAGCAATCGGAGGGGCCGGGGGGTGTGCGCACATCATGTGTATGTGTGCTGGTACTTGGCCCTTATATTGCCCCCTATCCCTCATCAAACCTTGAGAACTCACACCCCCTTAAAGAGCATTTGAGATTTTACAGGTTTGCTGCCAGTAGCCATTAAAGTGTTTGAAATAGGGACACTTTTTTCAAATGGTCACAAAATCTTGTACGCTCCGAGTTTTTAGCTGAATTTTTTTGTGCATGCCAACAAAAATACAAGGATCACGTCTACAAATTTTGGGGCCAAAACACCTTTCGAAAATATTTTAAAAAATCCCGAACCGCAAAAAGTTTCAAAAATTGTGAAAAATTGAAAACGATTCGTCTTGCCATGAAACTTCATGTGAAGCCTTAAGGGACCATTGTATGAATTTACAAGCCATAAAAATGGCATTGGCACACAGAAATATGAAGATTTACCTAAACCCACCAACCACTCTATCGATCCACGGCTTGCGCATCCCGTCACTCTAGCCGGCGTAGTGACCGCCCGTCCGCCCGCCCACTCGTTTCGTCGGTTGGCTTAGGCATACAGAGTTAATTCCCAGTATAAGATCGCACCAGACCGAGGGTTGACTTAGGCATACGGAGTTCATTCCCAATCTAAGCATACGGAGTTCATTCCCAGTCTAAGATCGGATCGGACCGAGGGTTACGACAGCACAAGATGGGCTCGGGCATGTGCTGGTGCCGTATTTTTCTTCTTCGGGGCACCATCGTCGAAGCATCGCCAGAGAACTTGATCGGCGGCATTGGGGTTCCGGCGATCGGGGTGGCCGGGGGGTGTGCGCACATGATGTACGATGGGTGCTGGTACTTGGCCCTTATATTGGCCCCCTATCCCTCATCAAACCTTGAGAACTCACACCCCCTTAAAGATCATTTGAGATTTTACAGGTTTGGTGCCAGTAGCCATTAAAGTGTCTGAAATGGGGACACTTTTTTCAAATGATCCCAAAATCTTGTACACTTCGAGTTTTTAGCTGAGTTTTTTTGTACATGCCAACAAAAATACATGGATCATGTCTACCAAGTTTGGGGCCAAAATTCATACCGAAAAAATTTTAAAAAATCCCGAACCGCAAAAAGTTTTAAAAATCATGAAAAATAGAAAACGAGTCGTCTTGCCATGAAACTTGACGTGAAGGCTTAAGGGACCATTGTATGAATTTACAAGCCATAAAAATGGCATTGGAATGCAGAAATATGAAGATGTGCCTAAACCCACCTACCACCCTATCGATCCACGGCTTGCGCATCCCGTCTCTTTGGCCGGCGTAGTGCCCGCCCGCTCGTTTCGTCGGTTGGCTTAGGCATACGGAGTTCATTCCTAGTCTAAGATTGCACCAGACCGAGGGTTGCGGCAGCAAGATCGGCAGCATGCAGAGGGGGACCCGACCAATCCCCGGTTGCACATCCCGCCCCTCTGGCCGGCTGAGCGCCCGCTACAGCTTGTTTCATGGGTTGACTTACGGCCATATCGGAGTTCATTCCCAGTCTACGCTTATGGATTCATTCCCAGTCGAAAATCAGATTAGTACTGAGG
Organism: Durio zibethinus; assembly: GCF_002303985.1. Next base: position 18,477,697 of record NW_019167915.1, on the reverse strand, counting down.
GCTTCGGTAGCACATGCTGGGCTCGGGCATGTACTGGTGCCGATATTTTTCTTTGCCGAGGCACCATCGACGGAGCATCGCCGGAGAACCTGACCGACAGCATTGGGGTTTTTTCGATCGGGGGGGTCGGGGGGGTGTGCGCACATGATGTGCGATGGGTGCTAGTACTTGGCCCTTATATTGGCCCCCTATCCCTCATCAAACCTCGAGAACTCACACCCCCTTAAAGACCATTTGAGATTTTACATGTTTACTGCCAGTAGCCATTAAAGTGTCTAGAATGGGGACACTTTTTTCAAATGGTCACAAAATCTTGTACGCTTCGAGTTTTAGCTGAATTGTTTTGTTCATGTCAAAAAAAATACAAGGATTATGTCTACCAAGTTTGGGACCAAAACTCCTTCCAAAAAAATTTAAAAAAATCCCGAACCGCAAAAAGTTTCGAAAATAGTAAAAAATAGAAAACGAGTCATCTTGCCATGAAACTTCACGTGAAGGCTTAAGGCACCATTGTATGAAGTTACAAGCCATAAAAATGGCATTGGCATGTAGGAATATGAAGATGTGCCTAAACCCACCTACCACCCTATCGATCTACGGCTTGTGCATCCTATCTCTCTGGCCGACGTAGTGCCCGCCCGCCCATCCGCCCGCTCGTTTCGTCAGTTGGCTTAGGCATACGGAGTTCATTCCCAGTCTAAGATCGGACCAGACCAAGGGTTGCGGCAGCAAGATCGGTGGCCCGCAGAGGGCGGCCCGACCGATCCTCGACTTGCGCATCCCGCCCCTCTGGCCGGCTGAGCGCCCGCACGCTCGTTTCGTGGGTTGACTTAGGATACAGAGTTGATTCCCAGTTTAAGCATACGGAGTTCATTCCCAGCCTAAGTTCGGATCGTACCGAGGGTTGTGGCAGCACATGCTGGGCTCGAGCATGTGCTGGTGTCATATTTTTCTTCGCCGGGGCACCATCGTCGGAGCATCGCCAGAGAACCTGACCGACTGCATTGGCGTTCCGACGATCGGGGGGCCGGGGGGATGTGCGCACATGATGTGCGATGGGTGCTGGTACTTGGCCCTTACATTGGCTCCCTATCCCTCATCAAACCTCGAGAACTCACACCCCCTTGAAGAGCATTTGAGATTTTACAGGTTTGCTGCCAGTAGCCATTAAAGTGTCTGAAATGGGGACACTTTTTTGAAATGGTCACAAAATCTTGTACACTTCGAGTTTTTAGCTGAATTTTTTTGTGCGTGCCAAAAAAAATACAAGGATCTCATCTACCAAGTTTGTGGCCAAAAATCCTTTCAAAAAAATTTTAGAAAATCCCGAACCATAAAAAGTTTCAAAAATCATGAAAAATAGAAAACAAGTCGTCTTGACATGAAACTTGACGTGAAGGCTTAAGGGACCATTGTATGAATTTACAAGCCATAAAAATGGGTTGACTTAGGCATACGGAGTTCATTCCCAGTCTAAGTATACAGAGTTCATTCCCAGTCTAAGATCGGACCGGACCGAGGGTTACGGTAACACATGCTGGGCTCTGGCATGTGCTGGTGCCGTATTTTTCTTCGTCGGGGTGCCATCGTCTGAGCATCACCGGAGAACCTAATCGGCGGCATTAGGGTTCCGACGATCGGGGGGGCCGGGGTGGGTGTGCGCACAAAATGTGGGATAGGTGCTGGTACTTGGCCCTTATATTGGCCCCCTATCACTCATCAAACCTCGAGAACTCACACCCTCTTAAAGAGCATTTGAGATTTTACAGGTTTGCTGCCAGTAGCCATTAAAGTGTCTGAAATGGGGACATTTTTTTCAAATGGTCACAAAATGTTGTACACTTCGAGTTCTTAGATGAATTTTTTTGTGCATGCCAACAAAAATACAAGGATCTCATCTACCAAGTTTGGGGCCAAAACTCCTTCCAAAAAAACTTTAAAAAATCTCGAACCACAAAAAGTGTTGAAAATCGTGAAAAATAGAAAATGAGTCGTCTTGCCATGAAACTTCACGTGAAGGCTTAAGGGACCATTGTATGAATTTACAAGCCATAAAAATGGCATTGCCATGCAAAAATATGAAGATGTGCCTAAACCCACCTACCACCCTATAGATCCACGGCTTGCGCATCCCGTCTCTCTGCAAAGCGTAGCGCCCGCCCACCCGCCCGCTAGCTTGTTTCGTCGGTTGGCCTAGGCATACGGAGTTCATTCCCAGTCTAAGAACAGACCGGATCAAGGGTTGCGGCAGCAGGATCGGCAGCACGCAGAGGGGGACCCGATATATCCCTGATTTATGCATCTCACCCCTCTGGCCGGCTGAGCGCCCGCACGCTCGTTTCATGGTTTGAATTACGCATACGGAGTTCATTCCTAGTCTTAGCGTACAGAGTTCATTCCCAGTCTAAGATCGGACCGGACCGAGGGTTACGGTAGCACATGCTTGGCTCGGGCATGTGCTGGTGACGCATTTTTCTTCGTCGGGGCACCATCACCGGAGCATCACCGGAGAACCTAACCAACGGCATTGGGGTTCTGGTGATCGGGGGGGTCAGGGGGGGTTTACGCACATGATGTGCGATGGGTGCTGGTACTTGGCCCTTATATTGGCCCCCTATCCCTCATCAAACCTCGAGAACTCACACCCCCTTAAAGAGCATTTGAGATTTTACAGGTTTGCTGCCAGTAGCCATTAAAGTGTCTGAAATGGGGACACTTTTTTCAAATGGTCACAAAATCACGTATACCAAGTTTGGGGCCAAAACTCCTTTCGAAAAAATTTTAAAAAATCCCAAACTGCAAAAAGTTTCAAAAATCATGAAAAAATAAAATGAGTCGTCTTGCCATGAAACTTCACGTGAAGGCTTAAGGGACCATTGTATGAATTTTCAAGCCATAAAAATGGCATTGGCACGTAGAAATATGAAGATGTACCTAAACTCACCTACCACCCTATCGATCCACGGCTTGCGCATCCCGCCTCCCTGGTCGGCGTAGTGCCCGCCCGCCCGTCTGCCCCCTCATTTCGTCGGTTGGCTTAGGCATACGGAGTTCATTCCCAGTCTAAGATCTGACCAGACCGAGGGTTGCGACAGCACGTAGAGGGGGACCCGATTGATCCTCGGCATACGCATCCCGCCCCTTTGGCCGGCTGAGCGCCCGCACGCTCGTTTCGTGGGTTGACATAGCCATACAGAGTTCATTCCCAGTCTAAGCAATAGGAGTTCATTCTCAGTCTAAGATCGAACCAAACCGAGGGTTACGGCAGCACATGCTGGGCTCGGGCAAGTGCTGGTGCCGCATTTTTCTTCGTCGGGGCACCATCGTCGGAGCATCCCCGGAGAACCTGACCGATGGCATTGGGTTTCGGCGATCGGGGGGCCGGGGGGTGTGCGCACATGATGTGCGATGGGTGCTGGTACTTGGCCCTTATATTGGCCCCCTATCCCTCATCAAACCTTAAAAACTCACACCCCCTTAAAGAGCATTTGAAATTTTACAGGTTTGCTGCTAGTAGCCATTAAAGTGTCTGAAATAGGGACACTTTTTTCAAATGGTCACAAAATCTTGTAGACTTCGAGTTTTTAGCTGAATTTTTTTGTGCATGCCAACTAAAATACAAGGATCATGTCTACCAAGTTTGGGGCCAAAACTCTTTCTGAAAAAAATCTCGAACCGCAAAAAGTTTTGAAAATCATGAAAAATAGAAAAAGAGTCGTCTTGCCTTAAAGCTTCACGTGAAGGCTTAAGGGACCATTGTATGAATTTACAAGGCATAAAAATGGCATTGGCACGCAGAAATATGAAGATGTACCTAACCCCACATACCACCCTATCGATCCATGGCTTGCGCATCTCGTCTCTCTGGCCGGCATAGTGCCCGCCCGCCTGCCCGCTCGTTTCGTCGGTTGGCTTAGGCATACGGAGTTCATTACCAGTCTAAGATCGGACCGGACCGAAGGCTGCAGCAGTCGGATCGGTAGCACAGAGAGGGTGACCCGATCGATCCCCGGCTTGCGCATCCCACCCCTCTGGACGGCTGAGCGCCCGTACGCTCGTTTCGTGGGTTGACTTAGGCATATGGAGTTCATTCCTAGTCTAGGCATACGGAGTTCATTCCCACTCTAAGATCGGACCGGACCGAGGGTTGCGGCAGCACATGCTGGGCTCAGCATGTGCTGGTGCCGCATGTTTCTTCACGAGGGCACCATCGTCGGAGCATCGCCAGAGAACCTGACCGACGGTATTGGGGTTCCGGCGATCGGGGGGGCCGGGGGGTGTGCGCACATGATGTTCGATGGGTGCTGGTACTTGGCCCTTATATTGGCCCCCTATCCCTCATCAAACATTGAGAACTCACACCCCCTTAAATCGCATTTTAGATTGTACAGGTTTCCTGCCAGTAGCCATTAAAGTGTCTGAAATGGGGACACTTTTTTCAAAAGGTCACAAAATCTTATACACTTCGAGTTTTTAGCTGAATTTTTTTATGCATGCCAAAAAGTTACAAGGATCACGTCTACCAAGTTTAGGGCTAAAACTCTTCCGAAAAAATTTTAAAAAATCCCGAACCGTAAAAAGTTTCAAAAATCGTGAAAAATAGAAAATGAGTCGTCTTGCCATGAAACTTCACGTAAAGGCTTAACGGACCATTGCATGAATTTACAAGCCATAAAAATGGATTGGCACGCAGAAATATGAAGATGTGCCTAAACCCACCTACCACCCTATCGATCCACGGCTTGCGCATCTCGCCTCTCTGGCCGACATAGTGCCCGCCCGCCCGCTCGTTTCGTCGGTTGGCTTAAGCATACGGAATTCATTCCCAGTCTACGATTGGATCAGATTGAGGGTTGCAACAGCAGGATCGTCAACACGCAAAAGGGGACCCGATCGATCCCCGACTTGCGCATCCCACCCCTCTGGCCGGTTGAGTGCCCGCATGCTCGTTTCATGGGTTGACTTAGGCATACGGAGTTCTGGGTGGGTACTTGGCCCTTATATTGGCCCCCTATCCCTTATCAAACCTCAAGAACTTGCACCCCCTTAAAGAGCACTTGAGATTTTACAGGTTTGCTGCCAGTAGCCATTAAAGTGTCTGAAATGGGGACACTTTTTTCAAATGGTCACAAAATCTTGTACACTTCGAGTTTTTAGCTGAATTTTTTTGTGCATGCAAAAAAAAATACAAGGATCACGTCTACCAAGTTTGGGGCCAAAAATACTTTCAAAAAAATTTAAAAAAATCCCAAACCGTAAAAAGTTTTGAAAATCGTCAAAAATAGAAAACGAGTTGTCTTGCCATGAAGCTTCACGTGAAGGCTTAAGGGACCATTGTATGAATTTACAAGCCATAAAAATGGCATTGGCATGCAGAAATATGAAGATGTACCTAAACCCACCTACCACCCTATCGATCCACGGCTTGCGCATCCCGTCTTCCTGGCCGGTGTAGTACCCGCCCGCCCGCCCGCTCGTTTCGTCAGTTGGCTTAGGCATACAAAGTTCATTCCTACTCTAAGATCAGACTGGACCAAGGGTTGTGGTACCAAGATCGGCAGCACACAGAGGGGGACCCGACTGATCCCTGGCTTGCGCATCCCGCCCCTTTAGCCGGCTGAGCGCCCGCACGCTCGTTTCTTAGGTTGACTTAGGCATATGGAGTCCACTCCCAGTCTAAGCATATGGAGTTCATTCCCAGTCTAAGATCAAACCGGACCGAGGGTTGCAGCAGCACATGCTGGGATTGGGCATGTGCTGGTGCCACATTTTTCTTCGTTGGGGCACCATTGTCGGAGAACCTGACCGGCGGTATTAGGGTTCCGGCAATCGGGGGGTCGGGAAGGGTGTGTGCACATGATGTGTGATGGGTGCTGGTACTTGGCCCTTATATTGGCCCTCTATCGCTCATCAAACCTTGAGAACTCACAACCCCTTAAAGAGCATTTGAGATTTTACAGGTTTGCTCCAGTAGCCATTAAAGTGTCTAAAATGGGGACACTTTTTTCAAATGGTTACAAAATCTTGTAGACTTCGAGTTTTTAGCAGAATTTTTTTGTGCAAGCCAACAAAAATACAAGGATCATGTCTAAAAAGTTTGGGGCCAAAAATCCTTCCGAAAAATTTTTAAAAATCCCGAACCGTAAAAAGTTTTGAAAATCGTGAAAAATAGAAAACGAGTCGTCTTGCCACGAAACTTTACGTGAAGACTTAACGGACCATTGTATGAATTTACAAGCCATAAAAATGGCATTGGCATGCAGAAATATGAAGATGTGCCTAAACCCACCTACCACCCTATCGATCCACGGCTTGCGCATCTCGTCTCTCTGGCCGGCGTAGTGCCCGCCCGTCCGCTAGTTTCATCGGTTGGCTTAGGCATACGGAGTTCATTCCCAGTCTAAGATCAGACCAGACCGATGGTTGTGGCAGCAGGATCGGTAGTACGTGGAGGGAACCCGGCCGATCCCCGGCTTGTGCATCCCGCCCCTCTAGCCTGTTGAGCGCCCGCACGTTCGTTTCGTGGGTTGACTTTGGCATACGGAGTTCATTCCCAGTCTAAGCATACGGAGTTCATTCCCAGTCTAAGATCAGATTGGACCGAGGGTTGCGGCAGCACATGCTAGGCTCGAGCATGTGCTGGTGCCACATTTTTCTTCGTCGGGGCACCATCGTCGGAGCATCACCGGAGAACCTGATCGGCGGCATTGGGGTTCCGACGATCGGGGGGGCCGGGGGGGTGTGCGTACATGATGTACGATGGGTGCTGGTACTTGGCCCTTATATTGGCCCCTATCCCTTATCAAACCTCGAGAACTCACACCCCCTTAAATAACATTTGAGATTTTACAGGTTTGGTGCCAGTAGCCATTAAAGTGTCTGAAATGGGGACACTTTTTTCAAATGGTCACAAAATCCTGTACACATCGAGTTTTTAGCTAAATTTTTTTGTGCATGCCAACAAAAATACAAGGATCACGTCTACCAAGTTTGAAGCCAAAACTCCTTTACGTGAAGGCTTAACGGACCGTTGTATGAATTTACAAGCCATAAAAATGGCATTGGCATGCAGAAATATGAAGATGTGCCTAAACCCACCTACCACCCTATCGATCCACAGCTTGCGCATCCCGTCTCTTTAGCCGGCGTAGTGCCCGCCCGCCCACTCGTTTCGTCGGTTGGCTTAGGCATATGGAGTTCATTCCCAGTCTAACCGTATGGAGTTCATTCCCAGTCTAAACATATGGAGTTCATTCCCAGTCTAAGATCGGATCGGATCAAGGGTTGTAGCAGCACATACTGGGCTCGGGCATGTGCTGGTGCTGTATTTTTATTCACCGGGGCACCTTCGCCAGAGCATTGCCGAAGAACCTGACTGACGGCATTGGGGTTCCGGCGATCGGGGGCTTGGGGGGTGTGCAAACATGATGTGTGATGGGTACTGGTACTTGATACTTATATTGGGCCCCTATCCCTCATCAAACCTCGAGAACTCACACCCCCTTAAAGAGCATTTGAGAGTTTACGCATTTGCTGCCAATAGTCATTAAAGTGTCTTAAATGGGGACACTTTTTTCAAATGGTCACAAAATCTTGTACAGTTTGAGGTTTTAGCTGAATTTTTTTGTGCATAACAACAAAAATACAAGGATCACGTCTACCAAGTTTGGGGCCAAAACTCCTTCCGAAAAAATTTTCAAAAATCCTAAATCGCAAAAAGTTTCAAAAATCGTGAAAAATAGAAAACGAGTCGTCTTGCCATGAAACTTCACATGAAGGCTTAAGAGATGATTGTATGAGTTTACAAGCCATAAAAATGGCATTGGCATGCAGAAATATGAAGATGTACCTAAACCCACCTACCACCCTATCGATCCACAGCTTGCACATCCCGTCTCTTCGGTCGGCGTAGCGCCCGCCCGCTCGTTTCGTCGGTTGGCTTAGGCATACGGAGTTCGTTTCCAGTATAAGATCAGACCAGACTGAGGGTTGTGATAGTAGGATCGACATCACATAGAGGGGGACCCGACCGATCCCCAGCTTGCGCATCCCACCCCTCTGGCCGGTTGAGTGACCGCACGCTTATTTCATAGGTTGACTTAGGCATATGGAGTTCATTCCCAGTCTAAGATCGGACCGGACCGAGGGTTACGGCAGCACATGCTGGGCTCAGGCATGTGTTGGTGCCGCATTTTTCTTCGTCGGGGCACCGTCGCCAGAGCATCGTCGGAGAACCTGACCGGGGGCATTAGGGTTCCGACGATCGGGGGGGCTAGGGGGTGTGTGCACATAATGTGCAATGGGTGCTGGTGCTTGGCCCTTATATTGGCCCCCTATCCCTCATCAAACCTTGAAAACTCACGCCCCCTTAAAGAGCATTTAAGATTTTACAGGTTTGCTGCATGTAGCCGTTAAAGTGTCTGAAATGGGGACACTTTTTTCAAATGATCACAAAATCTTGTACACTTCGAGTTTTTAGCTGAACTTTTTTGTGCAGGCCAACAAAAATACAAGGATCACGTCTACCAAGTTTGGGGCCAAAACTCCTTTCGAAAAAATTTTAAGAAGTCCTAAACCGCAAAAAGTTTTGAAAATCATGAAAAATGGAAAATGAGTCGTCTTGCCATGAAACTTCACGTGAAGGCTTAAGGGACCATTGCATGAATTTACAAGCCATAAAAATGGCATTGACACACAGATATATGAAGATATACCTAAACCCACCTACCACCCTATCGATCCACTGCTTGCGCATCCCGTCTCTCTGGCCGGCGTAGTGCCCCCCCACCTGCCAGCCCACTCATTTCGTCAGTTGGCTTAGGCATACGAAGTTCATTCCCAGTCTAAGATCAGACCGAATCAAGGGATGCGACAGCAGGATCGATAGCACGGAGAGGGGGACCCGATCGATCCTCGGCTTACGCATCCCGCCCCTCTGGCCAACTGAGCGCCCGCACGCTCGTTTTGTGGGTTGACTTAGGCATACGGAGTTCATTCCCAGTCTAAGCATATGGAGTTCATTCCCAGTCTAAGATCGGATCGGACCGAGGGTTGCTGCAGCATATGCTAGTCTCGGGCTTATGCTGGTGTCGCATTTTTCTTCATCGGGGCACCATTGTCAGAGTTCATTCCCAGCCTAAGATTGGACCAGACCAACTGTTGCAACAGCACATCCTGGGCTTGGGCATGTGCTGGTGCCACATTTTTCTTCGCCAGGGAACCTGACCGGTGGAATTAGGGTTCCGATGATCGGAGGGGTCGGGGGGGTGTGCGCACATGATGTGCGATGGGTGCTGCTACTTGGCCCTTATATTGGCCCCCTATCCCTCATCAAACATCGAGAACTCACACCCCCTTAAAGGGCATTTCAGATTTTACAGGTTTGCTCCCAGTAGCCATTAAAGTGTCTGAAATCGGGACACTTTTTTCGAACGCTCACAAAATCTTGTACACTTCAAGTTTTTAGCTGAATTTTTGTGTGCATACCAACAAAAATACAGGGATCACATCTACCAAGTTTGGGGCCAAAAATCCTTCTGAAAAAAGTTTAAAAAATCCTAAACCGCAAAAAGTTTCAAAAATCATGAAAAATAGAAAATGAGTCGTCTTGCCATGAAACTTCACGTGAAGGCTTAAGGGACCATTGTATGAATTTGCAAGCCATAAAAATGGCATTGGCACACAGAAATATGAAGATGTGTCTAAACCCACCTACCACCCTATCGATCCACGGCTTGCGCATCCCGTCTCTCTGGCAAATGTAGTGCCCGCCCGTTCGTTTCGTCGGTTGGCTTAGGCATACAGAGTTCATTCCCAATCTATGATTGGACTGGATTGAGGGATGCAGCAACAGGATCGGTAGCACGCAGAGTGGGAACCGGCCGATCCCCGGCTTACGCATCCCATGTCTCTGCCTGGCTGAGCGCCCGCACGCTCGTTTCATGGGTTGACTTAGGCATACGGAGTTCATTCCCAGTCTAAGATCGGACTGGACCGAGGGTTGCGGCAGCACATGCTGGGCTCGGGCATGTGCTGGTGCACATTTTTCTTCGTCGAGGCACCATCGTCGGAGCAACGCCGGAGAACCTGATCGACGGCATTGGGGTTTCGACGATTGGGGGGGCCGGGGGGTGTGCACACATGATGTGCGATTGGTGCTAGTACTTGGCCCTTATATTGGCCCTATATCCCTCATCACACCTTGAGAACTCACACCCCCTTAAAGAGCATTTGAGATTTTACAGGTTTGCTGCCAGTAGCCATTAAAGTGTCTGAAATGGGGACACTTTTTTCAAATGGTCACAAAATCTTGTACACTTCGAGTTTTTAGCTAAATTTTTTTGTGCATGCCAACAAAAATACAAGAAACTCGTCACCAATATTGGGGCCAAAACTCCTTTTGAAAAAATTTTAAAAAATCTCGAACCGCAAAAAATTTCAAAAATCATAAAAAATAGAAAACGAGTCGTCTTGCCATTAAACTTCACGTGAAGGCTTAAGGGACCATTGTATGAATTTACAAGCCATAAAAATATCAATGGCACATAGAAATATGAAGATGTGCCTAAACCCACCTACCACCCTATCGATCCACGGTTTGCGCATCCCGTCTCTCGGGGCACCATCGTCGGAGAACCTGACCGGCATAATTGAGGTTCCAGCAATCGAGTGGGCCGGGGGGGTGTGCGCACATGATGAGCGATGGGTGCTAGTACTTGGCCCTTATATTGGCCCCCTATCCCTCATCCAACCTCGAGAACTAACACCCCCTTAAAGAGCATTTGAGATTTTACAGGTTTGCTGCCAGTAGCTATTAAAGTGTATGGAATGAGGATACTTTTTTCAAATGGTCACAAAATCTTGTACACTTCGAGTTTTTAGCTGAATTTTTTTGTGCTTGCCAACAAAAATACGAGCATCACGTCTACCAAGTTTGGGGCCAAAAATCCTTCCGAAAAAATTTTAAAAAATGTCGAACCGTAAAAAGTTTCAAAAATCGTGAAACATAGAAAACGATTCGTCTTGCCATGAAACTTCACGTGAAGGCTTAAGGGACCATTGTACGAATTTACAAGCCATAAAAATGGCATTGGCATGTAGAAATAAGAAGATGTGCCTAAACCGACCTACCACCCTACCGATCCACGGCTTGCGCATCTCGTCCCGCCCGCTCGTTTCGTCGGTTGGCTTAGGCATACGGAGTTCATTCCCAGTCTAAGATTCGACCGGACCGAGGGTTGCGGCAACGCATGCTGTGCTCGGGCATGTGCTGGTGCCACATTTTTCTTCGTCGGAGCATCGCGATATGACCTGACCGGCGGCATTGGGGTTACGGCGATCGAGGGGGCCGAGGGGTGTGCGTACATGATGTGCGATGGGTGCTGGTACTTGGCCCTTATATTGGCCCCCTATCCCTCATCAAACCTAGAGAGCTCACACCCCCTTAAAGAGCATTTGAGATTTTACAAGTTTGCTGCCAGTAGCCATTAAAGGGTCTGAAATGGGGACACTTTTTTCAAATGGTCACAAAATCTTGTACAGTTAGAGTTTTTAGCTGAATTGTTTTGTGCATGCCAAAAGAAATACAAGGATCACGTCTACCAAGTTTGGGGCTAAAACTCCTTCCAAAAAAATTTTAAAAAATCCCAAACCGCAAAAGTTTTGAAAATCGTGAAAAATAGAAAACGAGTCATCTTGCCATGAAACTTCACGTGAAGGCTTAAGGGACCGTTGTATGAATTTACAAGCCACAAAAATGGCATTGGCACGCAGAAATATGAAGATGTATCTAAACCCACCTACCACCCTATCGATCCACGGCTTGCGCATCCCGTCTCTCTGGCCTACATAGTGCCCGCCCACCCGCTCGTGTTGTTGGTTGGCTTAGGCATACGGAGTTCATTCCCAGTCTAAGATCAGACCAGACTGAGGGTTGCACCAGTAGGATCGGCATCACGTAGTGGGGGACCCGACCGATCCTCTGCTTACGCATCCCGCCCCTCTGGCCGACTGAGTGCCTGCACGCTCATTTCGTGGGTTAACTTAGGCATACGGAGTTCATTCCTAGTCTAAGCATACGAAGTTCATTCCCAGTCTAAGATCGGACTGGATCGAGGGTTGCGGCAACACATGCTGGGCTCGAGCATGTGCTGGTGCCACATTTTTCTTCGTCGAGGCACCATCGTCGGAGAACCTGACTGGCGGCATTAGGGTTCCGGAGATTGGAGTGGCCGGGGGGGCTGTGCGCACATGTTGTGTGATGGGAGCTGGTACTTGGCCCTTATGTTGGCCCCCTATCCCTCATCAAACCTCGAGAACTCACACCCCTTTAAAGAGCATTTTAGATTTTACAGGTTTGTTGCCAGTAGCCATTAAAGTTTCTAAAAATGGGGAAACTTTTTTCAAATGGTCACAAAATCTTGTACACTTCGAGTTTTTAGCTGACTTTTTTTGTGCATGCCAACAAAAATGCAAGGATCACGTTTACAAAGTTTGGGGCTAAAACTCCGTCCGAAAAAATTTTAAAAAATCTCGAACCGTAAAAAGTTTCAAAAATCATGAAAAATGGAAAACGAGTCGTCTTGCCATTAAACTTCACGTGAAGGCTTAAGGGACCATTGTATGAATTTACAAGCCATAAAAATGGCATTGGCACATAGAAATATGAAGATGTGCCTAAACCCACCTACCACTCTATCGATCCACGGCTTTCGCATCCTGTCTCTCTGGCCGGCGTAGTGCCCGGCTGCCCGCTTGCTCGTTCGTTTCGTCGGTTGGCTTAGGCATACGAAGTTCATTCCCAGTCTAAGATCGAACCAGACCAAGGGTTCCGATAGCAAGATCGACAGCATGCAGAAGGGGAGTCGATCAATCCTCGGCTTATGCATCCTGCCCCTCTCGTCGGCTGAGAGCCCGCACGCTCGTTTCGTGGGTTGACTTAGGCATACAGAGTTCATTCCAGTCTAGGCATACGAAGTTCATTCCCAGTCTAAGCATACAAAGTTCATTCCCTGTCTAAGATCGGACCGGACCGAGGATTACGACAGCACATGCTGGGCTCGGGCATGTGCTGGTGCCACATTTTTCTTCGCTGAGGCACCATCGCCGGAGCATCGCCAGAGAACCTGACCGGCAGCATTGGGGTTCCGACAATCGGGGGGTGTGTGCACATGATGTACGATGGGTGCTGGTACTTGGCCCTTATATTGGCCCCCTATCCCTCATCAAACCTCGAGAACTCACACCCCCTTAAAGAGCATTTGAAATTTTACAGGTTTGCTGCCAGTAGCTATTAAAGTGTTTAAAATGGGGACATTTTTTCAAATGGTTACAAAATCTTGTACACTTTGAGTTTTTAGTTGAATTTTTTTGTGCATGTGAACAAAAATACAAGGATCACGTCTACCAGGTTTGGGGCCAAAACTCCTTCCGAAAAAATTTTAAAAAATCCCGAACTTGCTATGAAACTTCACATGAAGTCTTAAGGGACCATTGTATGACTTTACAAGCCATAAAAATGGCATTGGCATGTAGAAATATGAACATGTGCCTAAACCCACCTACCACCCTATCGATCCATAGCTTGCGATCCCGTCTCTCTGGCCGGCGTAGTGCCTGGCCGCCTACCTGCTCGTTTGTTTTGTCGGTTGGCTTTGGCATACGGAGTTCATTTCGAGTCTAAGATCAAACTAGATCGAGGGTTGCGGCCGCAGGATCGACAGCCCGCAGAGGGGGACCCGGCCGATCCCTGGCTTGCGCATCCCGCCCCTCTGGCTGGTTGAGTACCCGCACGCTCGTTTCGTGGGTTGACTTAGGCATACAGAGTTTATTCCCAGTCTAAGATTGGATCGGATCGAGGGTTGCGATAACACATGCTGTGCTCGAGCATGTGCTGGTGCCGCATCTTTCTTCACCGGGGCACCATCGTCGGAGCATCGCCAGAGAACCCGATCGGTGGCATTGGGGTTCTGACGATCGGAGGGGCCGGGGGGGTGTGCGCACATGATGTGGGATGGGTGCTGGTACTTGGGCCTTATATTGGCCCCCTATCCCTCATCAAACCTCGAGAACTCACACCCCCTGAAAGAGGATTTGAGATTTTGCAGCTTTGCTGCCAGTAGCCATTAAAGTGTCTAAAATGGGGACACCTTTTTCAAATCGTTACAAAATCTTGTACACTTTGAGTTTTTAGCTGAATTTTTTTACGCATGCCAACAAAAATACAAGGATCACGTCTACAAAGTTTGGGGCCAAAACTCATTCCGAATAAATTTTACAAAATCCCGAACCGCAAAAAGTTTCAAAAATCATGAAAAATAGAAAACGAGTTGTCTTGCCATGAAACTTCACGTGAAGGCTTAAGGGACCATAGTATGAATTTAAAAGCCATAAAAATGGCATTGGCACGTAGAAATATGAAGATGTACCTAAACCCACCTACCACCCTATCGATCCATGGCTTGCGCATCCCATCTCTCTGGTTGGCATAGTGCCCACCCGCCCGCTCGCTCGTTTCGTCGGTTGGCTTAGGCATACGGAGTTCATTCCTAGTCTAAGATTGGATCGGACCGATGGTTGCGGTAGTAGGATCGACAGCACGCAAAGGGGGACCCGACCGATCCCCGGCTTACGCATCCCGTCCCTCTGGCCAGCTGAGCGCCCGCACGCTCATTTCGTGGGTTGACTTAGGCATATGGAGTTCATTCCCAGTCTAAGATCGAACCGGACTGAGGGTTACGGTAGCACATGCTAGGCTCGGGCATGTGCTGGTGCCGCACATGTCGGGGCACCATCGCCAGAGCATCGCCGGAGAACCTGACCGGCGGCATTGGGGTTCCGACGATCGGGGGGGCCGGGGGGGTGTGGGCACATGATGTGCGATGGGTGCTGGTACTTGGCCCTTATATTGGCCCCCTATCCCTCATAAAACCTCGAGAACTCACACACCCTTAAAGATCATTTGAGAGTTTACAGGTTTGCTGCCAGTAGCCATTAATTGTCTGAAATGGGGACACTTTTTTCAAATGGTCACAAAATCTTGTACAATTCGAGTTTTTAGCTGAATTGTTTTGTGCATGCCAACAAAAATACAAGGATCATGTCTACCAAGTTTGGGTTCAAAACTCCTTCCGAAAAAATTTTAAAAAATCTCGAACCGTAAAAAGTTTTGAAAATCATAAAAAATAGAAAACGAGTCCTCTTGCCATGAAACTTCACGTGAAGGCTTAAGGGACCATTGTATGAATTTACAAGCCATAAAAATGGCATTGGCATGTAGAAATATGAAGATGTACCTAAACCCACCTACTACCCTATCGATCCAGGGCTTGCGCATCCCGTCTCTCTGGCCGGCATAGTGCCTGCCCGCCCATCTGCCCGCTCGTTTCGTCGGTTGGCTTAGGCATACGGAGTTCATTCCCAGTCTAAGATCAGACCGGACTGAGGGTTGCGGCAGTAGGATTTGCAGTGCACAGAGGGGGACCCGACCGATCCTCGGCTTGTTCATCACGCTCCTTTGGTCGGCTAAGCACCCGCACGCTTGTTTCGTGGGTTGACTTAGGTATACAGAGTTCATTCCCAGTCTAAGCATACGGAGTTTATTCCCAATCTAAAATCAGACCCGATCGAGGGTTGCGGCAGCACATGGTGGGCTCGGGCATGTGCTGGTGCCGCATTTTTCTTCACCGGGGCACCATCGTCGGAGCATCACCGGAGAACCTGATTGACGGCATTGGGGTTCCGACGATCGGGGGGGCCGGGGGGGTGTGCGCACATGATGTGTGATGGGTGCTGGTACTTGGCCCTTATATTGGCCCCCTGTCCCTCATCAAACCTCGAGAACTCACACCCCCTTAAAGAGCATTTGTGATTTTACAGGTTTACCGCCAGTAGTCATTAAAGTGTCTGAAATGGGGACACTTTTTTCAAATGGTCACAAAATCTTGTACAATTCGAGTTTTTAGCTGAATTGTTTTGTGCATGCCAACAAAAATACAAGGATCATGTCTACCAAGTTTGGGTTCAAAACTCCTTCCGAAAAAATTTTAAAAAATCTCGAACCGTAAAAAGTTTCAAAAAACATAAAAAATAGAAAACGAGTCCTCTTGCCATGAAACTTCACGTGAAGGCTTAAGGGACCATTGTATGAATTTACAAGCCATAAAAATGGTATTGGCATGTAGAAATATGAAGATGTACCTAAACCCACCCACTACCCAATCGATCCAGGACTTGCGCATCCCATCTATCTGGCCGGCATAGTGCCTGCCCGCCCGCCCGCCCGTTCGTTTCGTCGGTTGGCTTAGGCATACGGAGTTCATTCCCAGTCTAAGATCAGACCCGATCGAGGGTTGTGGTAGTAGGATCGGCAGAGAACAGACGGGGACCCGGCCGATCCCCGACTTGCGTATCCCGCCCCTCTGGTCGGCTGAGCGGCCGCACGCTCGTTCCGTGGGTTGACATAGGCATACGGAGTTCATTCCCAGTCTAAGCATACGAAGTTCATTCCCAGTCTAAGATCAGACCCGACCGAGGGTTACGACAGCACATGCTGGGCTCGGGCATGTGCTGGTGCCGCATTTTTCTTCACCAAGGCACCATCGTCGGAGCATCGTCGGAGAGCCTGACCGACGGCATTGGGGTTTCGATGATCAGGAAGAGCCAGGGGGGTGTGCAAACATGATGTGTGATGGGTGCTGGTACTTGGCCCTTATATTGGCCCCCTATCCCTCATCAAACCTCGAGAACTCACACCCCCTTAAAGAGCATTTGAGATTTTACAGGTTTGTTTCCAGTAGCCATTAAAGTGTCTGAAATGGGGACACTTTTTTCAAATGGTCACAAAATCTTGCACAGTTCGAATTTTTAGCTGAATTTTTTTGTGCATACCAACAAAAATACAAGGATCAGGTCTACCAAGTTCGGGGCCAAAACTCCTTCCGAAAAAATTTTAAAAAATCCGAAACCGCAAAAAGTTTCAAAAATAGTGAAAGATAGAAAACGAGTCGTCTTGCCATGAAACTTCAAGTGAAAGCTTAAGGGACCATTGTATGAACTTGCAAGCCATAAAAATGGCGTTGGCATGCAGAAATATGAAGATGTGCCTAAACCCACCTACCACCCTATCGATCCATAGCTTGCGCATCCCGTCACTCCGGGCGGCGTAGTGCCTGCCCGCATGTTTCATCGGTTGGCTTAGGCATACGAAGTTCATTCACAGTCTAAGATCGAACTAGACTGAGGGTTATAGTTGCAAGATCGGCAGCACGCAGTGGTGGACCTGGCTGATCTCTGGCTTGCGCATCCCGCCACTCTGGCCGGCTGAGCGCCCACACGCTCGTTTCGTGGTTGACTTAGGCATACGGAGTTCATTCCCAGTTTAAGCATACGGAGTTCATTCCCAGTCTAAGAACGAACCTGACCGAATGCTGCGGTAGCACATG
The DNA here is from genome assembly GCF_002303985.1 of Durio zibethinus. The sequence goes on along the minus strand of NW_019167915.1, from coordinate 18,460,256 downwards.
TTGGGCTCGGGCATGTGCTGGTGCCATATTTTTGTTCGTTGGGGCACCATCACCGGAGAACTTGAGTAGCGGCATTGGGGTTCCGGCAATTGGGGTGGCCGGGGGGGTGTGCACACATAATGTGCGATGGGTGCTGGTTCTTGGCCCTCATATTGGCCCCCTATCCCTCATCAAACCTCGAGAACTCACACCCCCTTAAAGAGCATTTGAGATTTTACAGGTTTGCTGCCAGTAGCCATTAAAGTGTCTGAAATGGGGACACGTTTTTCAAATGGTCACAAAATCTTGTACACTTCGAGTTTTTAGCTGAATGTTTTTGTGCATACCAACAAAAATACAAGGATCATGTTCAATAAGTTTGGGGCCAAAACTCCTTCCGAAAAAATTTTAAAAAATCCCAAACGGCAAAAAGTTTCAAAAATCGTGAAAAATAGAAAAGGAGTCGTCTCGCCATGAAACTTCACGTGAAGGCCTAAGGGACCATTGTATGAATTTACAAGCCATAAAAATGGCATTGGCATGCAGAAATAAGAAGATGTGCCTAAACCCACCTACCACCCTATCGATTCACGGCTTGCGCATCCCGTCTCTCTGGCCGACATAGAGCCCGCCAGCCCGCTCGTTTCATCGGTTGGCTTAGGCATACGGAGTTCATTCCCAGTCTAAGATCAGATCGGATTGAGGGTTGCAGTAGCAGGATTGGCAGCATGCAGAGGGGGACCCGGTCGATCCCCGACTTGCGCACCCCGTCCCTCTGGTCGGCTGAGCGCCCGTACGCTCGATTCGTGGGTTGACTTAGGCATACGGAGTTCATTCTCAGTCTAAGCTTACGGAGTTCATTCCCAGTCTAAGATCGTACTGGACTGAGGGTTGCGCAGCACATGCTGGGCTTGGGCATGTGTTGGTGCCGCATTTTTCTTCGTCGGGGCACCATCGTCGAAGAACCTGATCGACGGCATTGGGGTTCCGGCGATCGGGGGGCCCGAGGGGGTGTGCACACATGATGTGCAATGGGTGCTGGTACTTGGCCCTTATATTGGCCCCCTATCCCTCATCAAACCTCGAGAACTCACACCCCCCTTAAAGAGCATTTGAGATTTTACAGGTTTTCTGCCAGTAGCCATTAAAGTGTTGAAATGGGGACACTTTTTTCAAATGGTCACAAAATCTTGTACACTTCGAGTTTTTAGCTGAATTTTTTTGTGCATGCCAACAAAAATACACGGATCACATCTACCATGTTTGGGGCCAAAACTCCTTCCGAAAAAATTTTAAAAAATCTTGAACCGCAAAAAGTTTCAAAAATCGTGAAAAATAGAAAACGAGTCGTCTTGCCATGAAACTTCAAGTGAAGGCTTAAGGGACCATTGTATGAATTTACAAGCCATAAAAATGGCATTGGCATGCAGAAATAAGACGATGTGCCTAAACCCACCTACCACCCTATCGATCCACGGCTTGCGCATCCCGTCTCTCTGGCCGCGTAGTGCCCTCTCGCCCGTCCGCCCGCTCGTTTCGTCGGTTAGCCTAGGCATACGAGTTCATTCCCAGTCTAAGATCGGACCGGACTGGGGGTTGCAGTAGCAGGATCGGCAGCACGCAGAGGGGGACCCGGCTGAGCCCTGGCTTGCGCATCCCTTCCCTCTGGCCGACTAAGTGCCCACACGCTTGTTTTGTGGGTTGACTTAGGCATACGGAGTTCATTCCCAGTCTAAGCATATGGAGTTCATTCCCAGTCTAAGATCGGATCGGACCCAGGGTTACGGCAGCACATGCCAGGCTCGGGCATGTGCTAGTGCCGTATTTTTCTTCATCGAGGCATCAACGTCGGAGCATCGTCGGAGAACCTGACCGACGGTATCGGGGTTCCGACGATCGGGGGGGTAGGGGTGGGTGTGCGCACATGATGTGCGATGGGTGCTGGTACTTGGCCCTTATATTGGCCCCCTATCCCTCATCAAACCTCGAGAACTCACACCCCCTTAAAGAGCATTTGAGATTATACAGGTTTGCTGCCAGTAGCCATTAAAGTGTCTAAAATGGGGACACTTTTTTCAAATGGTCACAAAATCTTGTACACTTCGAGTTTTTAGCTGAATGTTTTTATGCATGCCAACAAAAATACAAGGATCATGTCTACCAAGTTAGGGGCAAAACTTCATCCGAAAAATTTTAAAAAAATCCTGAACCATAAAAAGTTTCAAAAATCGTGAAAAATAGAAAACGAGTGTCTTGCCATGAAACTTCATGAGAAGGCTTAAGGGACCATTCTATGAATTCACAAGCCATAAAAATGGCATTGGCACGTAGAAATATGAAGATGTGCCTAAACCCCCTACCACCTTATCGATCCACAACTTGCGCATCTCGTCTCTCTGGCCGGCTTAGTGCCCGCCCATTCATTTCGTCGGTTGGCTTAGGCATACAGAGTTCATTCCGAGTCTAAGATCAGACCGAACTGAGGGTTGCGGTAGCAGGATCAGCAGCACGCAGAGGGGGACCCGATCGATCCCCGGCTTGTGCATTCCGCCCCTCTGGCCGGCTGAATGACCATACGCTCGTTTCGTGGGTTGACTTAGGCATACGGAGTTCATTCCCAGTCTAAGCATATGGAGTTCATTCCCAGTCTAAGATTGGATCGGACCCAGGGTTACGGTAGCACATGCCAGGCTCGGGCATGTGCTAGTGCCGTATTTTTCTTCATCGAGGCATCAACGTCGGAGCATCGTCGGAGAACCTGACCGACGGTATCGGGGTTCCGACGATCGGGGGGGTAGGGGTGGGTGTGCGCACATGATGTGCGATGGGTGCTGGTACTTGGCCCTTATATTGGCCCCCTATCCCTCATCAAACCTCGAGAACTCACACCCCCTTAAAGGGCATTTGAGATTTTACAGGTTTTCTGCCAGTAGCCATTAAAGTGTTTGAAATGGGGACACTTTTTTCAAATGGTCACAAAATCTTGTACACTTTGAGTTTGTAGCTGAATTTTTTTTTGCACGCCAAAAAAAAATACAAGGATCATGTTACTAAGTTTCGGGCCAAAAATCCTTCCGAAAAAATTTTAAAAAATCTCGAAGCACAAAAAGTTTCAAAAATCGTGAAAAATTGAAAATGAGTCATCTTGCCATGAAACTTCACGTGAAGGCTTAAGGGACCATTGTATGAGTTTACAAGCCATAAAAATGGTATTGGCACACAGAAATATGAAGATTTGCCTAAACCCACCTTCCACCCTATTGATCCACGGCTTGCGCATCCCGTCTCTCTGCCGCATAGTGCCTGCTCGCCGGCCCGCTCGTTTCATCGGTTGGCTTTGCAACGAGTTCATTCCCAGTCTAAGATCAAGCCAGACGAGGGTTGCCGGCAGCGATCGCAGCACGCTAAGGGACCCTGGCAATCCCGGCTTGTGTATCCCACCCCTCTGGACGGCTGAGCACCTGCACACTGGTTCATGGGTTCACTTAGGCATACGGAGTTCATTCCTAGTCTAAGGATACGGAAGTTCATTCCAGTCTAAGATGAGACCGATCGAGGTTGCGTAGCACATGCTGGCTCGGGCATGTGCTGGTTTCACATTTTTCTTCGTCGGGGCACCATCCTCGAGCATCGCCGGAGAACCTAACCGCGGCACTGGGGTTCCGATGATCGGAGGGGCGGGGTGTACGCACATGAGCGCGATGGTGCTTACTTGCCCTTATATTGCCCCCTATCCCTCATCAACCTTGAGAACTCACACCCCTTAAAAGCATTTGAGATTTTACAAGTTGCTACAGTAGCAATTAAACGTCTGAAATGGGGACACTTTCTTCAAATGGTCGCAAAATCTTGTACACTTCGAGATTTTAGCTGAATTGTTTGTGCATGCCAACAAAAATACAAGATCACGTCCACCAAGTTTGGCCAAAACTTCTTCCAAAAAAATTTTTAAAAATCTTGAGCTGTAAAATGTTTCAAAAATCATGAAAAATAAAACAAGTCGTCTTGCCATGAAACTTCACGTGAAGCTTAAGAGACATTGTATGAATTTACAAGCTATAAAAATGGCATTGCATGCAAAATTGAAGATGTGCCTAAACCCACCTACACCCTATCGATCACGCTTGCGCCATCCTGTCTCTCTGGCCGGCATGACCGCCCTGCCCTCCCGCTTGCTCGTTTCATCGGTTGCGTAGGCATACGGAGTTCATTCCCAGTCTAAATCGACCGGCGAGGTTGCGACTACACATAGAGGGACCCAGTCGATCCCGGCTTGCGCATCGCGTCCCTCTACCGGCTGAGCGCCCGCACGCTCGTTTCGTGGTTGACTTAGATACGGAGTTCATTCCCAGTCTAAGCATATGGAGTTCATTCCCAGTGTAAATAGACCAGATCGAGGTTACGGCAGCACATCTGGGCTTGACAGTGTGTGCCGCATTTTTCTTCGTCGGGGCACCATCACCGGAGTATCGTCGGAGAACCTGACCGACGGCATTGGGGTTCCGGTGATCTGGGGGCCGGGGGGTGTGCGCACATGATGTACGATGGGTGCTGGTACTTGGCCCTTATATTGGCCCCTTATCCCTCATCAAACCTTGAGAACTCACACCCCCTTAAAGAGCATTTGAGATTTTACTGGTTTGCTGCCAGTAGCCATTAAAGTGTCTGAAATGGGGACATTTTTCTTAAATGGTCACAAAATCTTGTTCACTTTGAGATTTTTGCTGAATTTTTTTGTGCATGCCAACAAAAATGAAAGGATCTTGTCTACCAAGTTTGGGGCCAAACTCCTTTCCAAAAAATTTTAAAAAATCCCAAACTGCAAAAAGTTTAAAAAATCGTGAAAAATAGAAAATGAGTTGTCTTGCCTTGAAACTTAATGTGAAGGCTTAAGGGAACATTGTATGAATTTACAAGCCATAAAAATGGCATTGGCACATAGAAATATAAAGATGTGCCTAAACCCACCTACCACCCTATCGATCCACGGCTTGTGCATCCCGTGTCTCTAGCCGGCGTCGTGCCCGCCCGCTCGTCGGCCCGCTCATTTTGTCTGTTGGCTTAGGCATACGGAGTTCATTCCCAGTCGAAGATCAAACCGAACTAAGGGTTGCGGCAGCAGGATCAGCAGCACGCAGAGGGGGACCAGACCGATCCCCGGCTTACGCATCCCGCCCCTCTAGCCGACTGAGCGCCCGCACGCTCGTTTCGTTGGTTGACTGAGGCATACAAAGTTCATTCCCAGTCTAAGCATACGGAGTTCATTCCAGTCTAAGATCAGACCGGACCGAGGTTGCCACAGCACATGCTGGGCTCGGTCATGTGCTGGTGCCACATTTTTCTTCACCGGGGCACCATCGTCGGAGCATCGTCGGAGAACCTGACCGGCGGCATTGAGGTTCCGCGATCGGGGGGGGGGGGTGTGCGCACATGATGTGCGATGGGTGCTGGTACTTGGCCCTTATATTGGCCCCCTATCCCTCATCAAACCTTGAGAACTCACACCCCCTTAAAGTGCATTTGAGATTTTACAGGTTTGCTGCCAGTAGCCATTAAAGTGTCTGAATTGGGGATACTTTTTTCAAATGGTCACAAAATCTTGTACACTTCGAGTTTTTAGCTGAATTTTTTTGTGCATGCCAACAAAAATACAAGGATCACGTCTACCAAGTTTGGGGCCGAAAATCCTTCTAAAAAAATTTTAAAAAATCTCGAACCGCAAAAAGTTTTGAAAATCGTGAAAAGTAGAAAACGAGTCGTCTTGCGCTGAAACTTCGCGTGAAGGCTTAAGGGACCATTGTATGAATTTACAAGGCATAAAAATGGCATTGGCACACAGAATTATGAAGACGTGCCTAAACCCACCTACCACCCTATCGATTCACGGCTTGCGCATCCCGTCTCTCTGGCCGACGTAGTGCCCGCCCGACCGCCCGCCCGCACGTTTCATCGGTTGGCTTAGGCATACAGAGTTCATTCCCAGTCTAAGATCAGACTAGACCGAGGGTTACGGCAGCAAGATCGGCAGCACGAAGAGGGGGTCCCGATCCGATCCCCGGCTTGCGCATCCCACCCCTCTGGCCGGTTGAGCGCCCGTACGCTCGTTTCGTGGGTTGACTTAGGCATACGGTGTTCATTCCCAGTCTAAGCATACAGAGTTCATTCCCAATCTAAGATCGGATCGGATTGAGGGTTGCAGGAGCACATGCTGGGCTCGGGCACATGCTGGTGCCGCATTTTTCTTCGCTGGGGCAGCATCGCCGGAGAACCTGACCGACGGCATTGTGGTTCCGGCGATCGGGGGGTGTGCGCACATGATGTGCGATGGGTGCTGGTACTTGGCCCTTATATTGGCCCCCTATCCCTCACCAAACCATGAGAACTCACACCCCCTTAAAGAGCATTGGAGATTATACAGGTTTGCTGCCAGTAGCCATTAAAGTGTCTTACATGGGGTTACTTTTTTCAAACGGTCACAAAATCTTGTACACTTCGAGTTTTTAGCTGAATTTTTTTGTGCATGCCATCAAAAATACAACGATCACATCTACCATGTTAGGGGCCAAAACTCCTTCCGAAAAAATTTTAAAAAATCCCGAACCGAAAAAAGTTTCAAAAATCGTGAAAAATAGAAAACGGGTCGTCTTGCCATGAAACTTCACGTGAGGGCTTATGGGACCATTGTATGAATTTACAAGCCATAAAAATGGCATTGGCATTTAGAAATATGAAGATGTGCCAAAACCCACCTACCACCCTATCGATCCACGGCTTGCGCATCCCGTTTCTCTGGCCGGCGTAGTGCCCGCTCGCCCACTCGATCATTTCGTCGATTGGCTTAGGCATACGGAGTTCATTCCCAGTCTAAGATCAGACCAGACCGAGGGTTGCGGTAGCAGGATTGGCAGCACACAGAGGGGGACCCGACCGATCCCCGGCTTGCACATCGTGCCCTCTGGCCGACTGAGCGCTCGCACGCTCGTTTCGTGGGTTGACTTAGGCATACGGAGTTCATTCCCAGTCTAAGCATACGGAGTTCTTTCCCAGTCTAAGATCGGACCAGACCAAGGGTTGCGGCAGCACATGCTGGGCTCAGGCATGTGCTGGTGCCGCATTTTTCTTCGTCGGGGCACCATCGCCGGAGCATCGTCGAAGAACCTGACAGGCGGCATTAGGGTTCTAGCGATCGGGGGGGCCGGGGGGTGCGCACATGATGTGCGATGGGTGCTGGTACTGGGCCCTTATATTGGCCCCCTATCCCTTATCAAACCTCGAGAACTCACACCCCCTTAAAAAGCATTTGAGATTTTACAGGTTTGCTGCCAGTAGCCATTAAAGTGTCTGAATTGGGGACACTTTTTTCAAATGGTCATAAAATCTTGTACACTTCGAGTTTTTAGCTGAATTTTTTTTTGCATGCCAGAAAAAATACAAGGATCACGTCTACCAAGTTTGGGGGCAAAACCCTTCCAAAAAAATTTTAAAAAATCCGAACCGTAAAAAATTTCAAAAATCATGAAAAATAGAAAATGAGTCGTCTTGCCATGAAACTTCACGTGAAGGCTTAAGGGACCATTGTACGCATTTACAAGCCAAAAAAATTGCATTGGCATGCAGAAATATGAAGATGTGCCTAAACCCACCTACCACCCTATCGATCCACGGCTTGCACATCCCGTCTCTCTGGCCGGCGTAGTGCTCGCCTGTCCGCCCGCCCGCTCGTTTCGTCGGCTGGCTTAGGCATACAGAGTTCATTCCCAGTCTAAGATCGAACCAGACCGAGGGTTACGGTAGCAGTATCGGCAACACATAGAGGGGGACCCGGCCGATCCCGGCTTGTGCATCCCGCCCTTCTAGCCGTCAGAGTGCCCGCACGCTCTTTTCGTGGGTTGACTTAGGCATATGGAGTTCATTCCCAGTCTAAGCATAAGGAGTTCATTCTTAGTCTAAGATCAAATCAGACCGAGGGTTGCGGCAGCACATGCTGGGCTCGGGGATGTGCTGGTGCCGCATTTTTCTTCGTCGAGGCGCCATCGTCGGAGCATTGCCGGAGAACCTGACCAGCGGCATTAGGGTTCCGGTGATCGGGGGTGCCGGGGGTGTACGCATATGATGTGTGATGGGTGCTCTTATATTGGCCCCCTATCCCTCATCAAACCTCGAGAACTTACACCCCCTTAAAGAGCATTTGAGATTTTACAGGTTTGCTGCCAGTAGCCATTAAAGTGTCTGAAATGGGGAAACATTTTTCAAATGGTCACAAAATCCTGTACAGTTCGAGTTTTTAGCTGAATTTTTTTTTGCGTGCCAACAAAAATACAAGGATCAAGTGTACCAAGTTTGGGGCCAAAATTCATTCTGAAAAAATTTTAAAAAATCCCGAACCACAAAAAGTTTCAAAAATCATGAAAAATAGAAAACGAGTCGTCTTGCCATTAAACTTCACGTGAAGGCTTAAGGGACCATTGTATGAATTTACAAGCCATAAAAATGGCATTGGCGCACAGAAATATGAAGATGTGCCTAAACCCACCTACCACCCTATCGATCCACGGTTTGCGCATCCCATCTCTCTGGCCAGCGTAGTGCCCGCCCGCCCGTCCGCTCGTTTCGTCGGTTGGCTTAGGTATACGGAGTTCATTCGTAGTCTAAGATCGGACCAGACCGAGGGTGGTGGCAGCAGGATCGACAGCACGTAGAGGGGGACCCAGTCAATCCTTGGCTTGTGCATCCTGCCCCTCTGGCCGGCTGAGGACCGCACGCTTGCTTAGTGGGTTGACTTAGGCATAGGAGTTCATTCCCAATCTAAGCATACGGACTTCATTCCCAGTCTAACATCAGACTGAACCGAGGGTTACGACAGCACATGCTAGGCTCGGGCATGTGCTGGTGCCGTATTTTTCTTCGTCGGGGCACCATCACCGGAGAACCTGACCGGCGGCATTGGGGTTCCGGCGATCGAGGGGCCGGGGGGGTGTGCGCACATGATGTGTGATGGGTGCTAGTACTTGGCCTTTATATTGGCCCCCTATCCCTCATCAAACCTCAAGAACTGACACCCCCTTAAAGAGCATTTGAGATTTTACAGGTTTGCTGCCAGTAGCCATTAAAGTGTCTGAAATAGGGATACTTTTTTCAAATGGTCACAAAATCTTGTACACTTCGAGTTTTTAGCTGAATTTTTTTGTGCAAGCCAAGAAAAATACAGGGATCACGTCTACTAAGTTTGGGACCAAAACTCCTTTCAAAAAAATTAAAAAAAAATCTCGAATCGTAAAAAGTTTCAAAAATCGTAAAAAATAAAAAACGAGTCATCTTGCCATGAAACTTCACGTGAAGGCTTAAGGGACCATTGTATAAATTTATAAGCCATAAAAATGGCATTGGCATGTAGAAATGTGAAGATGTACCTAAACCCACCTAACACCCTATCGATCCACGGCTTGCGCATCCCGTTTGTCTGGCCGACGTAGTGCCTGTTCGCCCGCCTACCCGCCCGCTCATTTCGTCGGTTGGATTAGGCATACGGAGTTCATTCCCAATCTAAGATCAAACTAGACTACGGGTTGCAGCAGTAGGATTGGCAGCATGTAGAAGGGGACCCGGCCGATCCCCGGCTTGTGCATCCCACCCCTCTGGCTGGCTGAGCGCCCGTACACTCGTTTCGTGGGTTGACTTAGGCATACGGAGTTCATTCCCAGTCTAAGAATATGGAGTTCATTCCCAATCTAAGATCGGATCGAACCGAGGGTTGTGGCAGCACATGTTGGGCTTGAGCATTTTTCTTCGTCGGGGCACCATCGCCGGAGCATCGTCGGAGAACCTGGCCGACGGCATTGGGGTTCCGACGATCGGGGGGGCCGGGGGGTGTGCGCACATCATCTACGATGGGTGCTAGTACTTGGCCCTTATATTGGCCCCCTATCCCTCATCAAACCTCGAGAACTCACACCCCCTGAAAGATCATTTGAGATTTTAAAGGTTTGCTGCCAATACCCATTAAATTGTCTGAAATGGGGAGACTTTCTTCAAATCGTCACAGCATCTTGTACACTTCAAGTTTTTAGCTGAATTTTTTTGTGCATGCCAACAAAAATACAAGGATCACGTCTACCGAGCTTGGGGCCAAAACTCCTTCCAAAAAAATTTTAAAAAATCCCAAACCATAAAAAGTTTCAAAAATCGTGAAAAATAGAAAACGAGTCGTCTTTCCATGAAACTTCACGTGAAGGCTTAAGGTACCATTGTATGAATTTACAAGCCATAAAAATGGCATTGGCATGCAGAAATATGAAGATGTGCCTAGACCCACCTACCACCCTATCGATCCACACTTGTGCATCCGGTCTCTCTGGTCGGCGTAGTGCCCGCCCGCCCGCCCGCCCGCTCGTTTCGTCAGTTGGCTTAGGCATACGGAGTTCATTCCCAGTCTAAAATCGGAGCGGACTGAGGGTTGCGGTAGTAGGATTGACAGTACGCAAAATGGAACCCGATCGATCCCCGACTTGCGCATCCCACCCCTCTAGCTGGCTGAGCACCCGTACACTAGTTTCGTGGGTTGACTTAGGCATACGAAGTTCATTCCCAGTCTAAGCATTACGAGTTCATTTCGAGTCTGAGATCGGACCGGACCAAGGGTTACAGCAGCACATGCTGGGCTCGAACATGTGCTGGTGCCGCATTTTTCTTTGCCAGGGCACCATCGTTAGAGCATCGCCGGAGAACCTGATCGACGGCATTGGGTTCTGGCGGTCGGGGGGGCCGGGGGGTGTGCGCATATTATGTACGATGGGTGCTGGTACTTGGCCCTTATATTGGCCCCCTATCCCTCATCAAACCTCGAGAACTCACACCGCCTTAAAGAGCATTTAAGATTTTACAGGTTTGCGGCCAGTAGCTATTAAAGTTCTAAAATGGGGACACTTTTTTCAAACGGTCACAAAATCTTGTACACTTCGAGTTTTTAGCCAACAAAAATACAAGGATCACGTCTACCAAGTTTGGGAACAAAACTCCTTCTGAAAAAATTTTAAGAAATCTCGAACCGCAAAAAGTTTCAAAAATCGTGAAAAATAGAAAACGAGTCGTCTTGGCATGAAACTTCACGTGAAGGCTTAAGGGACCATTGTATGAATTTACAAGCCATAAAAAAGGCATTGGCATGCAGAAATATGAAGATGTGCCTAAACCCACCTACCACCCTATCGATCCACGGCTTGCGCATCCTGTCTCTCTGGCCGGCGTAGTGCCCGCCCGCCCGCTCGTTTCATCAGTTGGCTTAGGCATACGAAGTTCAATCCTAGTGTTAGATTAGACCAGACCGAGGGTTGCGGTAGCAGGATCGGCAGCACGCAGTGGGGGACCCGATCGATCTTCGGCTTGCACATCCTACCGCTCTGGCTGGCTGAGCGCTCGCACGCTTGTTTCATGGGTTGACTTAGGAATACGGAGTTCATTCCCAGTCTAAGCATATGGAGTTCATTCCCAGTCTAAGACCGGACCGGACCGAGGGTTACGGCAGCACATGTTGGGCTTGGCCATGTGCTGGTGCCACATTTTTCTTCACCGGGCACCATCGTCAGAGAACCTGACCGGCGGCATTGGGGTTTCGGCGATCGGGGGGGCCGGGGGGTGTGTGCACATGATGCGCGATGGGTGCTGGTACTTGGCCGTTATATTGGCCCCCTATCCCTCATCAAACCTCGAGAACTCACCCCCTTAAAGAGCATTTGAGATTTTACAGGTTTGCTGCCAGTAGCCATTAAAGTGTCTAAAATGGAGACATTTTTTTTCAAATGGTCACAAAAACTTGTACACTTCGAGTTTTTAGCTAAATTTTTTTGTGCACGCCAACAAAAATACAAGGATCACATCTACCAAGTTTGGGGCCAAAACTCCTTTCAAAAAATTTAAAAAATCTCGAACCGTAAAAAGTTTCGAAAATCATGAAAAATAGAAAACGAGTTGTCTTCCCATGAAACTTCACGTGAGGTCTTAAGGGACCATTGTATGAATTTACAAGCCATAAAAATGGCATTGACACACAGAAATATGAAGATGTGCCTAAACCCACCTACCACCCTATCGATCCACGGCTTGCGCATCCTGTCTCTTTTGCCGGCGTAGTGCTCGGTCGCTCGCCCGTTCGTTTCGTCTGTTGGCTCAAGCATACGGAGTTCATTCCCTGTCTAAGATTGGTCCAGACCAAGGGTTGTGGCAGTAGGATCAACAACACGTAGAGGAGGACCCGATCGATCCTCGGCTTGCGCATCCCAGCCCTCTGGCCGGCTGAGCGCCCGTACGCTCGTTTCGTAGGTTGATTTAGGCATACGAAGTTCATTCCCAGTCTAAGATCGGATCGGATCAAGGGTTGCGACAGCACATGCTGGGCCCGACATGTGCTGGTGCTGCATTTTTCTTCACGGGGGCACCATCGTCGGAGCATCTTCGGAGAACCTGACCAGTGGCATTGAGGTTCTGGCGATCGGGGGGGTCCGGGGGTGTGCGCACATGATGTGCGATGGGTGCTGGTAGTTGGCCCTTATATTCGCCCCTATCCCTCATCAAACCTCGAGAACTCACAACCCCTTCAAGAGCATTTGAGATTTTACAGGTTTGCTGCCAGTAGCCATTAAAGTGTCTGAAATGGGGACATTTTTTTCAAATGGTCACAAAAACTTGTACACTTTGAGTTTTAGTTGAATCTTTTTGTGCACGCGAACAAAAATACAAGGATCACGTATACCAAGTTTGGGGCCAAAACTGCTTTCGAAAAAATTTAAAAAATCTCAAACCGTAAAAAGTTTCAAAAATCGTGATAAATAGAAAATGAGTCGTCTTCCCTTGAAACTTCACGTGAGGTCTTAAGGGACCATTGTATGAATTTACAAGCCATAAAAATGGCATTGGCATGCAGAAATATGAAGATGTGCCTAAACCCACCTACCACCCTATCGATTCATGACTTGTGCATCCCGTCTCTCTGGCCGACGTAGTGCCCGCCCGCCCGCCCGCTTGTTTCGTCTGTTGGCTTAGGCATACGGAGTTTATTCCCAGTCTAAGATCGAACCAGATCGAGGGTTGCGGCAACAGGATCGGCAACACGGAGAGGGGGACCCGGCCAATCCCCGGCTTGTGCATCCCGCCCCTCTGGCCGGCTGAGCACCCGCACGCTCGTTTCATCGGTTGACTTCGGCATACGTAGTTCATTCCCAGTATAAGATTGGATCGGACCGAGGGTTATGGCAGCACATACTGGGCTCGGGCATGTGCTGGGGCCGCATTTCTCTTCACCGGGGCACCATCGCTGGATTATCACTGGAGAACCTGACCGACGACATTGAGGTTCCGGCGATCGGGGGGCCGGGGGGTGTGCGCACATGATGTGCGATGGGTGCTGGTACTTGGCCCTTATATTGGCCCCCTATCCCTCATCAAACCTGGAGAGCCCACACCCCTTAAAGAGCATTTGAGATTTTACAGGTTTACTGCCAGTAGCCATTAAAGTGTCTGAAATGGGGACACTTTTTTCAAATGGTCACAAAATCTTGTACATTTCGAGTTTTTAGCTAAATTGTTTTGTGCAAGCCAATAAAAATACAAGGATCACGTCTACCAAGTTTGAAGCCAAAACTCCTTCTGAAAAAATTTTAAAAAATCCCGAACCGTAAAAAGTTTTGAAAATCATGAAAAATAGAAAACGAGTTGTCTTGCCATGAAACTTCACGTGAAGGCTTAAGGGAGCATTGTATGAATTTACAAGCCATGAAAATGCCATTGGCATGCAGAAATATGAAGATGTACCTAAACCCACCTACCACCCTATCAATCAACAGCTTGCCCATCCCGTCTCTCTGGCCGGCGTAGTGACCGCCCGCCCGCCCGTCTGCTCGTTTCGTCGGTTGGCTTAGGCATACGGAGTTCATTCCCAATCTAAGATTGGACCGGACCGAGGGTTACGACAATAGGATCGGCAACACGCAGAGGGTGACCCGGCCGATCCCCGGCTTGCGCATCCCGCCCCTCTGGCCGGCTGAGCGCCCGCACGCTCGTTTTGTGGGTTGACTTAGGCATACGGAGTTCATTCGCAGTCTAAGCATCCGAAGTTCATTCCTAGTCTAATATCGGACCTGACCGAGGGTTTCGGCAGCACATGCTGGGGTCAAGCAGGTGTTGGTGCCACATTTTTCTTCGCCGGGGCACCATTCACCGGAGCAACGTCGGAGAACCTGACCGACAGCATTAGGGTTCCGACGATCGGGGCGGGTCGAGGGGGTGTGCGCACATGATGTGCGATGGGTGCTGGTACTTGGCCCTTATATTGGCCCCCAATCCCTCATCAAACCTCAAGAACTCACACCCCCTTAAAGAGCATTTGAGATTTTACAGGTTTGCTGCCAGTAGCCTTTAAAGTGTCTGAAATGGGGACACTTTTTTCAAATGGTCACAAAATCTTGTACACTTCGAGTTTTTAGCTGAATTTTTTTGTGCATGCCAAAAAAAATACAATGATCACGTCCACCAAGTTTGGGGCCAAAACTCCTTTCGAAAAAAGTTTAAAAAATCTCGAACCGTGAAAAGTTTTGAAAATCGTGAAAAATAGAAACGAGTCGTCTTGCCATGAAACTTCACGTGAAGGCTTACGGGACCACTGTATGAATTTACAGGCCATAAAAATGGCATTGGCACTCAGAAATATGAAGATCTACCTAAACCCACCTACCACCCTATCGATCCATGGCTTACACATCCTATCTCTCTGGCAGACGTAGTGCCCGCCCGCCTGCCCTCCCGTTCATTTCGTCGATTGGCTTAGGCATACGAAGTTCATTCCCAGTCTAATATCAGACCGGATCAAGGGTTGTGGTAGCAGGATCGGAAGCACGCAGAGGGGGACCCGCTCGATCCCCGGCTTGTGCATCCCGCCCCTCTAGCCGGCTGAAGTGCCAGCACGCTCGTTTCGTGGGTTGACTTAGGCATACGGAGTTCATTCCCAGTCTAAGCATATGGAGTTCATTCCTAGTCTAAGATCAGACCGGATCGAGGGTTGCGGTAGCACATGCTGTCGCATTTTTCTTCGTCGGGGCACGATCGCCGGAGAACCTGACCGACAGCATTGGGGTTCCGGCGATCGAGGGGGCCGGGGGTGTGCGCACATGATGTGCCATGGGTGCTGGTACTTGGCCCTTATATTGGCCCCCTATCCCTCATCAAACCTTGAGAACTCACACCCCCTTAAAGAGCATTTGAGATTTTACAAGTTTGCTGCCAGTACCATTAAAGTGTCTGAAATGGGGACACTTTTTTCAAATGGTCACAAAATCTTGTACACTTCATGTTTGTAGTTGACTTTTTTTGTGCATGCCAACAAAAATACAAGGATCACGTCTACCAAGTTTGGGGCCAAAACTCCTTTCAAAAAATTTAAAAAAATCCTGAACCGTAAAAAGTTTCAAAAATCGTGAAAAATAGAAAATGAATCGTCTTGCCATGAAACGTCACGTGAAGGCTTAAGGGACCATTGTATGAATTTACAAGCCAAAAAATTGGCATTGGCATGCAAAAATATGAAGATGTGCCTAAACCCACCTACCATCCTATCGATCCACGGCTTGCACATCCCGTCTCTCTGGCCAGCGTAGTGCCCACCCGCCCGCCTGCTCGTTTCATTAGTTGGCTTAGGGATACGGAGTTCATTCCCAGTCTAAGATCGAACCAGATCGAGGGTTGCAGTAGTAGGATTGACAGCATGCAGAGGGGGACCCAATCGATCCCCAGCTTATGCATCTCGCCCCTCTGGCCGGCTGAGCGCTCGCACGCTCATTTCATTGGTTGACTTAGGCATGCGGTGTTCATTCGCGGTCTAAGCATATGGAGTTCATTCCCAGTCTAAGATCGGACTGGACCGAGGGTTGTGGTAGCACATGGTGGGCTCGGGCATGTGCTGGTGCCGTATTTTTCTTCGCCGGGGCATCATCATCGGAGAACCTGACAGGCGACATTGGGTTTCCGACAATCGGGGGGGCTGGGGGGTGTGTGCGATGGGTGCTGGTACTTAGCCCTTATATTGGCCCCCTATCCCTCATCAAACCTCCAGAACTCACACCCCTTAAAGAGCATTTGAGATTTTACAGGTTTGCTGCCACTAGCCATTAAAGTGTCTGAAATTGGGACACTTTTTTCAAATGGTCACAAAATCTTGTACACTTCGTGTTTTTAGCAGTTTTGCACATGCCAAAAAAAATACAAGGATCACACCTACCAAGTTTGGGGACAAAACTCTTTCCGAAAAAAAATTTAAAAAAACCCAAACCGTAAAAAGTTTCAAAAATTGTGAAAGATAAAAAACGAGTCATCTTGCCATGAAACTTCACGTGAAGGCTTAAGGGACCATTTTATGAATTTACAAGCCATAAAAATGGCATTGGCATGCAGAAATATGAAGATGTGCCTAAACCCACCTACCACCTTATCGATCCATGGCTTGCGCATCCCATCTATCTGCCTGGCGTAGTGCTCGCCCGCCCGCTCATTTCGTCGGTTGGCTTAGGCATACGGAGTTCATTGCCAATCTAAGATCAGACCGGACTGAAGGTTGTGGCAGTAGGATCGACAGCACGCAGAGGGGGACCCGATCGATCCCCAGCTTGCTCATCCCGCCCCTCCGGCCGACTGAGCGCCCGCACGCTCATTTCGTGGGTTGACTTAGGTATACGGAGTACATTCCCAGTCTAAGCATACGGAGTTCATTCCCAGTTTAAGATCGGACCAGACCGAGGGTTGTGGCAGCACATGCTGGGCTCGAGCATCTGCTGGTGTCGCATTTATCTTCGTCGGGGCACCATCGTCGAAGCATCACTGGAGAACCTGACCGGCGGCGCTGGGTTCCGACGATCGGGGGTGCCGGGGGGTGTGCGGCATGATGTGCCATGGGTGCTGGTACTTGGCCCTTATATTGGCCCCCTATCCCTCATCAAACCTTGAGAACTCACACCCCCCTTAAAGAGCATTTGAGATTTTACAAGTTTGCTGCCAGTACCATTAAAGTGTCTGAAATGGGGACACTTTTTTCAAATGGTCACAAAATCTTGTACACTTCGAGTTCTTAAATGAATTTTTTTGTGCATGCCAACAAAAATACAAGGATCACGTCTAAGTTTGGGGCCGAAACTCCTTTCAAAAAAATTTTAAAAAACCCCAAACCGGAAAAAGTTTCAAAAATCGTGAAAAATAGAAAACGAGTCGTCTTGCCATGAAACTTCACGTGAAGGCTTAAGGGACCATTGTATGAATTTAGAAGCCATGAAAATGGCATTGGCATGCAGAAATATGAAGATGTGCCTAAACCCACCTAGCACCCTATCGATCCACGGCTTACGCATCCCATCTCTCTGGCCGACGTAGTGCCCGCCCGTTCGCCCGTCCGCTCGTTTCATCGGTTGGCTTAGGCATACTAAGTTCATTCCAAGTCTAAGATCGGACCAAACCGAGGGCTGCGGCAGCAGGATCGGCAGCATGCAGAGGGGGACCCGGCAGATCCCCAGCTTGCTCATCCCGCCCGTCTGGCCGGCTGAGCGCCCGAACGCTCGTTTCGTGGGTTGACTTAGTCATACGTAGTTCATTCCTAGTCTAAACATACAGAGTTCATTCCCAGTCTAAGATTGGATTGGACCGAGGGTTGCTGCAGAACATGCTGGGCTCGGGCATGTGCTGGTGCTGCATTTTTCTCTGTCGAGGCACCATCGTCGGAGCATCGCCAGAGAACCTGACCGACGGCATTGGGGTTCCGACGATCGGGGGACCGGTGGGGGTGTGCGCACATGATGTGCGATGGCTGCTGGTTCTTGGCCCTTATATTGGCCCCCTATCCCTCGTCAAACCTCACGAACTCACACCCCTTAAAGAGCATTTGAGATTTTACAGGTTTTCTACCAGTAGCCATTAAAGTGTCTGAAATGTGGACACTTTTTTCAAATGCTCACAAAATCTTGTACACTTCGAGTTTTTAGCTGATTTTTTTTGTGCATGCCAAGAAAAATACAAGGATCACGTCTACCAAGTTTGGGCCCAAAACTCCTTTCGAAAAAATTTTAAAAATCCCAAACCGCAAAAAGTTTTGAAAATCCTGAAAAATAGAAAACGAGTCGTCTTGTTATGAAACTTCACGTGAAGGCTTAAGGGACCATTGTATGAATTTACAAGCCATAAAAATGGTATTGGAACACAAAAATATGAAGATGTGCCTAAACCCACCTACCACCCTATCAATCCACGGCTTGCGCATCCCGTCTCTCTGGCCGACATAATGCCCGCCCGCCCGTCCACCCGTTAGTTTCGTCGGTTGGCTTAGGCATACGGAGTTCATTCCCAGTCTATGATTGAACCAGACCGAGGGTTGTGGCAGCAGGGTCGGCAACATGCAGAGGGAGACCTAATCGATCCTAGACTTACGCATCCCGCCACTCTGGCCGGCTGAGCACCCCACGCTCGTTTCGTGGGTTGACTTAGGCACACGGAGTTCATTCCCAGTCTAAGCATACGGAGTTCTTTTGAGTCTAAGATCGGACCAGACCAATGGTTACAGTAGCACATGCTGGGCTCAAGCATGTGCTGGTGCCGCATTTTTCTTCGCTAGGGCACCATCGTCAGAGCATCGTCGGAGAACCTGATCGACGGCATTGGGTTCTGGCGGTCGGGGGGGCCGGGGGATGTGCGCATATGATGTACGATGGGTGCTGGTACTTGGCCCTTATATTGGCCCCCTATCCCTCAGCAAACCTCGAGAACTCACACCCCCTTAAAGAGCATTTAAGATTTTACAGGTTTGCGGCTAGTAGCCATTAAAGTGTCTGAAATGGGGACACTTTTTTCAAATGGTCACAAAATCTTGTACACTTCGAGTTCTTAAATGAATTTTTTTGTGCATGCCAACAAAAATACAAGGATCACGTCTAAGTTTGGGGCCGAAACTCCTTTCAAAAAAATTTTAAAAAACCCCAAACCGGAAAAAGTTTCAAAAATCGTGAAAAATAGAAAACGAGTCGTCTTGCCATGAAACTTCACGTGAAGGCTTAAGGGACCATTGTATGAATTTAGAAGCCATGAAAATGGCATTGGCATGCAGAAATATGAAGATGTGCCTAAACCCACCTAGCACCCTATCGATCCACGGCTTACGCATCCCATCTCTCTGGCCGACGTAGTGCCCGCCCGTTCGCCCGTCCGCTCGTTTCATCGGTTGGCTTAGGCATACTAAGTTCATTCCAAGTCTAAGATCGGACCAAACCGAGGGCTGCGGCAGCAGGATCGGCAGCATGCAGAGGGGGACCCGGCAGATCCCCAGCTTGCTCATCCCGCCCGTCTGGCCGGCTGAGCGCCCGAACGCTCGTTTCGTGGGTTGACTTAGTCATACGTAGTTCATTCCTAGTCTAAACATACAGAGTTCATTCCCAGTCTAAGATTGGATTGGACCGAGGGTTGCTGCAGAACATGCTGGGCTCGGGCATGTGCTGGTGCTGCATTTTTCTCTGTCGAGGCACCATCGTCGGAGCATCGCCAGAGAACCTGACCGACGGCATTGGGGTTCCGACGATCGGGGGACTGGTGGGGGTGTGCGCACATGATGTGCGATGGCTGCTGGTTCTTGGCCCTTATATTGGCCCCCTATCCCTCGTCAAACCTCACGAACTCACACCCCTTAAAGAGCATTTGAGATTTTACAGGTTTTCTACCAGTAGCCATTAAAGTGTCTGAAATGTGGACACTTTTTTCAAATGGTCACAAAATCTTGTACACTTCGAGTTTTTAGCTGATTTTTTTTGTGCATGCCAAGAAAAATACAAGGATCACGTCTACCAAGTTTGGGCCCAAAACTCCTTTCGAAAAAATTTTAAAAATCCCAAACCGCAAAAAGTTTTGAAAATCCTGAAAAATAGAAAACGAGTCGTCTTGTTATGAAACTTCACGTGAAGGCTTAAGGGACCATTGTATGAATTTACAAGCCATAAAAATGGAATTGGCATGCAGGAATATGAAGATGTGCCTAAAACCACCTACCACCCTATCGATCCACGGCTTGCGCATCCCGTGTCTCTGGCCAACATAGTGCCCGCCCGCCCGCCTACTTGTTCCATCGGTTGGCTTAGGCATACGGAGTTCATTCCCAGTCTAAGATCAGACCAAACCGAGGGTTACGGCAGCAAGATCGATAGCATGCAGAGGGGGACCCGGTCGATCCTCGGCTTGCGCATCCAGCCCATCTGGCCGGCTGAGCGCCCGTACGCTCGTTTCATGGGTTGACTTAGGCATATGGTGTTCATTCCCAGTATAAGCATACGGAGTTCATTCCCAGCCTAATATCTTATTAGATCAAGGGTTGCTGCAGCACGTGCTGGGCTCGGGCACGTGCTGGTGCCACATTTTTCTCCGTCGAGGCACCATCACCGGAGAACCTGACCGACGGCATTGGGGTTCCGACGATCGGGGGGGCCGGGGGGGTGTGCACACATGATGTCCGATGGGTGCTGGTTCTTGGCCCTTATATTGGCCCCCTATCACTCATCAAACCTTGCAAACTCACACCCCTTTACAGAGCATTTGAGATTTTACAGGTTTGCTGCCAGTAGCCATTAAAGTGTCTGAAATGGGGACACTTTTTTCGAATGGTCACAAAATCTTGTACACTTTGAGTTTTTAGCTGATTTTTTTTGTGCATGCCAAGAAAAATACAAGGATCACGTCTACCAAGTTTGGGCCCAAAACTGCTTTTGAAAAAATTTTAAAAAATCCTGAACCACAAAAATTTTCAAAAATCCTGAAAAATGGAAAATGAGTCGTCTTGCCATGAAACTTCACGTGAAGGCTTAAGGGACCATTGTATGAATTTACAAGCCATAAAAATGGCATTGGCATGCAGAAATATGAAGATGTGCCTAAACCCACCTACCACCCTATCGATCCACGGCTTGCGATCCCGTCTCTCTGGCCGACGTAGTGCCCGCCCGTCCACCCGCTCGTTTCGTCGGTTGGCTTAGGTATACAGAGTTCATTCCCAGTCTAAGATCAGACCAGACCGAGGGTTGTGACAGAAGGATCGGTAGCATGTAGATGGGGACCTGGCCGATCCCCGGCTTGCGCATCCCGCCCCTCTGGCCGACTGAGCGCCCGCTCGCTCGTTTCATGGGTTGACTTAGGCATACGGAGTTCATTCCTAGTCTAAGCATACGGAGTTCACTCCCAGTCTAAGATCGGACCGGACCAAGGGTTACGGTAGCACATGCTGGGCTCGAGCATTTGTTGGTGCTGCATTTTTCTTCACCGGGGCACCATCGCCGAACCATCATTGGAGAACCTGACCGGCGGTATTATGGTTCCGACGATCGGGGGGGTCGGGGGGGGTGTGCGCACATGATGTGCGATGGGTGTTGGTACTTGACCCTTATATTGGCCCCCTATCCCTCATCAAACCTCGAGAACTCACACCCCCTTAAAGAGCATTTGAGATTTTACAGGTTTGTTGCCAATAGCCATTAAAGTGTCTGAAATGGGGACACTTTTTTCAAATGGTCACAAAATCTTGTACACTTCAAGTTTTTAGATGAATGTTTTTGTGCAAGTCAATAAAAATAGAAGGATCACTTCTACCAAGTTTGGGGCCAATTATCTTTCTGAAAAAATTTTAAAAAATCCCAAACCGCAAAAAGTTTAAAAAATCGTGAAAAATAGAAAATGAGTCGTCTTGCCATGAAACTTCATGGGAAGGGTTAAAGGACCATTTTATGAATTTACAAGCCATAAAAATGGCATTGGCATGCAGAAATATGGAGATGTGCCTAAACCCACCTACCACCCTATCGATCCACGACTTACGCATCCCGTCTCTCTGGCCGGCGTAGTGCCCGCCTACCTACCCTCTCGTTTCATCGGTTGGCTTAGGCATACGGAGTTCATTCCCAGTCTAGAATTAGACAGGAGTGAGGGTTGCGGTAGCAAGATCAACAACACGTAGAGGGGGACCCGGTCGATCCCCGGCTTGCACATCCCGCCCCTCCGGCCGACTGAGCGCCCGTGTGCTCATTTCGTGGGTTGACTTAGGCATACGGAGTTCATTCCCAGTCTAAGCATACGGAGTTCCTTCCCAGTGTAAGACCGGACAGGACCGAGGGTTACGGCAGCACATGCTGGGATCGGCCATGTGATGGTGCCGCATTTTTCTTCGTCAGGGCACCATCGCCGGAGCATCGCCGGAGAACCTAACCGACGGCATTGGGGTTCCAGCGATCGGGGGGGCCGAGGGGGGTCTGCGCACATCATGTGCGATGGGTGGTGGTACTTGGCCCTTATATTGGCCCCCTATCCCTCATCAAACCTCGAGAACTCGCACCCCCTCAAAGAGCATTTGAGATTTTACAAGTTTGCTGCCAGTAGCCATTAAAGTGTCTGAAATGGGGACACTTTTTTCAAATAGTCACAAAATCTTGTACACTTCGAGTTTTTGCCTGAATTTTTTTGTGCATGGCAAAAAAAATACAAGGATCACGTCTACCAAGTTTGGTGTCAAAAATCCTTCGAAAAAATTTTAAAAAATCTTGAACCACAAAAAGTTTCAAAAATCGTGAAAAATAGAAAACGAGTCGTCTTGCCATGAAACTTCACGTGACGGCTTAAGGGACCATTGTATGAATTTTCAAGCCATAAAAATGGCATTGGCATTGAGAAATATGAAGATGTGCCCAAACCCACCTACCACCCTATCAATCCACGGCTTCCGCATCCCGTCTCTCTGGCCGGCGTAGTGGCTGGCCTCCCGTCCGCCCACTCTTTTCGTCGGTTGGCTTAGGCATACGGAGTTCATTCCCAATCTAAGATCGAACCGAACCAGTAGCAAGATCGGTAGCACACAAAGGGGGACCCGACCGATCCCCGGCTTGCGCATCCCGCCCCTCTGGCCAACTTAGCACCCGCACACTCGTTTCATGAGTTGACTTAGGCATACAGAGTTCATTTCCAGTCTAAGCATACGGAGTTCATTCCCAGTCTAAGATCGAACGGATAGAAGGTTACGGCAGCACATGCTGGGCTCGGGCATGTGCTGGTGCTGCATTTTTCTTCGTCGGGGCACCGTCGTCGGAGCATGGCCGAAGAACCTGACTGGCGGCATTGGGGTTCTGACGATCGGGGGGCCCGGGGGGTGTGCACACATGATGTGTGATGGATGCTGGTACTTGGCCCTTCTAGTGGGCCCCTATCCCTCATCAAACCTCGAGAACTCGCACCCCCTTAAAGAGCATTTGAGATTTTACAGGTTTGCTGCCAGTAGCCATTAAAGTGTCTGAAATGGGGACACTTTTTTCAAATGGTCACAAAATCTTGTACACTTTGAGTTTTTAGCTGAATTTTTTTGTGCATGCCAAAAAAAAAATACAAGAATCACGTCTACACGTTTGGGGACAAAACTCCTTCCGAAAAAATTTTAAAAAATCCGAACCGTAAAAAATTTCAAAAATCGTGAAAAATAGAAAACGAGTCGCCTTGCCATGAAACTTCACATGAAGGCTTAAGGGACCATTGTATGCATTTACAAGCCATAAAATGGCATTGGCATGCAGAAATATGAAGATGTGCCTAAACCCACCTACCACCCTATCGATCCACAGCTTGTGCATCCCGTCTCTCTGGCCGACGTAGTACCTGCCCGTCCGCCCGCCCGCCCGCTTGTTTCGTCGATTGGCTTAGGCATACGGAGTTCATTCCCAATCTAAGATCAGATCGAACCGGCAGCAGGATTGGCAGCACGCAGAGGGGGACCCGGTCGATCCCTGGCTTGCGCATCCCTCCCCTCTGGCCGACTGAGCGCCCGCACGCTCATTTCATGGGTTGACTTAGGCATACGGAGTTCATTCCTAGTCTAAGCATACGGAGTTCATTCCCAGTCTAAGATGGGACTTGACGGAGGGTTATGGCAGCACATGCTGGGCTCGGGCATGTGCTGGTGCCGCATTTTTCTTCACCGGGGCACCATCGTCAGAAAACCTGACCGACGGCATTGGGGTTCCGACGATCGGGGGGGCCGGGGGTTGTGCCCACATGATGTGCGATTAGTGCTGGTACTTGGCCCTTATATTGGCCCCCTATCCCTCATCAAACCTCGAGAACTCACACCCCCTTAAAGAGCATTTGAGATTTTACAAGTTTGCTGCCAGTAGCCATTAAAGTGTCTGAAATGGGGACACTTTTTTCAAATAGTCACGAAATCTTGTACACTTCGAGTTTTGAGCTGAATTTTTTTGTGCATGCCAACAAAAATACAAGGATCAAGTCTACCAAGTTTGGGGCCAAAAATCCTTCCGAAAGAATTTTAAAAAATCCCGAACCGCAAAAAGTTTTAAAAATCATGAAAAATAGAAAACGAGTCGTCTTGCCATGAAACTTCACATGAAGGCTTAAGTGACCATTGTATGAATATACAAGCAATAAAAATGGCATTGGCACGCAGAAATATGAAGATGTGCCTAAACCCAGCTACCACCCTATCGATCCACGGCTTGCGCATCCCGTCTCTCTGGCCGACGTAGTGCTCGCCCGCCCGCCCGCCCGCTCCTTTCGTCGGTTGGCTTAGCCATACGGAGTTCATTCCCAGTCTAAGATCGAACCAGACTGAGGGTTGCGGCAGCACATGCTGGGCTTGGGCATGTGCTGGTGACTCATTTTTCTTCGTCGAGGCACCATCACCGGAGCATCGCTGGGGAACCTGACTGACGGCATTGATGTTCCGGCGATCAGGGGGGCCAGGGGGTGTGTGCACATGATGTACGATGGGTACTGGTACTTGGCCCCTATATTGGCCCTCTATCCCTCATCAAACTTCAAGAACTCACACCCCCTTAAAGACCATTTGAGATTTTACAGGTTTGCTGCCAGTAGCCATTAAAGTGCCTGAAATGGAGACACTTTTTTCAAATGGTCACAAAAACTTGTACACTTCGAGTTTTTAGCTGAATTTTTTTGTGCAAGCCAACAAAATAACAAGGATCACGTCTACTAAGTTTGGGGCCAAAAATCCTTCCAAAAAAATCCTGCCCCTCTGGCCGGCTGAGCGCCCGTACGCTCGTTTTATGGGTTGACTTAGGCATACGGAGTTCATTCCCAGTCTAAGCATACGGAGTTCATTCCAGTCTAATATCGAACCAGACCGAGGGTTGCCGCAGCACATGCTAGGCTTGAACATTTGCTGGTGTCGCATTTTTCTTTAACGGGTCACCATCATCGGAGCATCGTCGGAGAACCTGACCGGCGGCATTAGGGTTCCGACGATCGGGGGGGCCGGGGGGTATGCGCACATGATGTGCGATGGGTGCAGGTGCTTGGCCCTTATATTGGCCCCCTATCCCTAATCAAACCTCAAGAACTCACACCCCCTTAAAGAGCATTTGAGATTTTACAGGTTTGCTGCCAGTAGCAATTAAAGTATCTGAAATGAGGACACTTTTTTCAAATGGTCACAAAATCTTGTACACTTCGACTTTTTAGCTTAATTTTTTTGTCCATGCCAAAAAAAAAATACAAGGATCACAACTACCAAGTTTGGGTCCAAAACTCTTTCAAAAAAAATTTAAAAAAATCCCGAACCGTAAAAACTTTCAAAAATCATGAAAAATAGAAAACGAGCCGTCTTGCCATGAAACTTCACGTGAAGGCTTAAGGGACCATTGTATGAATTTACAAGCCATAAAAATGGCATGGCATGCAAAAATATGAAGATGTGCCTAAACCCACCTACCACCCTATCGATCCACGGCTTGCGCATCTCGTCTCTCTGGTCGACGTAGTACCTGCCCGTCCGCCCGCACGCTTGTTTCGTCGATTGGCTTAGGCATACGGAGTTCATTCCCAGTATAAGATCGGACCGGACCAAGGGTTGCGATAGCAGGATTGGTAGCACACAGAGGTAGACCCGATCGATCCCCGGCTTGCACATCCCGCCCCTCTGGCCGGCTGAGCGCCAGCACGCTCATTTCGTGGGTTGACTTAGGCATATGGAGTTCATTCCCAGTCTAAGCATATGGAGTTCATTCCCAGTCTAAGATCGAACCGGACCGAGGGTTGCGGCAGCACATGCTAGGCTCGGGCATGTGCTGGTGCTGCATTTTTCTTCACCGAGGCACCATCACCGGAGAACCTGACCGGCGGCATTGGGGTTCCGACAATCGGGGGGGCCGGGGGGGGTGTGCGTACATGATGTGCGATGGGTGCTAGTACTTGGCCCCCTATCCCTCTTCAAACCGCAAGAACTCACACCCCCTTAAAGAGCATTTGAGATTTTACAAGTTTGCTGCCAGTAGCCATTGAAGTGTCTGAAATGGGGACATTTTTTTCAAATGGTCACCAAATCTTGTAGACATCGAGTTTTTAGCTGAAATTTTTTTTGCATGCCAACAAAAATACAAGGATCATGTCTACCAAGTTTGGGGCGAAAATACCTTCCAAAAAATTTTGAAAAATCCTGAACCGCAAAAAGTTTTGAAAATCATGAAAAATAGAAAACGAGTCGTCTTGCCATGAAACTTCACGTGAAGGCTTAAAGGACCATTGTATGAATTTACAAGCCATTAAAATGGCATTGGCATGCAGAAATATGAAGATGTGCGTAAACCCACCTACCACCCTATCGATTCACGGCTTGCGTATCCCGTCTCTCTGGCCAGCGTAGTCACCGCCCGCCCGCCAGTTCGTTCGTTTGAACGGTTGGCTTAGGCATACGGAGTTCATTCTCAGTCTAAGATCAGACCAGATTGAGGGTTGCGACAGCAAGATCGGGAGCACACAGAGGGGGACCCGATCGATCCCTAGCTTGCGCATCCCGCCCCTCTGGCCGGCTGAGCACCCGCACGCTCGTTTCATGGGTTGACATAGGCATACGGAGTTCATTCCCAGTCTAAGCATACGGAGTTTATTCCCAGCCTAAGATGGGATGGGTCCGAGGGTTGCGGTAGCACATGCTAGTCTCGGGCATGTGCTGGTGCCGCATTTTTCTTCGTCGGGGCACCATCACCGGAGCATCGCCGGAGAACCTGACCGATGGCATTAGGGTTCCGGCAATCGGGGGGCCTGGGGGGTGTGCACACATGATGTGCGATGGGTGCAGGTACTTGGCCCTTATATTGGCCCCCTAGGCCTCATCAAACCTCGAGAACTCACATCCCCTTAAAGAGCATTTGAGATTTTACAGGTTTGCTGCCAGTAGCCATTAAAGTGACTGAAATGGGGACACTTTTTTCAAATGGTCACAAAATCTTGTACACTTCGAGTTTTTAGCTGAATTTTTTTGTGCATGCCAACAAAAATACAAGGATCACGTCTACCAAGTTTTGGCCAAAACTCCTTTCGAAAAAATTTTAAAAAATCCCAAACCGTAAAAAGTTTCAAAAATCATGAAAAATAGAAACGAGTTGTCTTGCCATGAAACTTCACGTGAAGGCTTAAGGGACCATTGTATGAATTTACAAGCCATAAAAATGGCATTGGTATGCAAAAATATGAAGATGTGCCTAAACCCACCTACCACCCCATCGATCCACAGCTTACGCATCCCGTCTCTCTGGCCGACGTAATGCCTGCCCACCCGCCCAACTGCTCGTTTCGTCGGTTGGCTTAGGCATACGGAGTTCATTCCTAGTCTAAGATTAGACCAGACCAAGGGTTGCATCAACAGGATCGAGAACATGTAGAGGGGGACCCTGCCGATCCCCGGCTTACACATCCCGCCTCTCTGGCCGGCTGAGCGCCCTCACGCTCGTTTCGTGGGTTGACTTAAGCATATGGAGTTCATTCCCAGTCTAAGCATATAGAGTTAATTCCCAGTCTAAGATCAGACCGGATCGTGGGTTGCGGTAACACATGCTGGGCTCGGGCATGTGCTGGTGCCGTATTTTTCTTCGCCGGGGCATCATTGTCGGAGCATCGCCGGAGAACCTGACTAGCGGCATTGGGGTTTCGGTGACCGGGGGGTCCGACGGGTGTGTGCTCACATTATGTGCGATGGTTGCTGGTACTTGGACTTTATATTGGCCCCCTATCCCTCATCAAACCTCAAGATCTCACACCTCTTTAAAGAGCATTTGAGATTTTACAGGTTTGTTGCCAGTAGTGATTAAAGTGTCTGAAATGGGGACACTTTTTTCAAATGGTCATAAAATCTTGTACATTTCGAGTTTTTAGCTGAATTTTTTTGTGCATGCCAACAAAAATACAAGGATCACGTCTACCAAGTTTTGGCCAAAACTCCTTTCGAAAAAATTTTAAAAAATCCCAAACCGTAAAAAGTTTCAAAAATCATGAAAAATAGAAACGAGTTGTCTTGCCATGAAACTTCACGTGAAGGCTTAAGGGACCATTGTATGAATTTACAAGCCATAAAAATGGCATTGGCATGCAAAAATATGAAGATGTGCGTAAACCCACCTACCACCCTATCGATCCACAGCTTGCGCATCCCATCTCTCTGGCCGGCGTGGTGCCCGCCCGCCCGTTCATTTCGTCGGTTGGCTTAGGCATACGAAGTTCATTCCCATTCTAAGATCAGACCAGACCGAGGGTTGTGGCAACAGGATCGGCAGCACGCAGAGGGGCACTCGGTCGATCCCCGACTTGCGCATCCCAACCCTCTGGCCGGCTGAGCGCCCGTATGCTTGTTTCGTGGGTTGACTTAGGCATACGGAGTTCATTCTCAGTCTAAGCATACGGAGTTCATTCCCAATCTAGGATCGGACTGGACCAAGGGTTACGGCAGCACATGTTGGGCGCGGGCATGTGCTGGTGCCACATTTTTTTTTGTTGGGGCACCATCGCTGGAGCATCACCGGAGAACCTAACAGACGGCATTGGGGTTCCGACGATCGAAGGGCTTGGGGGGTGCGCGCACATGATGAGCGATGGGTGCAGGTACTTGGCAATTATATTGGGCCCCTATCCCTCATCAAACCTCGAGAACTCACACCCCCTTAAAGAGCATTTGAGATTTTACAGGTTTGTTGCCAGTAGCCATTAAAGTGTCTGAAATGGGGACACTTTTTTTAAATGGTCACAAAATCTTGCACACTTCGAGTTATGAGCTGAAATTTTTTGTGCATGCCAACAAAAATACAATGATCACAGCTACCAAGTTTTGGCCAAAACTCCTTCCAAAAAAATTTTTAAAAATCTCGAACAGTAAAAGGTTTCAAAAATCGTGAAAAATAGAAAACGAGTCGTCTTGCTTCACGTGAAGGCTTAAGGGAACATTGTATGAATTTACAAGCCATAA
Organism: Durio zibethinus; assembly: GCF_002303985.1. The sequence goes on along the minus strand of NW_019167915.1, from coordinate 18,430,978 downwards.
AAATGGCATTGGCACGTAGAAATATGAAGATGTGCATAAACCCACCTGCCATCCTATCGATCCACGGCTTGTGCATCCCGTCTTTCTGGCCGACGTAGTGCCCGCCCGCCCGCCTGCTAGCTCGTTTCGTCAGTTCGCTTAGGCATACGAAGTTCATTCCTAGTCTAAGATCAGACTTGATCGAGGGTTGCGGTAGTAGGATCAGCAGCATGCAGAAGGGGACCCGGCCAATCCCCGGCTTGCGCATCCAGCCCCTCTGGCCGACTGAGCTCCCAGACTCTCGTTTTGTGGGTTGACTTAGGCATACGACTTCATTCCCAGTCTAAGCATACGGAGTTCATTCCCAGTCTAAGATCGGATTGGACCAAGGGTTGCGGTAGCACATGCTGGGCTCGGGCATGTGCTGGTGCCGTAATTTTTTTCATCGGCGCACTATCGCCGGAGCATGATCGGAGAACCTAACAGGCGGCATTGGGGTTTCGACGATCGAGGGGGCCGGGGGGTGTGCGCACATGATGTGCGATGGGTGCAGGTACTTGGCCCTTATATTGGCCCCCTATCCCTCATCAAACCTCGAGAACTCACACCCCCTTAAAGAGCATTTGAGATTTTACAGGTTTGCTGCCAGTAGCCATTAAAGTGTCTGAAATGGGGACACTTTTTTCAAATGGTCACAAAATCTTGTACACTTCGAGTTTTTAGCTGAATTTTTTGTGCATGCCAACAAAAATACAAGGATCATGTCTACCAAGTTTGGGGCCAAAACTCCTTCCGAAAAAATTTTAAAAAATTCGAAACCGTAAAAAGTTTCAAAAATCGTGAAAAATAGAAAACGTGTCGTCTTGCCATGAAACTTCACGTGAAGGCTTAAGGGACCATTGTATGAATTTACAAGCCATAAAAATGGCATTGGTACGCAGAAATATGAAGATGTGCCTAAACCCACCTACCACCCTATCGATCCACGGCTTACGCATCCCGTCTCTCTGGCTGACGTAGTGCCCGCCCACCCGCTCGTTTCGTCGGTTGGCTTAGGCATATGAAGTTCATTCCCAGTCTATGATCGGACCGGACTGAGGGTTGTGGCAGCAGGATCGACAGCACGCAGAGGGGGAACCGACTGATCCCCGGCTTGCGCATCCCGCCCCTCTTGTCGGTTGAGCCCCCGTACGTTCATTTCATGGGTTGACTTAGGCATACAGAATTCATTCCCAGTCTAATCATACAGAGTTCATTCCCAGTCTAAGATCGGACCGGACCGAGGGTTGTGGCAGCACATACTGAGCTCGGGCATGTGCTGGTGTGACATTTTTCTTCGCCGGGGCACCATTGTTGTCAGCATCGCCGGAGAACCTGACCGGCGGCGTTGGGGTTCTGACGATCAGGGGGGCCGGGGGGGTGTGCGCACATGATGTGCGATGAGTGCTGGTACTTGGCCCTTATATTGGCCCCCTATCCCTCATCAAACCTTGAGAACTCACACCCCCTTAAAGATCATTTGAGATTTTACAGGTTTGCTGCCAGTTGCCATTAAAGTGTCTGAAATGGGCACACTTTTTTCAAATGGTCACAAAATCTTGTACACTTCGGGTTTTTAGTTGAATTTTTTGTGCGTGTGAACAAAAATACAAGGATCATGTCTACCAAGTTTGGGGCCAAAACTCCTTGCGAAAAAATTTTAAAAAATTCAGAACCGTAAAAAGTTTGAAAATCGTGAAAAATAGAAAACGAGTCGTCTTGCCATAAAACTTCACGTGAAGGCTTAAGGGACCATTGTATGAATTTACAAGCCATAAAAATGGCATTGGTACGCAGAAATATGAAGATGTGCCTAAACCCTCCTACCACCCTATCGATCCACGGCTTGCGTATCCCGTCTCTCTGGCCGTCGTAGTGCCCGCCCGTCTGCCCGCCTGCTCGTTTCGTCGGTTGGCTTAGGCATACGGAGTCCATTCCCAATCTAAGATCAGGCCGGACCAAAGGTTACAGTAGCAGGATCGGCAGCACGTAGAGGGGGACCCAACCGATCCTCGACTTACGCATCCCGCCCCTCTAGTCGACTGAGAGCCCGCACACTCGTTTCGAGGGTTGGCTTAGTCATACGGAGTTCATTCCCAGTCTAAGCATACGAAGTTCATTCCCAGTCTAAGATCGGACCGGACCGAGGGTTGTGGCAGCACATACTGGGCTCGGGCATGTGCTGGTGCGACATTTTTCTTCGCCGGGGCACCATCGTTGTCAGCATCGTCGGAGAACCTGACCGGCGGCGTTGGGGTTCTGACGATCAGGGGGGCCGGGGGGGTGTGCGCACATGATGTGCGATGAGTGCTGGTACTTGGCCCTTATATTGGCCCCCTATCCCTCATCAAACCTTGAAAACTCACACCCCCTTAAAAAGCATTTGAGATTTTACAGGTTTGCTGCCAGTAGCCGTTAAATTGTCTGAAATGGGGAGACTTTTTTCTAATGGCCACAAAATCTTGTACAATTTGAGTTTTTAGCTGAATTTTTTTGTGCAAGCCAACAAAAATACAAGGATCACGTCCACCAAATTTTGGGCCAAAACTCCTTACGAAAAAAGTTTAAAAAATCTGGAACCACAAAAATTTTGAAAATTATGAAAAATAGAAAATGAGTCGTCTTGCCTTGAAACTTCACGTGAAGGCTTAAGGGACCACTGTATGAAAATACAAGCCATAAAAATGGCATTGGCATGTAGAAATATGAAGATGTGCCTAAACCCACCTACCACCCTATCAATCCACGGCTTGCGCATCCCGTCTCTCTGGCCGGCATAGTGCCCGCCTGCCCGCCCGCTTGTTCATCTATTGGCTTAGGCATACGGAGTTCATTCCCAGTCTAAGATCAATCTGGACTGAGGGTTGTGGCAGCATGCAGAGGGGGACTCGACCGATCCCCAGCTTGCGCATCCTGCCCCTCTGGCCGGCTGAGTGCCCGCACGCTCGTTTCGTGGGTTGACTTAGGCATACGGAGTTCATTTCCAATCTAAGCATACGGAGTTCATTCCCAGTCTAAGATCAGACCGGATTGAGGGTTACGGCAGCACATACTGGGCTCAGGCATGTGCTAGTGCCGTATTTTTCTTCGTCGGGGCACCATCGCCAGAGCATCACCGGAGAACCTGGCCAACGGTATTGGGGTTACGGCGATTGGGGGGGCTGGGGGGTGTCCGGACATGATGTGCGATGGGTGCTAGTACTTGGCCCTTATATTAGCCCCCTATCCCTCATCAAACCTCGAGAACTCACACCCCCTTAAAGAGCATTTGAGATTTTACAGGTTTGCTGCCAGTAGCCATTACAGTGTCTGAAATGGTGACACCTTTTTCAAATGGTCACAAAATCTAGTACACTTCGAGTTTTTAGCTGAAATTTTTTATGCATGACAACAAAAATACAAGGATCACGTCTACCAAGTTTGGGGCCAAAACTCCGTCTGAAAGGATTTTAAAAAATCCCGAACCGTAAAAAGTTTTAAAAATCATGAAAAATAGAAAATGAGTCATCTTGCCATGAAACTTCACGTGAAGGCTTAAGGGACCATTGTATGAATTTACAAGCCATAAAAATGGCATTGGCATGTAGAAATATAAAGATTTGCCTAACCCCACCTACCACCCTATCGATCCATGACTTGCGCATCTCGTCTCTCTGACCGGCGTAGTGCCCGCCCGCCCACCAGCCCGCTCGTTTCGTTAGTTGGCTTAGGCATACAGAGTTCATTCCCAGTCTAAGATCGGACCAGACCAAAGATTATGGCTGCAGGATCGGCAGCACGCAGAGGGGATCCGACCGATCCCCGGCTTGCGCATCCCGCCCCTCTGGCCGGCTGAACGCCCGCACACTCGTTCCGTGGGTTGACTTAGGCATATGGAGTTCATTCCCAGTCTAAGCATATAGCGTTCATTCCCAGTCTAAGATCAGATCAGACCGACGATTGCGGCAGCACATGCTGGGCTCAAGCATGTGCTGGTGCCAAATTTTTTTACGTCGGGGCACCATCGTCGGAGCATCGCCGGAGAACCTGACTGACGGCATTGGGGTTCTGGCGATCGGAGGGGCTGGGTGGTGTACACACAAGATGTGCGATGGGTGATGGTACTTGGCTCTTATATTGGCCCTCTATCACTCATCAAACCTCGAGAACTCACACCCCCTAAAAGAGCATTTCAGATTTTCAAGGTTTGCTGCCAGTAGCCATTAAAGTGTCTGAAATGGGGACATTTTTTTCAAATGGTCACAAAATCTTGCACACTTAGAGTTTTTAGCTGAATTTTTTTGTGCATGCCAACAAAAATACAAGGATCACGACTACCAAGTTTGGGGCCAAAACTCCTTCCGAAAAACTTTTAAAAAATCCTAAACCGTAAAAAGTTTCAAAAATCATGAAAAGTAGAAAACGAGTCGTCTTGCCATGAAACTTCACGTGAAGGCTTAAGGGACCATTGTATGAATTTCCCAGCCATAAAAATGGCATTGGCACACAAAAATATGAAGATGGGCCTAAACCCACCTACCACCCTACCGATCCACGGCTTGCGCATCCCGTCTCTCTGGCCGACGTAGTGTCCGCCTACCCGCCCGCCCGCTCGTTTTGTCGATTGGCTTAGGCATACAGAGTTCATTCCCAGTCTAAGATTAGACCGGACCAAGGGTTGCGGTAGCAAGATGGGTAGCACGCAAAGGGGGACCCGATAGATCCTCGGGTTACGCATCCCGGCCCTCTGGCCGGTTGAACGCCCATACGGTCGTTTCGTGGGTTGACTTAGGCATACGGAGTTCATTCCCAGTCTAAGCATACGGAGTTCATTCCCAATCTAAGATTGGATCAGACCGAGGGTTGTGCCAGCACATGCTGGTGCCACATTTTTCTTTGTCGGGGCACCATCGTCGGAGCATCACCGGAGAACCTGACCGGCGGCATTGGGGTTTCGACGATCGAGGGGGCTGGGGGTGTGCGCACATGATGTGTGATAGGTGCTGGTATTTGGCCCTTATATTGGCCCCCTATGCCTCATCAAACCTCGAGAACTCACACCCCCTAAAAGAGCATTTGAGATTTTACAGGTTTGCCGCCAGTAGCCATTAAAGTGTCTGAAATGGGGACACTTTTTTCAAATGGTCACAAAATCTTGTACACTTCGAGTTTTTAGCTGAATTTTTTTGTGCATGCCAACAAAAATACAAGGATCACGGCTGCCCAGTTTGGGGCCAAAACTCCTTCCGAAAAAAGTTTAAAAAATCTCGAACTATAAAAAGTTTCAAAAATCGTGAAAAGTAGAAAAGGAGTCGTCTTGCCATAAAACTTCACGTGAAGGCTTAAGGGACCATTGTAAGAATTTCCCAGCCATAAAAATGGCATTGGCACGCAGAAATATCAAGATGTGCCTAAACCCACCTACCACCCTATCGATCCACGGCTTGCGCATCCCGTCTCTCTGGCCGACGTAATGTCCGCCCGCCCGTTTGTTTCGTCGGTTGGCTTAGGCATATGGAGTTCATTCCCAGTCTAAGATCAGACCGGACCAAGGGCTACGGTAGCAAGATGGGTAGCACGCAAAGGGGGACCTGATCAATCCTCGGCTTACGCATCCCGGCCTTCTGGCCGGTTGAGCGCCCACACGCTCGTTTCATGGGTTGACTTAGGCATACGGAGTTCATTCCCAGTCTAAGCATATGGAGTTCATTCCCAGTCTAAGATTGGATCAGACCGAGGGTTGTGCCAACACATGCTGGGCTCGGGCATGTGCTGGTGCCGCATTTTTCTTTGGCAGGGCACCATCGCCGGAGCATCACCGGAGAACCTGACCAACGGCATTGGGGTTCCGGTGATCGGGGGGGCTGGGGGGGTGTACGCACATGATGTGTGATGGGTGCTGGTATTTGGCCCTTATATTGGCCCCCTATGCCTCATCAAACCTTGAGAACTCACACCCCCTAAAAGAGCATTTGAGATTTTATAGGTTTGCTACCAGTAGCCATTAAAGTGTCTGAAATGGGGACACTTTTTTCAAATGTCACAAAATCTTGAACACTTCGAGTTTTTAGCTTAATTTTTTTGTGCATGCCAAAAAAAATACAAGGATCACGTCTACCAAGTTTGGCACCAAAACTCCTTCCAAAAAAATTTTAAAAAATCCCGAACCACAAAAAGTTTGGAAAATCCTGAAAAATAGAAAACGAGTCGTCTTGCCATGAAACTTCACGTGAAGGTTTAAGGGACCATTGTATTAATTTACAAGCCATAAAAATGGCATTGGCATGTAGAAATATGAAGATGTGCCTAAACCCACCTACCACCCTATCGATCCACGGCTTGCGCATCCCTTCTCTCTGGCCGGCGTAGTGCCCGCCCGCCCGCTTGCTCGTTTCATCGGATGGCTTAGGCATACGGAGTTCATTCCCAGTCTAAGATTGAACCGGTCTGAGGGTTGTAGAATCAAGATCAGTAGCACACAGAAGGGGACTCGACCGATCTCCGGCTTGCGCATCCCGCCCCTCTGGTCGGCTGAGTGCCCGCACGCTCATTTCGTGGGTTGACTTAGGCATACAGAGTTCATTCCCAGTCTAAGATCAGACCAGATCGAGGGTTGCGACAGCACATGCTGGGCTTGGGCATGTACTGGTGCCGCATTTTTCTTGGCCGGGGCACCATCGTCGGAGCATCACCGAAGAACTTGACCGACGGCATTGGGGTTCTGGCGATCAGGGGGGCTGGGGTGGGGTGTGCGCACATGATGTGCGATGGATGCTGGTACTTGATCCTTCTATTGGCCCCCTATCCCTCATCAAACCTCGAGAACTCACAACCCCTTAAAGAGCATTTGAGATTTTATAGGTTTGTTGCCAGTAGCCATTAAAGTGTCTAAAATGGGGACACTTTTTTCAAATGCTCACAAAATCTTGTACACTTTGATTTTTTAGCTGATTTTTTTTGTGCATGCCAACAAAAATACAAGGATCATGTATACCAAGTTTGGGGCCAAAACTCCTTCCAAAAAAATTTTAAAACATCCCAAACCGCAAAAAGCTTCAAAAATCGTGAAAAATAGAAAACGAATCGTCTTGCCATGAAACTTCACGTGAAGGCTCAAGGGACCATTGTATGAATTTACAAGCCATAAAAATGGTATTGGCATGTAGAAAAATGAAGATGTGCCTAAACCCACCTATCACCCTATCGATCCACGACTTGCGCATCCGTCTCTCTGGCCGGCATAGTGCCCGCCCGCCCGCTCTTGTCGTCGGTTGGCTTAGGCATACGGAGTTCATTTCTAGTCTAAAATCAGATCGGTCCGAGTGTTGTGGCAGCAGGATCAACAGCACGCAGAGGGGGACCCGATCGATCCTCGGCTTGCGCATCTCGCCCCTCTGGCCGACTGAACGTATGCACCCTCGTTTCGTGGGTTGACTTAGGCATACGGAGTTCATTCCCAGTCTAAGATCGGACTGGACCGAGGGTTGCGGCAGCACATGCTAGGCTCGGGCATGTGGTGGTGCCACATTTTTCTTCGTCGGGGCACCATCGTCGGAGCATCGCCAGAGAACCTGACCGGCAGCATTGGGGTTCCGACGATCGGGGGGCCGGGGGGGTGTGCGCACAGGATGTGCGATGGGTGCTGGTACTTGGCCCTTATATTGGCCCCCTATCCCTCATCAAACCTCCAAAAATCATACCCCCTTAAAGAGCATTTGAGGTTTTATAGGTTTGCTGCCAATAACCATTAAAGTGTTTGAAATGGGGACACCTTTTTCAAATGGTCACAAAATCTTGTACGCTTCGAGTTTTTAGCTGAATGTTTTTGTGCATGCCAACAAAAATACAAGGATCATGTCTACCAAGTTTGGGGCCAAAAATCCTTCCAAAAAAATTTTAAAAAATCTCAAACTGTAAAAAGTTTCGAAAATCATGAAAAATAGAAAACGAGTCGTCTTGCCATGAAACTTCACGTGAAGGCTTAAGGGACCATTGTATGAATTTTCAAGCCATAAAAATAGCATTGGCGCATAGAAACATGAAGGCTTAAGGGACCATTGTATGAATTTACAAGCCATAAAAATGGTATTGGCACATAAAAATATGAAGAGGTGCCTAAACCCACCTACCAGCCTATCGATCCATGGCTTACGCATCCCGTCTCTGTGGCCGGCATAGTGCCCGCCCGCTTGTTTCATCGGTTGGCTTAGGCATACGGAGTTCATTCCCAGTCTAAGATCGGACCAGACTGAGGGTTGCGGTAGCAAGATGGGCAGCACGCAAAGGGGGACCCGATCGATCCCCGGCTTGCGCATCCCGCCCCTTTGGTGACTGAGCGCCCGCACACTCATTTCGTGGGTTGACTTACGCATACGGAGTTCATTCCCAGTCTAAGCATACGAAGTTCATTTCCAGTCTAAGATTGGATCAAACCGAGGGTTGTGCCAGCACATGCTGGGCTCAGGCATGTGCTGGTGCCGCATTTTTCTTCGCTAGGGCACCATCGCCGGAGCATCACCGGAGAACCTGACCAACGGCATTGGGGTTCCGACGATCGGGGGGGTTGGGGGGTGTGCGCACATGATGTGTGATGGGTGCTGGTACTTGGCCCTTATATTAGCCCCCTATCTCTCACCAAACCTCGAGAACTCACACCTTGTTAAAGAGCATTTGAGATTTTACAGGTTTGCTGCCAGTAGCCCTTAAAGTGTCTGAAATGGGGACACTTTTTCAAATGGTCACAAAATCTTGTACACTTTGAGTTTTTAGCTGAATTATTTTGTGCATGCCAACAAAAATACAAGGATCACGTCCACCATGTTTGGGCCCAAAACTCCTTTCGAAAAAATTTTAAAAAATCCCAAACCGCAAAAAGTTTTGAAAATCATGAAAAATAGAAAACGAGTCGTCTTGCCATGAAACTTCACGTGAAGGCTTAAGGGACCATTGTATGAATTTTCAAGCCATAAAAATAGCATTGGCGCATAGAAATATGAAGCTGTGCCTAAACCCACCTACCACCCTATCGATCCACGGCTTATGTATCCCGTCTCACTGGCCGACGTAGTGCCAACCCACTCGCCCATCCGCTTGTTTCGTTGGTTGGCTTAGGCATAGGGAGTTCATTCCCAGTCTAAGATCGGACTGGACCAAGGGTTGTGGCAGCAGGATCGGTAGCACGCAGAAGGGGACCCGACCGATCTCTGGCTTACGCATCCTGCCCCTCTGGCCGGCTGAGCGCCCGCATGCTCATTCTGTGGGTTGACTTAGGCAAACGGAGTTCATTTCCAGTCTAAGCATATGGAGTTCATTCCTAGTCTAAGATCAGACCGGACCAAGGATTGCAGCAGCACATACTGGGCTCGGGCATGTACTGGGGCCGTATTTTTCTTCATCGGGGCACCATCACCGGAGCATCGACGGAGAACCTAACCGACGGCATTGGGGTTCCGATGATCAGGGGGCGGGGCGGGTGTGCGCTTATGATGCGTGATGAGTGCTGGTACTTGGCCCTTATATTGGTCCCCTATCCCTCATCAAACCTCGAGAACTCACACCCCCTTAAAGAGCATTTGAGATTTTACAGGTTTACTGCCAGTTGCCATTAAAGTGTTTGAAATGGGGACACTTTTTTCAAATGGTCACAAAATCTTGTACACTTCGTGTTTTTAGCTGAATGTTTTCGTGCATGCCAAAAAAAATCAATGATCACATCTACCAAGTTTGGGGCCAAAACTCCTTCTGAAAAAATTTTAAAAAATCCTGAACCTTAAAAAGTTTTGAAAATCATGAAAAATAGAAAACGAGTCATCTTGCCATGAAACTTCACGTGAAGGCTTAAGGGACCATTATATGAATTTTCAAGCCATAAAAATTGCATTGGCACACAGAAATATGAAGATGTGCCTAAACCCACCTACCACCCTATCGATCCATAGCTTACGCATCCAGTCTCTCTAGCCGACGTAGTGCCCGCCCACCCGCTCGTTTCGTCGATCACCTTAGGCATACAAAGTTCATTCCCAGTCTAAGATCGGACTGGATCGAGGGTTGTGGCACCAAGATCAGCAGCACGCAGTGGGGAACCTGACCGATCCCCGGCTTGCGCATCTCGCCCCTCTGGCCGGCTGTGCACCCGCACGTTCGTTTCGTGGGTTGACTTAGGCATACGGAGTTCATTCCCAGTCTAAGCATACGAAGTTCATTCCAAGTCTAAGATTGGACCAGATCGAGGGTTGCCGCAGCACATGCTGGGCTCGGGCATGTGCTGGTGCCGCATTTTTCTTCATCGGGGCACCATCGTCGGAGCATCACCGGAGAACCTGACCGGCGGCATTGGGGTTCTGGTGATCGGGGGGGCTGGGGGGGTGTGAGCACATGAGGTGCGATAGGTGCTGGTGCTTGGCCCTTATATTGGCCCCCTATCCCTCATCAAACCTCAAGAACTCACACCCCCTTAAAGAGCATTTGAGATTTTACAGGTTTGCTGCCAGTAGCCATTAAAGTGTCTGAAATGGGGACACTTTTTTCAAATGGTCACAAAATCTTCTACACTTCGAGTTTTTAGCTGAATTTTTTGTGCATGCAAAAAAAAAATACAAGGATCACATCTACCAAGTTTGGGACCAAAACTCCTTCCGAAAAAATTTTAAAAAATCTCGAACCGTAAAAAGTTTCAAAAATCGTGAAAAATAGAAAACAAGTCATCTTACCGTGAAACTTCACGTGAAGGTTTAAGGGACCATTGTATGAATTTACAAGCCATAAAATGGCATTGGCACACAGAAATATGAAGATGTGCCTAAACCCGCCTACCACCCTACCGATCCACGGCTTGCGCATCCCGTCTCTCTGGCCGGCACAGTGCCCGCCCGCCCGCCTGCCCGCTCATTTCATCGGTTGGCTTAGGCATACAGAGATCATTCCCAGTCTAAAATCAGACCAGACCTAGGGTTGTGGCAGCAAGATCGTTAGCTCACAGAGGGAGACCCAACTGATCCCCGGCTTGCGCATCCTGCCGTTCTGGCCGGCTGAGCGCCCGCACGCTCATTTCATGGGTTGACTTAGGCATACGGAGTTCATTCCCAGTCTAAGATCGGATCGGACCGAGGTTTGCGGCAGCACATGCTGGGCTCTAGCATGTGCTGGTGCCGTATTTTTCTTCGCCAGGGCACCATCGTCGGAGCATCGCCAGAGAACTTGACCAGCGACATTGGGGTTCTGGCGATCGGGGGACCGGGGGGTGTGCGCACATGATGTGGCATATGTGCTGGTACTTGGCCCTTATATTGGCCGCCAATCCCTCATCAAACCTCGAGAACTCACACCCCCTTAAAGAGCATTTGAGATTTTACAGGTTTGCCGCTAGAAGCCATTAAAGTGTCTGAAATGGGGACACTTTTTTCAAATGTTCACAAAATCTTGTACACTTTGAGTTTTTTGCAGAATTTTTTTTTGTATGCCAACAAAAATGCAAGGATCACGCCTACCAAGTTTGGGGCCAAAACTCCTTCCGGAAAAATTTTAAAAAATCTCGAACCGTAAAAAGTTTTGAAAATCGTGAAAAATAGAAAACAAGTCGTCTTGCCATGTAACTTCACATGAAGGCTTAAGGGACCATTGTTTGAATTTACAAGCTATAAAAATGGCATTGGCACATAGAAATATGAAGATGTGCCTAAACCCACCTACCACCCTATCGATCCACGGCTTGCGCATCTCGTCTCTCTGGCCGGTGTAGTGCCTGCCCGCTCGCCTGCCCTTTCGTTTCGTCGGTTGGCTTAGGCATACGAAGCTTATTCCCAGTCTAAGATAAGATCAGACCGAGGGTTACGGCAGCAGGATCGGTAGCACGCAGAGGGGGACCCGATCGATCCCTAGTTTGCGCATCCCACCGCTCTGGCCGGTTGAGTGCCCGTACGCTCGTTTCGTGGGTTGACTTAGTGATACAGAGTTCATTCCCAGTCTAAGCATACAGAGTTCATTCTCAGTCTAAGATCAGACCGGACCGAGGGTTGTGGCATTACATGCTGGGCTCAGGCATGTGCTGGTGCCACATTTTTCTTCGTCGGGGCACCTTCGTCGGAGAACCTGACCGGCGGTATTGGGGTTCCAACGATCTGGAGGGCCGGGGGGTGTACGCACATGATGTGCGATGGGTGCTGGTACTTGGCCCTTATATTGGCCCCTTATCCCTCATCAAACCTCGAGAACTCACACCCCCTTAAAGACCATTTGAGATTTTACAGGTTCACCGCCAGTAGCCATTAAAGTGTCTGAAATGGGGACACTTTTTTCAAATGGTCACAAAATCTTGTACACTTTGAGTTTTTAGCTGAATTTTTTTGTGCGAGCCAACAAAAATAAAAGGATCATGTCTACCAAGTTTAGGTTCAAAATTCCATCTGAAAAAATTTTTAAAAATCCCAAACCACAAAAAGCTTTGAAAATCTTGAAAAATAGAAAACGAGTCGTCTTGCCACGAAACTTCATGTGAAGGCTTAAGGGACCATTGTATGAATTTACAAGCCATAAAAAATGGCATTGGCATGCAGAAATATGAAGATGTACCTAAACCCACCTACCACCCTATCGATCCACGGCTTGCGCATCCCATCTTTCTAGTCGGCGTTGTGCCCGCCCGCCCGCCCGCTCGTTTCGTCAGTTGGTTTAGGCATACGGAGTTCATTCCTTATCTAAGATCAGACCAGAATGAGGGTTACGGTAGTAGGATCGATAGCACACAAAGGGGGACCCGATCGATCCCCGGCTTGCGCATCCTGCCCCTCTGGCCGGTTGAGTGCCCGTACGCTCGTTTCGTGGCTTGACTTAGGCATACGGAGTTAATTCCCAGTCTAAGCATACGAACTTCATTCCCAGTCTAAGATCGGATCAGATCGAGGGTTGCGGCCGCACATACTGGGCTCGGGCATGTGCTGGTGCAGCATTTTTCTTTGTCGGGGCACCATCGTCGGAGCATCGTCGAAACACCTGACCGGCGGCATTGGGGTTCCGACGATCGGAGGGGGCCAGGGGGTGTGCACACATGATGTGCGATGGGTGCTAGTACTTGGCCTTTATATTGGTCCCCTATCCCTCATCAAACCTTGAGAACTCACACCCCCTTAAAAAGCATTTGAGATTTTACAGGTTTGCTGCCAGTAGCAATTAAAGTGTCTGAAATGGGGACACTTTTTTCAAATGGTCACAAAATCTTGTACACCTCGAATTTTTAGCTGAATTTTTTTGTGCACGCCAAAAAAAATACAATGATCACGTCTACCAAGTTTAGGACTAGAACTCCCTCCAAAAAAAATTTAAAAAATCTTGAACCCCAAAAAGTTTCAAAAATCGTGAAAAGTAGAAAATGAGTCGTCTTGCCATGAAACTTCATGTGAAGGCTTAAGGGACCATTGTATGAATTTACAAGCCTTAAAAATGGCATTGGCATGCAAAAATATGAAGATGTGCCTAAACCAACCTACCACCCTATTGATACACGGCTTGCGCATCCTGTCTCTCTGGCCGGTGTAGTGCCCACCCGCCCACCCGCCCACCCGCCCGCTCATTTTGTCGGTTGGCTTAGGCATACGGAGTTCATTCCCAGTCTAAGATTGGACCAGACCGATGGTTCCGGTAGCAGGATCGACAGCACACAGAAGGGGACCCGACCGATCCCCAGCTTCCGCATCTCGCCCCTCTTGCCGGCTGAGCACCTGCTCGCTCGTTTTACGGGTTGACTTAGGCATACGGAGTTCATTCCCAGTCTAAGATCGAACCAGACCGAGGGCTACAATAGCACATGCTAGGCTCGGGCGGGGAACCTGACCGACGACGTTGGGGTTCCGGCGATCGGGGGGCCCAGGGGGGGTGTGCTCACATGATGTGCGATGGGCACTGGTACTTGGCCCTTATATTGGCCCCCTATCCCTCATGAAACCTTGAGAACTCACACCTCCTTAAAGAGCATTTGAGATTTTACAAGTTTGCTGCCAGTAGCCATTAAAGTGTCTAAAATGGGGACAAATTTTTCAAATGGTCACAAAATCTTGTACACTTCGAGTTTTTAGCTAAATTTTTTTTTGCAAGCCAAAAAAAATACAAGGATCGCGTCTACCAGGTTTGGGGCCAAAACTTCTTTCAAAACAATTTTAAAAAATCCCAAACCGCAAAGAGTTTTGAAAATCGTGAAAAATAGAAAATGAGTCATCTTGCCATGAAACTTCACGTGAAGGCTTAAGGGACCGTTGTATGAATTTACAAGCCATGAAATATAAAGATGTACCTAAACCCACCTACCACCCTATCGATCCACGGCTTGCGCATCCCGTCTCTCTGGCCGGCGTAGTGCCCGCCCGCCCGCCCGCCCGCTCGTTTCGTCAGTTTGCTTAGGCATACGGAGTTCATACCCAATGTAAGATCAAACTAGATTGAGGGTTGCAGTAGCAGGATCGGCATCACATAGAGGGGGACCCGACCGATCCCCGGCTTCGTATCCCACCCCTCTGGTCGGTTGAGTGCCCGCACACTCGTTTCATGGATTGACTTAGGAATACGAAATGCATTCCCAGTCTAAGCATACCGAGTTCATTCCCAGTCTAAGATCGGACCAGACCAAGGGTTGCGATAGCATATGCTGGGCTCGAGCATGTGCTGGTGCCACATTTTTCTTCGTCAGGGAACCATTGCCAGAGCATCATCGGAGAACCTGATCGGTGGCATTGTGGTTCCAGCGATTGGGGGGCGAGGGGGGCGGTGTGCGCACATGATGTGCGATGGGTGCTGGTACGTGGCCCCTATGTTGGCCCCCTATCCCTCATCAAACCTCGAGAACTCACACCCCCTTAAAGAGCATTTGAGATTTTACAGGTTTGCTGCCAGTAGCCCTTAAAGTGTCTGAAATGGGGACACTTTTTTCAAATGGTCACAAAATCTTGTACACTTCGAGGTTTTAGCTGAATGTTTTTGTGCATGCCAAAAAAAATATAGGGATCATGTCTACCAAGTTTGGGGCCAAAACTCCTTCTGAAAAAATTTTAAAAAATCTCAAACCGCAAACAGTTTCGAAAATCGTGAAAAATAAAAAACAGGTCGTCTTGCAATGAAACTTCACGTGAAGGCTTAAGGGACCATTGTATGAATTTACAAGCCATAAAAATGGCATGGGCATGCAAAAATATGAAGATATGCCTTAACCCACCTACCACCCTATCGATCCACGGCTTGCGCATCCCGTCTCTCTGGCCAACGTAGTGCCCGCCCATCCGTTCGTTTCGTCGATTGGTTTAGGCATACGGAGTTCATTCGAGTCTAAGATCGGACCGGACTGAGGGTTACGGCAGCAGGATCGGCAGCACGTAGAGGGGGAACCGGTCGATCCCCGACTTGCGCATCCCGCCCCTCTGGCCGACTGAACGCCCGCACGCTCGTTTCGTGGGTTGACTTAGGCATATAGAGTTCATTCCCAGTCTAAGCATACGGAGTTCATTCCTACTCTAAAATCGGACCAGACCGAGGGTTGCAGCAGCAAATGCCGGGCTCGAGCATGTGCTGGTGTCG
Organism: Durio zibethinus; assembly: GCF_002303985.1. The sequence goes on along the minus strand of NW_019167915.1, from coordinate 18,415,423 downwards.
TATTTTTCTTTGCCAGGGCACCATCGTCAGAGCATCACCGGAGAACCTGACCGATGGCATTGGGGTTCCGACGATCAGGGGGTCGGGGGGTGTGCGCACATGATGTGCAATGGGAGCTGGTACTTGGCCCTTATATTGAACACCTATCCCTCATCAAACCTCAAGAACTCACACCCCCTTAAAGAGCATTTGAGATTTTATAGGTTTGCTGCCAGTAGCCATTAAAGTGTCTAAAATGGGGACACTTTTTTCAAATGGTCACAAAATCTTGTACACTTCGAGTTTTTAGCTGAATGTTTTTGTGCATGCCAAAAAAAATACAAGTATCATGTCTACCAAGTTTGGGGCCAAAAATCCTCCCAAAAAAATTTTAAAAAATCCCAAACCGTAAAAAGTTTCAAAAATCATGAAAAATAGAAAATGAGTCGTCTTGCCATGAAACTTCACGTGGAGGCTTAAGGAACCATTGTATGAATTTACAAGCCATAAAAAAGGCATTTGCATGCAGAAATATGAAGATGCACCTAAACCCACCTACCACCCTATCGATCCACGGCTTGCGCATCCCGTCTCTCTGGCCGGCATAGTGCCCGCCCGCCCGCCCGTTTCATCGGTTGGATAAGGCATACGTAGCTCATTCCCAGTCTAAGATCAGACCGGACTGAGCATTACAGCAGTAGGATTGACAGCACACAGAGGGGGACTCGACTGATGCCTGGCTTGTGCATCCCGCCCCTCTGGCCGGCTGAGTGCCCGAACGCTCATTTCATGAGTCGACTTAGGCATACGGAGTTCATTCCCAGTCTAAGCATACCGAGTTCATTCCCAGTCTAAGATCGGATCGGACTGAGGGTTGTGACAGCACATGCTGGGCTTTGGTATGTGCTCGTGCCACCTTTTTCTTTCGTCGGGGCACCATCGCCGGAGCATCGCCGGAGAACCTGACCAGCAGCGTTAGGGTTCCGACGATCGGGGGGGCCGGGGGGTGTGTGCACATGATGTGCGATGGGTGCTGGTACTTGGCCCTTATATTGGCCCTGTATCCCTCATCAAACCTCCAAAACTCACACAACCTTAAAGAGCATTTGAGATTTTATAGGTTTGCTGCCAGTAGCCATTAAAGTGTCTGAAATGGGGACACTTTTTTCAAATGGTCACAAAATCTTGTACACTTTGAGTTTTTAGCTGAATTTTTTCTTGCATGCCAAAAAAAAATATAAGGATCATGTCTACCAAGTTTGGGGCCAAAAATCCTTCCAAAAAAATTTTAAAAAATCTCAAACTGTAAAAGGTTTCCAAAATCGTGAAAAATAGAAAACGAGTCATCTTGCAATGAAACTTCGTGTGAAGGCTTAAGGGACCATTGTATGAATTTACAAGCCATAAAAATGGCATTGGCATGGAAAAATATGAAGATGTACCTAAACCCACCTACCACCTATCAATCCACGGCTTGCGCATCCCGTCTCTCTGGTCGGCGTAGTGTCCGCCCGCCCCCTCATTTTATCGGTTGGCTTAGGCATATGGAGTTCATTCCCAGTCTAAGATCAAACGGGACCGAGGGTTACAGCAACAGGATCGACAGCATGCAGAGGGGGAACCGGCCGATCCCCGACTTGCGCATCCCGCCCCTCTGGTTGGCAGAGCGCCCGCACGCTCATTTCGTGGGTTGACTTAGGCATACGGAGTTCCTTCCCAGTCTAAGCATACAGAGTTCATTCCCATTCTAAGATCAGACCAGACCGAGGGTTGTGATAGCACATGCTGGGCTCGTGCATGTGCTGGTGCCGTATTTTTCTTCACCGGGGCACAATCGTTGGAGCTTCGCCGGAGAACCTGACCGGCGGCATTGGGGTTCCAGCGATCGAGGGGGCCGGGGGGGCTGTGTGCGCACATGATGTGCGATGGGTGCTGGTACTTGGCCCTTATATTGGCCCCTTATCCCTCATCAAACCTCAAGCACTAACTACCCCTTAAAGAGCATTTGAGATTTTACAGGTTTGCTGCCAGTAGCCTTTAAAGTGTCTGGAATGGGGACACTTTTTTCAATTGGTCACAAAATCTTGTACACTTCGAGTTTTTAGCTGAATTTTTTTGTACATACCAAAAAAAATACAAGGATCAGGTCTACCAAGTTTGGGGCTAAAAATCCTTCCGAAAAAATTTTAAAAAATCCAAAACCGTAAAAAGTTTCAAAAATCATGAAAAATAGAAAACGAGTCGTCTTGCCATGAAACTTCACGTGAAGGCTTAAGGGACCATTGCTAGAATTTACAAGCCATAAAAATGGCATTGGCATGCAGAAATATGAAGATGTGCCTAAACCCACCTACCACCCTATCGATCCACGGCTTGCGCATCCCGTCTCTCTGGCCGGTATAGTGCCCGCCCGCCCGCCCGTTTCATCGGTTGGCTAAGGCATACGTAGCTCATTCCCAGTCTAAGATCAGACCGGACTGAGCATTACAGCAGTAGGATTGACAGCACACAGAGGGGGACTCGACTGATGCCTGGCTTGTGCATCCCGCCCCTCTGGCCGGCTGAGTGCCCGAACGCTCATTTCATGAGTCGACTTAGGCATACGGAGTTCATTCCCAGTCTAAGCATACCGAGTTCATTCCCAGTCTAAGATCGGATCGGACTGAGGGTTGTGACAGCACATGCTGGGCTTTGGTATGTGCTCGTGCCACCTTTTTCTTTCGTCGGGGCACCATCGCCGGAGCATCGCCGGAGAACCTGACCAGCAGCGTTAGGGTTCCGACGATCGGGGGGGCCGGGGGGTGTGTGCACATGATGTGCGATGGGTGCTGGTACTTGGCCCTTATATTGGCCCCTTATCCCTCATCAAACCTCAAGCACTAACTACCCCTTAAAGAGCATTTGAGATTTTACAGGTTTGCTGCCAGTAGCCTTTAAAGTGTCTGGAATGGGGACACTTTTTTCAATTGGTCACAAAATCTTGTACACTTCGAGTTTTTAGCTGAATTTTTTTGTACATACCAAAAAAAATACAAGGATCAGGTCTACCAAGTTTGGGGCTAAAAATCCTTCCGAAAAAATTTTAAAAAATCCAAAACCGTAAAAAGTTTCAAAAATCATGAAAAATAGAAAACGAGTCGTCTTGCCATGAAACTTCACGTGAAGGCTTAAGGGACCATTGCTAGAATTTACAAGCCATAAAAATGGCATTGGCATGCAGAAATATGAAGATGTGCCTAAACCCACCTACCACCCTATCGATTCACGGCTTGCGCATCCCGTCTCTCTGGCCGACGTAGTGCCCGCCCGCCCACCCGCCCGCTCGTTTTGTCGATTGCCTTCGGCATACAGAGTTCATTCCCAGTCTAAGATCGGACCAGACTGAGGGTTGCGGCAGCATGATCGGCAGCACGCAGAGGGGGACTCGGCCGATCCCCAGCTTGTGCATCCCGCCCCTCTGGCCGGCTAAGTGCCCAGACGCTCGTTTCGTGGGTTGACTTAGGCATACAGAGTTCATTCCCAGTCTAAGCATACGGAGTTAATTCCCAGTCTAAGATCAGATCAGACAAAGGGTTACGGTAGCACATGCTGGGATCGGGCATGTGCTGGTGCAATATTTTTCTTCGTCGGGGCACCATCGTCAGAGCATCACCGAAGAACCTGTCTGGTAGTGTCATAACGTCTAGATCCGAGGATCTATCGCTAGACACTAACTTAAGGGAGTCGCCACCAATCTTTTTTATATAGGTGCGATTGGCCACTTAAAGAATCTGTCCTTTTAGGGAACATCTAAGTTTAAGGGTCCCTAAAAGAATAGGTTCAGGTCTACAAACCAGAATAGGGTTCGAGAGTTCGGTTACGTGTGAGGAAGGTTATAGCACCCTCACAACGCCCATCAAAAGATGGTACCAGCTAAAATTTGTGTTATCCAAAAAGCCTTAAAATTTTACCAACTAATTAATTGTTGGAAATTATTCTCAATTGACTCTAATACTTTTAGTAGAAAATTGAGAAAATTCCCTCACCTCAAGAGTATGCAAGAAAAACTACTGCTTCACTTGCAGAGGCTCCATCGTCGGATTAGTTAAAGAAAAATCAAAATCAAAATCAAAATAGAAAGAAAGGAAAGAATGATTGTTCTTGTGTAGGAAAAATTGATACTTTCAACTTTTCCTCAAAAATATTTTTTTTAAAACTTTGATTTCCAAGGAAAATTGATACTTTCAACTTTTCCCTAAAAATATTTTTTTTGGAAATTTTGATTTTTATTTAAAGAAAATAGAATAATAAAAATAGAAAAATAAAGAAAAGTAAAACAAAAATAAAATTAAAATTAAGATAAAAAGAATATTAAATAAACCAAATCTAATAAATAAAAAAAACAAATAAATAAATAAATGAAAATAAAAACAATTCAAAAAAAAAAATAAAAAAAACCTGGAGCAGCACGGATCGCAGCTCGGCTCGGCTCGGCTCAAGGAAGAGAAACGGCTCGGGGGGCGGCTTGGGAAGCTCGGCTCGGCTTGGCTCAGCGGGGGGCTGGCATGCGCGAGTCAGGAAGCGGGTCGACGCTCGGGTCGGGTCAGGTCACGGTAAAACGCGCGGATCCTCTGGGTCACTTAAGGCCAAAACGACGTCATTTTGAGAGGGTATAAAAGGCACTTCCCTCTGTTTTTCGACAGAACGCTCCTCCCCTCTCTCTCTCTTCTTCCTTTTTCCTCTCCCTTCTCTCTAAAAGGCCGAAGAACTCCGGTTAAAGATTCACCAGATTTTGGGTTTTGTCGTCGAAATCTGAGTTTTTTCACCGAAAGTTCACCGGAAGTTCGCCGGAAGGTCACCGGTTTTTTGGGATTCTTTTTCGAAAATTGGGCAGGTCGTCGAAAACTTCAAGGTTGGTCAAAATTTTTGTCGAAAAATTCAAACTTTGCCGGAAACTTCACCGGAATCTGGAATTTTCTAGAAATTCCTAGAAAAAAAATGCCAAAAATCTTCAAAAAATTTCTTCTAATTCCCAGAACCCTTCTACACCTTTTCTTAGCCTTCTATACGCCTCTTTTCCCTTAAATCAATAGCTTTTGCTTACTGTTTTTCTTCTGTCCAGCATTCTGTTCCAGAGGTCCCTTTTATAGGGAACTCATGATCAATTCCTCCTTGGACGGGAATTCAATCTTTGAATCCAATCTAGACTCTCTTGATTGAATTCCCCTTCACAGTGGGATTCTTCCACTTTCAATCCCAGCCCTCCAAAATCAAATAAAAAAAAATAATAGATAATTAGAAAAGATAGGATAGATAAAAAAAATTAATAATAATATCAGATATACAAAAAATCAGATAAACGGAACAAGAATTATTAACAGATAATACAATAAGATAAATCAAAAACATATTACAAGAAAAATAATAATAAATAATAATAATAAATAAATTATAATATATAATAAATATAGAACTATATAAATAAAATACATATAAATATTAACAGAAAAAAAAAATAAATAAGTAAAATTATACATATAATAATAATAAATAATAAAATACATAAAATACAAAAGAAAAGAAACGAAAACAAGGAAAAAAAATACAAAGTAAAAATTGCATTGGGCTTACCCATTTGGGCCAGGCCCAATTGATCTGGGCCAGGACCCAATTGGGTGTCTACAGCTTCCCCTCTTTGCACATTTTCTGTGAAACAGAAATTGCGCAAAGACGTAGACACCCAATCAAGACTCAACTCAGCATTGTCATTTTTTGTTTTTTTTGTGTTTTTTTTTTGTTTTTTGTTTTTTGTTTTTTGTTTTTTTTTTACCAAAGCTCCTCTAAACAGAGGCTCAATGACTTTGAGAAACATAAATTGCTCCTCTAAACAGAGGCACCACAACTTTTGGAAAGTAAATTGCTCCTCTAAACAGAGGCACCACGACTTTGAAAAATAAATTGCTCCTCTAAACAGAGGCACCACGACTTTGAAAAATAAATTACTCCTCTGAATAGAGGCACCACGACTTTGAGAAAGTAAATTGCCCCTCTAAACAGAGGCACCACAACTTTGAAAAATAAATTACTCCTCTAAACAGAGGCACCACGAATTTTGGAAAGTAAATTGCTCCTTGACAATCATGTCCAAAGGAGTTGAAAGTTGTGTTTGAAGGAATTTCACGGGATTATGCCCAAAGGTCTTATAAATCAACCCTGATACCAAAAGACATCCTATTTCGAGGATTAGGAACTTACCTGACAAGCTTTTTTTTTCAATTTTACAAAATATCTTCATATCTGTCTTCTCCATGTGGGATGTTGGAACACCCTTGCTTCTTGAATTTATACACTCTACTTTCCTGAAAGTAGTGTGTGCTATGCAAATGCATATGAATTTCAATGCATGCTATGCAAATGTTAGCCAAATAATTCCTATTCAATGTGTGGTACTCAAGTTTCTCAAGCTCTTCTTGGGCATCAAGCTTTTTGATTCTTCAGAGATCCAATTACACTGCTTTTCTAAGATCGAAATAGTGTAGCTCTTAATTATTTTTTTCCACTCACATTTTTCCTTGTTCAGTTTCTCAATACTTTGGAATAAGCTTCATCAATCGATCATCACTTGACCATCATTCAATGAATTTTTCAGCACTAACAAATTTCAAAACAAGTTTCATCCACCATCACTGGGTCATTACTCATAGGTGTCTCAGCATTAACCATTCCAAAATAAACTTTGTCCACTGATTGTTCTCATCATTCAATCATAACTTGCAAATCATATCGACCAATTCATCATTGTACTCATCACTCGGATATACCACTTTTCAAGATTTGCCCCATTATATTCTCCATTTGGTCACATCATATATCCTTCCAAATCATCTTTTTTAGGTTTCTACCATTTCTTCATTTTGCTACCACCATCATCTTAGATTTTCTTTTCAAATGAATGCAAGACTCTTTTAAGCACATATTCATTCATTCATTATCATTTCAATTCTTGACAAATACAATGCAATCAAGCATTTTCTCAATTCATTCTAGGGGTGAAACAATAAGAGAACACAAGGTGAATTATGGTAAAGATAATCAATGAAGATCTATTTTGGTCCAAAACAAATAGGAAAGAAAATAAATTGGACATATCTCATTGGGATGGATGGTATGTCCAAATGATGAATATCCAGACAATTCTCAACATTAATCTAGCATTCTTTTTCAAAAACTCATTCCATTTACTATTGAAGTCAACTTGAGCTTGGCGAACTTTGCCCCAGTCTTTGAGGGATCTTCAGATGTCTTTGATCTTCCATTTATGTGAGCCGTTTGACCTGGATCTTTTTCTATCAACCTTTCAGGTTTTTAATTTGAATCGCTTTTTTTTCATTTTTTCATTTCTTTCTTTTTCTTTTTTCTTTCTTTTTTATTCTTTTTTTCATCATCTTTTTTCTCTTTTCTCATTTTTCATCTACTGTTGATATCTTTCATACATCAAACTTTAGAGCCTGATTCCATTACTTCCTCATGAGCATACCTTCGCTCAACATATGATCATTCAAGTTGAGTATTCACATTTGATCCAAATGGACTTTTCAAGGTTGTAATGTAGGCCAAGGCGAAGGGTCATAAAAAAAAAACACGTATTAAAAAGGTTCAACACCAAAGGATCATTTGATATAACTTGGCATTTTACCCCCACATTGTTTCACTATTTGCTTTCTTCACACAAAAGATTCTCATTACTTTGCCCCAAGTCATGTGTGGCATTTTTTCTTTTTTTTTTTTTGAGATCTTTTTGTGATTTTTTCAAAAATTACCCCCCAGTGTAGAGCGTGATCCTTGGTTAGGGTTCTTCAGAAAAAGAAATCATAACAGGCTCAAAGGGGTAGCAATAAATGGTTTTTCGAATGGTAAAAGAAAGATGGCCATTTTTCATCTCAACTGTGAATACCTTTCTTGAACATCATCTATTGAACAAAGCTCATGAATCTGTATAAAAGATTACACATCTTTAAGACATATCTATTTCACCTCCGGTAACAACCTATTTTTGCTCAAATCATCTTCTCATATTAAATATGGATGAGTTCTCAAAATTAAATCCCAGAATTATTGTTATCATTGTCTAAATATTCATCATCTGAAATTTAAAAATGGGAATGTAAAGTTATGAAAGGTAACGGAGCATGGAGTAATGGTCCAAGTGAAAGAGAAAAATGTAATGAATGCATTGACTTGCCTTTATTAAAATGATAACAAGTGAAGTCATATTGCAAAAAGAAATCTAACATTATTTGAAAAAGAATCCTAAAATGACAGAAGAAACCTTCAACCAGCCTTATCTCCATTTTTTAAAATTGTCCCCCTATGCGATCAGGTGAAGAATCTCTATTGACATCTTGCCCCTCAATTCATTGTGACTCTCCGGACCCTTTCTGTTCTTGACTTTCACTCAGAGCGCTAACATTAGATGTTGTTGCTTTTCCTTGATCAAAACTTACCATTCCATCATTGATCAATCGTTGCACCCTATACTTTAAAGCAGTGCAATTTTTAGTAGAATGGCCAGTAATTCCATAGTGATAGTCGCAGTGGGCTGTAGGATCATACCACTTTGGGTTAGGGTGTTTAAGTGGCTCCACATGGCTGGGGGCATCAAATGGCTATTATAGAGTTCTCGATATAACTCTGTATAAGTCATAGGGATTGGATCAATACAGGTTTTTCTCGAGTAGTTCATTGTTCTCGTGAACCACTTGCTGGGTTAATAGGGCGAACTTGGGTTCTTGCAGGAGCTTGAATGTTGAGGCTGTATGTAAGATCTGAGGGCTATAAATTGATCGGTATGTGGATGAATAAGGTGGTTGTGGAGCCAGCTGGTATGGGTAGGATAAGACATTATTCACAGTAGGATAGTATGGAGAGTACCTTGGGATGGATAGGGTTGAATAACCCCTGAATTGTTGTCTATCAAAGCTCACAGCTTGAGCTTGAGCTTCTTTCTTTTTTGATGTCTTCTTGGTTTCTCCTCCTTTTAACTTGCCATTTTTTATGGCACTTTCAATAATTTCTCCAGAGATCACCATGGCAGCATAATATTCTTTATTGCATATCGCCATTACATTGATGTCATAATAGATCTTACGTTCGTTTCTCACCGCGCAGACAACAAACAAAACTAAGATTTGTTTCGTTTAAGTATAGAATGTGCTGTTTATCCCCTTTCTTTTGCCCCCGTAGTACTCTTTTTCGAGTTCTCTGAATCTGTAAGACAAACGATCAGGAGCCAAATCGATAATGTGTCGATA
>NW_019167915.1:18311616-18405154 GCF_002303985.1 Durio zibethinus | reverse complement strand
AAACCTCGAGAACTCACACCCCCTTAAAGAGCATTTGAGATTTTACAGCTTTGCTGCCAGTAGCCATTAAAGTGTCTGAAATGGGGACACTTTTATCAAATGGTCACAAAATCTTGTACACTTCGAGTTTTTAGCTGAAATTTTTTGTGCATGCCAACAAAAATACAAGGATCACATCTACCAAGTTTGGGGCCAAAACTCCTTTCGAAAAAATTTTAAAAAATCCTGAACAGCAAAAAGTTTCTAAAATCGTGAAAAATAGAAAATGAGTCGTCTTGCCATGAAACTTCACGTGAAGGCTTAGGGACCATTGTATGAATTTACAAGCCATAAAAATGGCATTGGAATGCAGAAATATGAAGATGTGCCTAAACCCACCTACCACCCTATCGATCCACGGCTGCGCATCCCGTCTCTCTGGCCGACGTAGTGCCCACCCGCCCGCACGATCGCTCGTTTCATTGGTTGGCTTAGGCATACGGAGTTCATTCCCAGTCTAAGATCAGGCCAGACTGAGGGTTGCAGGTAGCAGGATTGGTAGCACGTAGAGGGGGGCCCGACCGATCCCCGGCTTACGCATCCCGCCCCTCTGGCCGGTTGAGTGCTCGTACGCTCGTTTCGTGGGTTGACTTAGGCATACGGAGTTCATTCCCAGTCTAAGTATACGGAGTTCATTCATAGTCTAAGATCAGACCGGATCGAGGGTTGCGACAGCACATGCTGGGCTCGGGCATGTGCTGGTGTAGCATTTTTCTTCGGCGGGACACCATCGCCAGAGCATCGTCGGAGAACTTGATCGACGGCATTAGGGTTCTGACGATCGGAGGACCCGGGGGGTGTGCGCTCATGATGTGCGATGGGTGCTGGTACTTGACCCTTATATTGGCCCCCTATTCCTCATCAAACCACGAGAACTCACACCCCCTTAAAGAGCATTTGAGATTTTACAGGTTTGCTACCAGTAGCCATTAAAGTGTCTGAAATGGGGACACTTTTTTCAAATGGTCACAAAATCTTGTACACTTCGAGTTTTTAGCTGAATTTTTTTTCGCATGCTAACAAAAATACAAGGATCACGTCTACCAAGTTTGGGGCCAAAAATTCTTCCAAAAGAATTTTAAAAAATCCCAAACCGTAAAAAGTTTCAAAAATCGTGAAAAATAGAAAACGAGTCATCTTGCCATGAAACTTCACGTGAAGGCTTAAGGGACCATTGTATGAATTTACAAGCCATAAAAATGGCATTGGCACGCAGAAATATGAAGATGTGCCTAAACCCACCTACCACCCTATCGATCCATGGCTTGCGCATCCCATCTCCCTGGCCAGCGAGTGCCCACCCACCCGCTCGTTTCGTCGGTTGGCTTAGGCATACGGAGTTCATTCCCAGTCTAAGATCGAACCAGACCGAGGGTCATGGCAGCAAGATGGACAGCATGCAGAGGGGGACTCGGCCGATCCCCGGCTTGCGTATCCCGCCCCTCTGGCTGGCTGAGCGCCCGCACGCTCGTTTCGTGGGTTGACTTAGGCATATGGAGTTCATTCCTACTCTAAGCATAGGGAGTTCATTCCTAGTCTAAGATCGAACATGATCGAGGGTGGCGGCAGCACATGCTGGGCTCGGGCTTGTGCTGGTGCTGCATTTTTCTTCGTCGGGGCACCATCGCCGGAGCATCGCCGGAGAACCTGACCGACGGAATTAGGGTTCCAACGATCGGGGGGTCGGGGGGTGTGCGCACATGATGTGCGATGGGTGCTGGTACTTGGCCCTTATATTGGCCCCCTATCCCTCATCAAACCTCGAGAACTCACACCGTCTTAAAGAGCATTTGAGATTTTACAGGTTTGCTGACAGTAGCAATTAAAATGTCTGAAATGAAGACACTTTTTTCAAAGGGTCACAAAATCTTGTACACTTCGGGTTTTTAGCTGAATTTTTTTATGCATCGCAACAAAAATACAAGGATCACGACTACCATGTTTGGGGCCACAACTTCTTCCGAAAAAATTTTAAAAAATCTCGAACCGTAAAAAGTTTTGACAATCGTGAAAAATAGAAAACGAGTCGTCTTGCCATGAAACTTCATGTGACGGCTTAAGGCACCATTGTATGAATTTAAACGCCATAAATATGGCATTGGCATACAGAAATATGAAGATGTGCCTAAACCCACCTGCCACCCCATCGATCCACAGCTTGCGCATCTTGTCTCTCTAGCCGACGTAGTGCTCGCCCGTCTGGTCATTTCGTCTACTGGCTTTGGTATACGGAGTTAATTCCCAGTCTAAGATCAGACCGAACCGAGGGTTAAGCCAGCAGGATCGGCAGCACGTAGAGGGGGACCCGATCGATCCCCGGTTTGCGCATCCCGCCCCTCTGGCCGGCTGAGCGCCCGTACGCTCGTTTCGTGGGTTGACTTAGGCATACGAAGTTCATTCCCAGTCTAAGAACAGACCGGACAGAGGGTTACGGTAGCACATGCTGGGCTCGAGCATGTGCTGGTGCAACATTTTTCTTCATCAGGGCACCATCGCCGGAGAACCTGACCGGCGGCATTGGGGTTTCGATGATCGGGGGGCCAAGGGTGGTGTGTGCACATGATGTACGATGGGTGCTGGTACTTGGCCCTTATATTGGCCCCCTATCCCTCAACAAACCTCGAGAACTCCCACCCCCTTAAAGAGCATTTGACATTTTACAGGTTTGCTAACAGTAGCAATTAAAGTGTCTGAAATGGCGACACTTTTTTCAAATGGTCACAAAATCTTGTACACTTCGAGTTTTTAGCTGAATTTTTTTGTGCATGCCAAAAACATACAAGGATCACGTCTACCAAGTTTGAGGCCAAAACTCCTTTCGAAAAAATTTTAAAAAATCCTGAACCGTAAAAAGTTTTGAAAATCGTGAAAAATAGAAAACGAGTTATCTTGCCATGAAACTTCGCGTGAAGGCTTAGGGGACCATTGTATGAATTTACAAGCCATAAAAATGGCATTGGCACATAGAAATATGAGGATGTGCCTAGACCCACCTACCACCCGATCGATCAACGGCTTGTGCATCCCGTCTCTTTGGCCGGTGTAGTGCCCGCCCCCCTGCTTGTTTCATCGGTCGGCTTAGGCATATGGAGTTCATTACCAGTCTAAGATCAGACCGAACCGAGGGTTGTGGTAGCAGGATCGACAGCAAGCAGAGGGGGACTCGGCCGATCGCCGGCTTGCACATCCCGCCCCTCTGGCCGACTGACTGCCTGCACGCTCATTTCGTGGGTTGACTTAGGCATACGGAGTTCATTCCCAGTCTAAGCATACGGAGTTCTTTCCCAGTCTAAGATCAAACCAGATCGAGGGTTGTGGCAGCACATGATGGGCTCGGGCATGTGCTGGTGCCGCATTTTTCTTCGCCGGGGCATCGTCGGAGAACCTGACAAGCGGCATTGGGGTTCCGACGATCGGGGCGGCCGGGGGGTGTGCGCACAAGATGTGCGATGGGTGCTGGTACTGGGCCCTTATATTGGCCCCCTATCCCTCATCAAACCTCGAGAACTCACACCCCCTTAAAGAGCATTTGACATTTTACAGGTTTGCAGCCAGTAACCATTAAAGTGTCTTAAATGGGGACACTTTTTTCAAATGGTCACAAAATGTTGTACACTTCGAGTTTTTAGCTGAATTTTTTTGTGCATGCCAAAAAAAATACAAGGATCATGTCTAGCAAGTTTGGGGCCAAAACCCCTTCCAAAAAAATTTTAAAAAATCCCGATCCGTAAAAAATTTTGAAAATCATGAAAAATAGAAAACGAGTCGTCTCGCCATGAAACTTCACGTGAAGGCTTACGGGACCATTGTATGAATTTACAGGCCATAAAAATTGCATTGGCATGCAGAAATATGAAGATGTGCCTAAACCCACGTACCACCCTATCGATCCATGACTTGCACATCCCGTCTCTCTGGCTGGCGTAGTGCTCGCCCGCCCGCCCACCAGCACGTTTCGTCAGCTGGCTTAGGCATACAGAGTTCATTCCCAGTCTAAGATTGAACTAGACTGAGGGTTACGGCAGCAGGATTGGTAGCACGCAGAGGGGGACCCGGTTGATCCCCGGCTTGCGCATCCTGCCCCTCTCGCAGGCTGAGCACCCACACGCTCGTTTCATGGGTTGACTTAGGCATACGGAGTTCATTCCTAGTCTAAGCATACGGATTCATTCCCAGTCTAAGATCGGACCGGACCGAGGGTTGCGGTAGCACATGCTGGGCTTGGGCATGTGCTGGTGTCGGATTTTACTTCATCGGGGCACCATCACCGGAGAACCTGACCGGCAGCATTAGGGTTTCGACGATCGGGGGGGCCGAGGGGGTGTGCGCACATGATGTGTGATGGGTGCTAGTACTTGGCCCTTATATTGGCCCCTTATCCCTCATCAAACCTCGATAACTCACACCCCCTTAAAGAGCATTTGAGATTTTACAGGTTTGTTGACAGTAGCCATTAAAGTGTCTGAAATGTGGACACTTTTTTCAAATGGTCACAAAATCTTGTACACTTTGAGTTTGTAGCTGAATATTTTTGTGCATGCCAACAAAAATACAGGGATCACGTCTACCAAGTTTGGGGCCAAAACTCCTTTCAAAAAAATTAAAAAAAATCCCGAACCGTAAAAATAGAAAACGAGTCGTCTTGCCATGAAACTTCACGTGAAGGCTTAAGGGACCATTGTATAAATTTATAAGCCATAAAAATGGCATTGGCACGCAGAAATGTGAAGAGGTGCCTAAACCCACCTACCACCCTATCGATTCACGGCTTGCGTGTCCCGTCTCTCTGGCTGACGTAGTGCCTGTCCGCCCGCCCGCCTGCCCGTTCGTTTCGTCAGTTGGCTTAGGCATACGGAGTTCATTCCCAGTCTAAGATCAGACTAGACTACGGGTTGCAGCAGTAGGATTGGCAGCACGTAGAGGGGGACTCAGCTGATCCCCGACTTGGGCATCCCACCCATCTGGCCAGCTGAGCGCCCATACGCTCGTTTCGTGGGTTGACTTAGGCATACGGAGTTCATTCCCAGTCTAAGCATACGGAGTTCATTCCCAGTCTAAGATCAGATCAGACCGAGGGTTGTGGCAGCACATGTTGGGCTCGAGCATGTGCTGGTGCCGCATTTTTCTTCACCGGGGCACCATCGTCGGAGCATCGCCGGAGAACTTGGCCGGCGGCATTAGGGTTCCGACGATCGAGGGGGCTGGGGGGTGTGCACACATGATCTGCGATGGGTGCTAGTAGTTGGTCCTTATATTGGCCCCCTATCCCTCATCAAACCTCGAGAACTCGCACTCCCTTAAAGAGCATTTGAGATTTTACAGGTTTGCTGCCAGTAGCCATTAAAGTGTCTGAAATGGGGAGACTTTTTTCAAATCGTCACAGAATCTTGTATACTTCGAGTTTTTAGCTGAATTCATTTTTGCATGCCAACAAAAATACAAGGATCACGTCTACCAGGCTTGGGGCGAAAAATCCTTCCGAAAAAATTTTAAGAAATCCCAAACCATAAAAAGTTTCAAAAATCATGAAAAATAGAAAACGAGTCGTCTTTCCATGAAACTTCACGTGAAGGCTTAAGGTACCATTGTATGAATTTACAAGCCATAAAAATGGCATTGGCAATCAGAAATATGAAGATGTACCTAAACCCACCTACCACCCTATCGATCCACGGCTTGCGCATCCGGTCTCTCTGGCCGACGTAGTGCCCGCCCGCTCGTTTCATTGGTTGGCTTAGGCATACGGAGTTCATTCCCAGTCTAAGATCAGATCAGACTGAGGGTTGCGGCAGCAGGATCAACAGCATGCATAAGGGGACCCGATCGATCCTCGGCTTGCGCATCCCGCCCCTCTAGCCGGCTGAGCACCCGCACGCTAGTTTCGTAGTTTGACTTAGGCATACGGAGTTCATTCCTAGTCTAAGCGTACGGAGTTCATTCCCAGTCTAAGATCAGACTGGAACGAGGGTTGTGGTAGCATATGCTGGGCTCGGGCATGTGCTGGTGCCACAGTTTTCTTTATCGGGGCACCGTCGTCGGAGCATCACCGGAGAACCTGACTGACGGCGTTGGGGTTCCGATAATCGGGGGGCCGGGGGGTGTGCGCACATGATGTGCGACGGGTGCTGGTACTTGGCCCCTATATTGGCCCCCTATCCCTCATCAAACCTCGAGAACTCACACCCCCTTAACGAGCATTTGAGATTTTACAGGTTTGCTGCCAGTAGCCATTAAAGTGTCTGAAATGGGGAGACTTTTTTCAAATCGTCACAGAATCTTGTACACTTCGAGTTTTTAGCTGAATTCATTTTTGCATGCCAACAAAAATACAAGGATCACGTCTACCAGGCTTGGGGCGAAAAATCCTTCCGAAAAAATTTTAAGAAATCCCAAACCATAAAAAGTTTCAAAAATCATGAAAAATAGAAAACGAGTCGTCTTTCCATGAAACTTCACGTGAAGGCTTAAGGTACCATTGTATGAATTTACAAGCCATAAAAATGGCATTGGCAATCAGAAATATGAAGATGTACCTAAACCCACCTACCACCCTATCGATCCACGGCTTGCGCATCCGGTCTCTCTGGCCGACGTAGTGCCCGCCCGCTCGTTTCATTGGTTGGCTTAGGCATACGGAGTTCATTCCCAGTCTAAGATCAGATCAGACTGAGGGTTGCGGCAGCAGGATCAACAGCATGCATAAGGGGACCCGATCGATCCTCGGCTTGCGCATCCCGCCCCTCTAGCCGGCTGAGCACCCGCACGCTAGTTTCGTAGTTTGACTTAGGCATACGGAGTTCATTCCTAGTCTAAGCGTACGGAGTTCATTCCCAGTCTAAGATCAGACTGGAACGAGGGTTGTGGTAGCATATGCTGGGCTCGGGCATGTGCTGGTGCCACAGTTTTCTTTATCGGGGCACCGTCGTCGGAGCATCACCGGAGAACCTGACTGACGGCGTTGGGGTTCCGATAATCGGGGGGCCGGGGGGTGTGCGCACATGATGTGCGACGGGTGCTGGTACTTGGCCCCTATATTGGCCCCCTATCCCTCATCAAACCTCGAGAACTCACACCCCCTTAACGAGCATTTGAGATTTTACAGGTTTGCTGCCAGTAGCCATTAAAGTGTCTGAAATGGGGAAACGTTTTTCAAATGGTCACAAAATCTTGTAGACCTCGAGTTTGTAGCTGAATTTTTTTGTGCATGCCAAAAAAAATACAAGGATCAAGTCTACCAAGTTTGGGGCCAAAAATCCTTCTGAAAAAATTTTAAAAAATCCAGAACCGCAAAAAGTTTTGAAAATCATGAAGAATAGAAAACGAGTCGTCTTGCCATGAAACTTAACGTGAAGGCTTAAGGGACCATTGTATAAATTTACAAGCCATAAAAATGGCATTGGCACGCAAAAATATGAAGATGTGCCTAAGCCCACCTACCACCCTATCGATCCACGGCTTGTGCATCCCGTCTCTCTGGCCGACATAGTGCCCGCCCGCCCGTCCGCTCATTTCGTCGGTTGGCTTAGGCATAGGAGTTCATTCCTAGTCTAAGATCAGACCAGACCGAGGGTGGCGGTAGTAAGATCGGCAGCACGTAGAGGGGGACCCGGTCAATCCCCGGCTTGCGCATCCTGCCCCTCTGGCCGGCTAAGCACCCGCACACTCGTTTCGGGGGTTGACTTAGGCATATGGAGTTCATTCCAGTCTAAGCATACAGAGTTCATTCCCAGTCTAAGATTAGACTGGACCGAGGGTTGCGGCAGCACATGCTGGGCTTGGGCATGTGCTGGTGCCGCATTTTTCTTCGTCGGGGCACCATCGTCGGAGAACCTGACCGGTGGCATTGGGGTTCCGATGATCGGGGGGGCCGGGGGGGTGTGCGCACATGATGTATGATGGGTGCTAGTACTTGGCACTTATATTGGCCCCCTATCCCTCATCAAACCTCGAGAACTCACACTCCCTTAAAGAGCATTTGAGATTTTACAGGTTGCTGCTAGTAGCCATTAAAGTGTCTGAAATTGGGACACTTTTTTCGAATGGTCACAAAATCTTGTACACTTCGAGTTTTTAGCTGAATTTTTTTATGCATGCCAACAAAAATACAAGGACCATGTCTACCAGGCTTGGGGCCAAAAATCCTTCCGAAAAAATTTTAAAAAATCCCAAACCATAAAAAGTTTCAAAAATCATGAAAAATAGAAAACGAGTCGTCTAACCATGAAACTTCACGTGAAGGCTTAAGGTACCATTGTATGAATTTACAAGCCATAAAAATGGCATTGGCACACAGAAATATGAAGATGTGCCTAAACGCACCTACCACCCTATCGATCCACGGCTTGCGCATCCGGTCTCTCTGGCCGACGTAGTGCCTGCCCGCCTACCTGTTCGTTTCGTCGGTTGGCTTAGGCATACAGAGTTCATTCCCAGTGTAAGATCAGATCAGACCGAGGGTTGCGGCAGCAAGATCGACAGCACGTAAAAAAGGACCCGACCGATCCCCGGCTTGTGCCTCCCGCCCCTCTAGCCGACTGAGCACCCGCACGCTAGTTTCATAGGTTGACTTAGGCATACAGAGTTCATTCCCAGTCGAAGATCGGATCGGACCGAGGGTTGCGGTAGCATATGCCGGGGCACCGTCGTCGGAGCATCACCGGAGAACCTGACCGACGGCGTTGGGGTTTCGACGATCGGGGGGTCGGGGGGTGTGTGCACATGATGTGTGATGGGTGCTGGTACTTGGCCCCTATATTGGCCCCCTATCCCTCATCAAACCTCGAGAACTCACACCCCTTAAAGAGCATTTGAGATTTTACAGGTTTGCTGCCAGTAGCCATTAAAGTGTCTAAAATGGGGACACTTTTTTCAAATGGTCACAAAATCTTGTACACTTCGAGTTTTTAGCTAAACTCTTTTGCGCATGCCAAAAAAAATGCAAGGATCATGTCTACCAAGTTTGGGGCTAAAACTCCTTCCAAAAAAATTTTAAAAAATCCCAAACTGTAAAAAGTTTCAAAAATTGTGAAAAATAGAAAACGAGTCATCTTGCCATGAAACTTCACGTGAAGGCTTAAGGGACCATTGTATGAATTTACAAGCCATAAAAATGGCATTGGCACATAGAAATATGAAGATGTGCCTAAACCCACCTACCACCCTATTGATCTATGGCTTGCTCAACCCGTCTCTCTGGCCGGCATAGTGCCCGCCCGTCTGCCCTCCCGCTCGTTTCGTCAGTTAGCTTAGGCATACGAAGTTTAATCCAGTGTAAGATCAGATTGGACTGAGGGTTGCGGCAGCAGGATCGCAGCACGCAGTGGGGGACCCGGTCGATCTCTGGCTTGTGCATCCCACCCCTCTGGCTGGCTGAGCGCTCGCACGCTTGTTTCATGGGTTGACTTAGGAATACAGAGTTCATTCCCAGTCTAAGCATATGGAGTTCATTCCCAGTCTAAGATCGGACCGGACCGAGGGTTGTGGCCGCACATGTTGGGCTCGGCCATGTGCTGGTGCCACATTTTTCTTCATCGGGGCAACGTCGCAGGAGAACCTGACCGACGGCATTGGGGTTTCGACGATCGGGGGGGCCAAGGGGTGTGTGCACATGATGCGCGATGGGTGCTGGTACTTGGCCATTATATTATCCCCCTATCCCTCATCAAACCTCGAGAACTCACACCCCCTTAAAGAGCATTTGGGATTTTACAGGTTTGCTGCCAGTAGCTATTAAAGTGTCTGAAATGGGGACATTTTTTTCAAATGGTCACAAAAACTTGTACACTGAGTTTTTAGCTGAATTTTTTTGTGCACGCCAACAAAAATACAAGGATCACGTCTACCAAGTTTGGGGCCAAAACTCTTTTCGAAAAAATTTAAAAAATCTCAAACCGTAAAAAGTTTTGAAAATCGTGAAAAATAAAAATGAGTCGTCTTCCCATGAAACTTCACGTGAGGTCTTAAAGGACCATTGTATGAATTTACAAGCCATAAAAATGGCATTGGCACACAGGAATATGAAGATGTGCCTAAACCCACCTACCACCCTATCGATCCACGGCTTGCGCATCCCGTCTCTCTGGCCGGTGTAGTGCCCGCCCGCCCGCCTGCCCGCTCGTTTCGTCTGTTGGCTCAGGCATACGGAGTTCATTCCTCATCTAAGATCGGACCAAACCAAGTGTTGCGGTAGTAGGATCGGCAGCACGCAGAGGGGGACCCAACCGATCGTCGGCTTGCGCATCCCAACCCTCTGGCTGGCTGAGCGCCCGCACACTCGTTTCGTGGGTTGACTTAGGCATATGGAGTTCATTCCTAGTCTAAGCATACGGAGTTCATTCCCAGTCTAAGATTGGACCGGATCGAGGGTTGCGACAGCACATGCTGGGCTTGGGAATGTGCTGGTGTACCATTTTTCTTCATCGGGGCACCATCGTCGGAGCATCACCGGAGAACCTGACCGGCGACATTGGGGTTCTAGCGATCGGGGGGGTCGGGGGGCGTGCGCACATGATGTGTGATGGGTGCTGGTACTTGGCCCTTATATTCGCCCTTATCCCTCATCAAACCTCGAGAACTCACAACCCCTTAAAGAGCATTTGAGATTTTACAGGTTTGCTGCCAGTAGCCATTAAAGTGTCTGAAATGGGGACATTTTTTTTCAATTAGTCACAAAAACTTGTACACTTCAAGTTTTTAGCTGAATTTTTTTGTGCACGCCAACAAAAATACAAGGATCACGTCTACCAAGTTTGGGGCCAAAACTCCTTTTGAAAAAATTTAAAAAATCTTGAACCGTAAAAAGTTTCAAAAATCATGAAAAATAGAAAACGAGTCGCCTTCCCATGAAACTTCATGTGAGGTCATAAGGGACCATTGTATGAATTTACAAGCCATAAAAATGGCATTGGCATGCGGAAATATGAAGATGTGCCTAAACCCACCTACCACCCTATCGATTCACGACTTGTGCATCCCGTCTCTCTGGCCGGCGTAGTGCCCGCCCGCCCGCTCGTTTTGTCGGTTGGATTAGGCATATAGAGTTCATTCCCAATCTAAGATCAGACCGGCCCGAGTGTTGCGGGAACAGGATTGACAACACGTAGAGGGGGACTCGATCGATTCCTGGGTTGCGCATCCCGCCCCTCTGGCAGGCTGAGCGCCCATAAACTCATTTTGTAGGTTGACTTAGTCATACGTAGTTTATTCCCAGTCTAAGATCGGATCGGACCAAGGGTTTTCACAGCACATGCTGGGCTCGGGCATGTGCTGGTAACGTATTTTTCTTCACCGGGCCACCATCACTGGATCATCGTCGGAGAACCTGACCGACGATATTAAGGTTCCGACGATCGGGGGGGCTAGGGGGTGTGCGCACAAGATGTGCAATGGGTGCTGGTACTTGGCCCTTATATTTACCCCCTATCCTTCATCAAACCTGGAGAACCCACACCCCCTTAAAGAGCATTTGAGATTTTACAGGTTTGCTGCCAGTAGCAATTAAAGTGTTTGAAATGGGGACACTTTTTTCAAATGTCACAAAATGTTGTACATTTTGAGTTTTTAGCTAAATTGTGTTTGTGCATGCCAATAAAAATACAAGGATCACGTCTACCAAGTTTGGGGCCAAAACTCCTTCCAAAAAAATTTTAAAAAATCCTGAAGCGTAAAAAGTTTCAAAAATCTTGAAAAATAAAAAATGAGTCGCCCTCCCATGAAACTTCACGTGAAGGCTTAAGGGACCATTGTATGAATTTACAAGCCATAAAAATGGCAGTGGCATGCAGAAATATGAAGATGTGCCTAAACCCACCTACCACCCTATCAATCCTTGGCTTGCGTATCCCGTCTCTCTGGCCAGCGTAGTGCCCACTAGCCTGCCCGCCCGCTCGTTTCGTCAGTTGGCTTAGGCATACAGAGTTCATTCCCAGTCTAAGATTAGACCAGATCGAGGGTTGTGGTAGCAGGATCGGTAGCATGCAGAGGGGGACCCGACCGATCCCCGACTTGTGCATCACACCCTTCTGGCCGGCTGAGTGGCCGCACGCTCGTTTCATGGGTTGACTTAGGCATACAGAGTTCATTCACAGTCTAACCATACGGAGTTCATTCTTAGTCTAAGGTCGGATCGGACCGAGGGTTGCAGCAGCATATGCTGCCGCATTTTTCCTCACCGGGGCACGATCGCCGGAAAACCTGACCGACAGTATTGGGGTTCCGGAGATCGGGGGGGCCGGGGGGGGTGTGCGCACATGTTGTGCCGTGGGTGCTGGTACTTCGCCCTTATATTGGACCCCTATCCCTCATCAAACCTTGAGAACTCGCACCCCCTTAAAGAGCATTTGAGATTTTACAAGTTTGCTGCCAGTACCATTAAAGTGTCTGAAATGGGGACACTTTTTTCAAATGGTCACAAAATCTTGTACACTTCGTGTTTTTAGCTGAATTTTTTTGTCCATGCCAAAAAAAATACAAGGATCACGTCTACCAAGTTTGGGGCAAAAAATCCTTCCAAAAAAATTTTAAAAAATCCCAAACCGTAAAAAGTTTCAAAAATCATGAAAAGTAGAAAACGAGTCGTCTTGCCATGAAACATCACGTGAAGGCTTAAGGGACCATTGTATGAATTTACAAGCCAAAAAATTGGCATTGGCATGCAGAAATATGATGATGTGCCTAAACCCACCTACCATCCTATCGATCCATGACTTGCGTATCCCGTTTCTCTGGCCGACGTAGTGCCCACCCGCCCGCCCTCTCGTTTCGTCGGTTCGCTTAGGGATACAGAGTTCATTCCCAGTCTAAGATCGGACTGGACTGAGGGTTGCAGCAGCAGGATTGACAGCACGCAGAGGGGACCCGGCCGATCCCCAGCTTGCGCATCCAGCCCCTCTAGCCGGCTGAGCGCCCGCACGCTTGTTTCGTGGGTTGACTTAGGCATACGGAGTTCATTCCCAGTCTGAGCAGAGTTCATTCCTAGTCTAAGATCGGATCAGACTGAGGGTTGCGGTAGCACATGCTGGGCTCGGGCATGTGTTGGTGTCGTATTTTTCTTCGTCGGGGCATAATCACCGGAGAACCTGACCGGCGGCATTGGGGTTCCGGCGATCGGGGGGGCTGGGGGGGTGTGTGCATAGGATGTGCGATGGGTGCTGGTACTTAGCCCTTATATTGGCCCCCTATCCCTCATCAAACCTGTAAAACTCACACCCCCTTAAAGAGCATTTGAGATTTTACAGGTTTGCTGCCAGTAGCCATTAAAGTGTCTGAAATGGGGACACTTTTTTCAAATGGTCACAAAATCTTGTACACTTCGTGTTTTTAGCTGAATTTTTTTACGCATGCAAAAAAAATATAAGGATCACGTCTACCAAGTTTGGGGACAAAACATTTTTCAAAAAAAATTTAAAAAATCCCGAACCGAAAAAAGTTTTAAAAATCGTGAAAGATAGAAAACGAGTCATCTTGCCATGAAACTTCACGTGAAGGCATAAGGGACCATTGTATGAATTTACAAGCCATAAAAATGGCATTGGCATGCAGAAATATGAAGATGTGCCTAAACCCACCTACCACCTTATCGATCCACGGCATGCGCATCCCATCTCTCAAGCCGACGTAGTGCTCACCTGCGCGCTCCTTTCGTCGGTTGGCTTAGGCATACGGAGTTCATTCCCAGTCTAAGATCGGACCGGACTGAGGGTTGCGACAGTAGGATCGACAGCACACAGAAGGGGACCCGATCGATCCTCGGCTTGCGCCTGCCCCTCTGGCCGATTGAGCGCCTGCACGCTCATTTCGTGGGTTGAATTAGGCGTACAGAGTACATTCCCAGTCTAAGTATATGGAGTTCATTCCCAGTCTAAGATCGGACCGGACCGAGGGTTGCAGCAGCACATGCTGGGCTTGAGCATGTGCTGGTGTCGCGTTTTTCTTCACCGAGGCACCATCGTCGGAGTATCACTGGAGAACCTGATTGACGGCATTGGGGTTCCGACGATCGGGGGGCCCGGGGGGTGTGCGCACATGATGTGCCGTGGGTGCTGGTACTTGGCCCTTATATTGGCCCCCTAACCCTCATCAAACCTCGAGAACTCACACCCCCTGAAAGAGCATTTGAGATTTTACAAGTTTGCTGCCAGTAGCCATTAAAGTGTCTAAAATGGGGACACATTTTTCGAATGGTCACAAAATCTTGTACATTTCAAGTTTTTAGCCAACAAAAATACAAGGATCACGTCTAGCAAGTTTTGGAACAAAACCCCTTCCGAAAAAATTTTAAGACATCCCGAACCGTAAAAATTTTGAAATACGTGAAAAATAGAAAACGAGTCGACTTCGCATGAAACTTCACGTGAAGGCTTAAGGGACCATTGTATGAATTTACAAGCCATAAAAATGGCATTGGCACACAGAAATATGAAGATGTGCCTAAACCCACCTACCACCCTATCGATCCACGGCTTGCGCATCCCGTCTCTCTGGCCGGCGTAGTGCCCGTCCGCCTGCCCGCCCACTTGTTTCGTCGGTTGGCTTAGGCATACGGAGTTCATTCCCAGTCTAAGATCAGACCAGACTGAGGGTTGCGAAAGTAGGATCAGCAGCATGCAGAGGTGGACCCAGTCGATCCCCGACTTGTGCATCCTGCCCCTCTGGCCGTCTGAGCGCCCGCACGCTCGTTTCGTGGGTTGACTTAGGCATACGAAGTTCATTCCCAGTCTAAGCATACGGAGTTCATTCCCAGTCTAAGATTGGATTGGATCGAGGGTTGCGCCAGCACATGCTGGGCTCGGACATGTGCTGGGGCCATAATTTTCATTGCCGAGGCACTATCGTCGGAGCATCGCCGGAGAACCTGACCAGCGGCATTGGGGTTCCGGTGATCTGGGGGGTCAGGGCGGGTGCACGCACTTGATGTGCGATGGGTACTGGTACTTGGCCCTTATATTGGCCCCCTATCCCTCATCAAAACTCGAGCACTCACACCCCTTTAAAGAGCATTTGAGATTTTACAGGTTTGCTGCCAGTAGCAATTAAAGTGTCTGGAATGGGGACACTTTTTTCCAATGGTCACAAAATCTTATACACTTCGAGTTTTATGCTGAATTTTTTTGTGCATGCCAACAAAAATACAAAGGATCACGTCTGTGAAGTTTGGGGCCAAAACTCCTTTCGAAAAAATTTTAAAAAATCCCGAACCGACAAAAGTTTCAAAAATCGTGAAAAATAAAAAACGAGTCGTGTTGCCATGAAACTTCACGTGAAGGCTTAAGGGACCATTGTAGGAATTTACAAGCCATAAAAATGGCATTGGCAGGTAAAAATATGAAGATGTGCCTAAACCCACCTACCACCCTATCGATCCACGGCTTGCGCATCCCGTCTCTCTGGCCGGCGTAGCGCCCATCCGCCCGCTCATTTCGTCGGTTGGCTTAGGCATACGGAGTTTATTCCCAATCTATGATCAGACCAGATTGAGGGTTACGGCAGTACGATCGGCAGCATGTAGAGGGGGACCCAACTGATCCCCGGCTTGCGCATCCCACCCCTCTGGCCGACTGAGCGCCCACACGCTCGTTTCGTGGGTTGACTTAGGCATACGGAGTTCATTCCCAGTCTAAGATCGGACAGCACCGAGGGTTGCAGCAGCACATGCTGGGCTCGGGCATGTGCTGGTGCCACATTTTTCTTCACCAGGGCATCATTGCCGGAGCATCGCCGGAGAACCTAATCGACAGCATCGGGGTTGCGGAGATCGGGGGGCCGGGGGGGGTGTGCGCACATGATATGCGATGGGTGCTGATACTTGGCCCTTATATTGGCCCCCTATCCTTCATCAAACCTCGAGAACTCACACCCCCTTAAAGAGCATTTGAGATTTTACAGGTTTGCTACCAGTAGCCATTAAAGTGTTTAAAATGGGGACACTTTTTTCAAATGGTCACAAAATCTTCTACAATTCGAGTTTTTAGCTGAATTTTTTTGTTCATGCCAACAAAAATACAAGGATCATGTCTACCAAGTTTGGGGCCAAAACCCCCTCTGAAAAAATTTTAAAAAATCACGAACCGCAAAAATTTTCAAAAATCGTGAAAAATAGAAAAAAGACTCGTCTTGCCATGAAACTTCACGTGAAGGCTTAAGGGACCATTGTATGAATTTACAAGCCTTAAAAATAGCATTGGAACACAGAAATATGAAGATGTGCCTAAACCCACCTATCACCCTATCAATACACGGCTTGCGCAACCCGTCTCTCGGTCGACATAGTGCCCACCCGCCCGTCCGCTCGTTTCGTCAGTTGGCTTAGGCATACGGAGTTCATTCCCAGTATAAGATCGGATCAGACCGAGGGTTTCGACAGCACATGCTGGGCTCGGGCATGTGCTGATGTTGTATTTTTCTTCATCGAGGCACCATCGTCGGAGCATCGCCGGAGAACCTGACCAGAGGCATTGGGGTTTCAGAGATTGGGGGGCCGAGGGGGTGAGCACACATGATGTTCGATGGGTGCTGGTACTTGGCCCTTATATTGGCCCCCTATCCCTCATCAAACCTCGAGAACTCACACCTCCTTAAAGAGCATTTGAGATTTTACAGGTTTGTTGCCAGTAGCAATTAAAGTGTCTTAAATGGGGACACTTTTTTCAAATGGTCACAAAATCTTGTACATTTCAAGTTTTTAGCTGAATTTTTTGTGCATGCCAAAAAAAATACAAGGATCATGTCTACCAAGTTTGGGGCCAAATCTCCTTCCGAAAAAATTTTAAAAAATCCCGAACCGTAAAAAGTTTCCAAAATTGTGAAAAATAGAAAACGAGTCGTCTTGCCATGAAACTTCACGTGAAGGCTTAAGGGACCATTGTATGAATTTACAAGCCATAAAAATGGCATTGGCACGTAGAAATATGAAGGTGTGCCTAAACTCACCTACCACTCTATCGATCCAAGACTTTCGCATCCGGTCTCTCTGACCGACGTAGTGCCCGCCCGCTCGCCCGCCTGTTCGTTTCGTCGGTTGGCTTAGGCATACGGATTTCATTCCCAGTCAAAGATTGGACCGGACCGAGGGTTGCGGTAGCAGCATTGGCAACACGTAGAGGGGGACTCGATCGATCCCCAGCTTGCGCATCCTGCCCCTCGGCTGGTTGAGTGCCCGCAACCTCATTTCGTGGGTTGACTTAGTCATACGTAGTTCATTCCCCGTCTAAGCATACGTAGTTCATTCCCAGCCTAAGATCGGACCAGACCAAAGGTTGCGGCAGCACATGCTGGACTCGGGCATGTGCTGGTGCAGTAGTTTTCTTCATCGGGGCGCCATCGCCGGAGAACTTGACCGGCGGTATTAGGGTTCCGATGATCGGGGGGATGGGGGGTGTGCGCACATGATGTGCGATGGGTGCTGGTAATTGGCCCTTATATTGACCCCTTATCCCTCATCAAACCTCGAGAACTCACACCCCCTTAAAGAGCGTTTGAGATTTTATAGGATTGCTGCAAGTAGCCAATAAAGTGTCTGAAATGGGGACACTTTTTTCAAATGGTCACAAAATCTTGTACACTTCGAGTTTTTAGCTGAATTTTTTTGTGCATGCCAACAAAAATGCAAGGATCACGTCTACCAAGTTTGGGACCAAAACTCCATCCGAAAAAATTTTAAAAAATCCAGAACCTCAAAAAGTTTTAAAAATCGTGAAAAATAGAAAACGAGTCATCTTGCCATGAAACTTCACGTGAAGGCTTAAGGGACCATAGTATGAATTTACAAGCCATAAAAATGGCATTGGCATGCAGAAATATGAAGATGTGCCAAAACCCACCTACCACCCTATCGATCGACGGCCTGCGCATCCCATCTCTCTAGCCGGCGTAGTGCCCGCCCGCGCACTCGTTTCATCAGTTGGCTTAGGCATACAGAGTTCATTCCCAGTCTAAGATCAGACCGAACAAAGGGTTGTGGTAGCAGGATCGGCAGCACGTAAAGGGGGACCCGATCGATCTTCGGCTTGCACATCCCGCCCCTCTGGCCGGTTGAGCGCCCGCACGCTCTTTTCGTAGGTTGACTTAGGCATACGGATTCATTCCCTATCTAAGCATACGGAGTTCATTCCCAGTCTAAGATCGGACCAGACCGAGGGTTGCGGCAGTACATGCTGGGCTTAGGCATGTGCTGGTGTCGCATTTTTCTTTGTCGGGGCACCATCGTCGGAGCATCGCTAGAGAACTTGACCGAAGGCATTGAGGTTCCGGCGATTGGGGGGGCCGAGGGGTGTGCACACATGATGTGCGAAGGGTGCTGGTACTTGGCCCTTATATTGGCCCTCTATCCCTCATCAAACCTCAAGAACTCACACCCCCTTAAAGAGCATTTGAGATTTTAAAGGTTTGCTACCAGTAGCCATTAAAGTGTCTGAAATGGGGACACTTTTTTCAAATTGTCACAAAATCTTGTACACTTCGAGTTTTTAGCTAAATGTTTTTATGCATGCCAAAAAAAATACAAGGATCACGTCTACCAAGTTTGGGGCAAAAACTCCTTCCGAAAAAATTTTAAAAAATCCCGAACCGCAAAAAGTTTTGAAAATCATGAAAAATTGAAAACAAGTCATCTTGCCATGAAACTTCACGTGAAGGCTTAAGGGACCATTGTATGAATTTACAAGCCATAAAAATGGAATTGGCATGCAAAAATATGAAGATGTGCCTAAACCCACCTACCACCCTATCGATCCATGGCTTGCGCATCCCATCTCTCTGGCCGGCGTAGAGCCCGCCTGCCCGTCCAGCCGCTCTTTTCGTCGGTCCGCTTAGGCATAGGGAGTTCATTCCCAGTCTAAGATCGGACCGGACCGATGGTTGCAACAGCATGATCGGCAGCACGCAGAGGGGGACCCGACCGATCCTCGGCTTGCGCATCCCGCCCCTCTGGCCGGCTGAGCACCCGGTACACTCATTTCGTGGGTTGACTTAGGCATACAGAATTCATTCCCAGTCTAAGCATACGGAGTTCATCCCCAGTCCAAGATTGGACCAGAGCGAGGGTTGCGGCAGCACATGCTGGGCTCAGGCATGTGCTGGTGCCACATTTTTCTTCGTCGGGGCACCATCATCGCAACATTGTCAGAGAACCTGACTGGCGGCATTGTGGTTCCGGTGATCGGGGGGGCCGGGAGGGGGGGTGTGCGCACATGTTGTGCGATGGGTGCTGGTACTTGGCCCTTATATTGGCCCCCTATCCCTCATCAAACCTTGAGAACTCACACCCCCTTAAAAAACATTTGAGATTTTACAAGTTTGCTGCCAGTAGCCATTAAAGTGTCTGAAATGGGGACACTTTTTTCAAATGGTCACAAAATCTTGTACACTTCGAGTTTTTAGCTGAATTTTTTTGTGCACGCCAACAAAAATACAAGGATCACGTCTACCAAGTTTAGGGCCAGAACTCCTTTCGAAAAAATTTTAAAAAATCCCGAAGCGTAAAAAGTTTTGAAAATAATGAAAAATAAAAAATGAGTCGTCTTGCCATGAAACTTCACGTGAAGGCTTAAGGGACCATTGTATGAATTTACAAGCCATAAAAATGGCATTGGCATGCAAAAATATGAAGATGTGCCTAAACCCACCTATCACCCTATCGATCCACGGCTTGCGCAACCCGTCTCTTGGCCGGCGTAGTGCCTGCCCGCCCGCTCGTTTCATCGGTTGGCTTAGGCATACGGAGTTCATTCGCAGTCTAAGATCAGACCGGACCAAGGGTTGCGGCAGAAGGATCGGTGGCACCCAGAGGGGGACACGGCCGGTCCCCGGCTTCCGCATCCCGCCCCTCTGGCCGGCTGAGCACCCGTACGCTCGTTTTTGTGGGTTGACTTAGGCATATAGAGTTCATTCCCAGTCTAAGCATACGGAGTTCATTCCCAGTCTAAGATCGAACTAGACCAAGGGTTCTATCCCTCATCTTGCCGGCTGCCACATTTTTTTTCGTCGGGGCACCATCGTCGCAGCATCGTCGGAGAACTTGACCGGCAGCATTGGGGTTCTGGTGATCGGGGGGTTGGGGCGGTGTGCGCACATCATGTGCGATGGGTGCCGGTACTTGGCCCTTATATTGGCCCCCTATCCCTCATCAAACCTTGAGAACTCACACCCCCTTAAAGAGCATTTGAGATTTTACAGGTTTGCTTCCAGCAGCCATTAAAGTGTCTGAAATGGGGACAACTTTTTCAAATGGTCACAAAATCTTGTACACTTCGAGTTTTTAGCTGAATTTTTTTGTGCATGCCAAAAAAAATCCAAGGATCACGTCTATCAAGTTTGGGGCAAAAAATCCTTCCGAAAAAATTTTAAAAAATCCCAAACCGCAAAATGTTTCAAAAATTGTGAAAAATAGAAAACGAGTCGTCTTGCCATGAAACTTCACGTGAAGGCTTAAGGGACCATTGTACGAATTTACAAGCCATAAAAATGGCATTGGCAAGTAGAAATATGAAGATGTGCCTAAACCCACCTACCACCCTATTGATCCACGGCTTGCGCATCCTATCTCCCTGGCCGGCGTAATGTCCGCCCGCTCGTTTCGTCGGTTGCCTTAGGCTTATGGAGTTCATTCCCAGCCTAAGACTGGACTGAATCGAGGGTTGTGGTAGCAGGATCATTAGCATGCAGAGGGCGACCCGACTGATCCCCGGCTTGCGCATCCCACCCCTCTGGCCGGCTGAATGCCTGCACGCTCGTTTCGTGGGTTGACTTAGGCATACGGAGTTCATTCCCAGTCTAAGATCGGATCGGACCGATGGTTGCGGTAGCAGATGCTAGGCTCGGGCATGTGCTGGTGCCGCATTTTTCTTCGTCGGGGCGCCATCACCGGAACATTGTTGGAGAACCTGACCGACGGCATTGGGGTTTCGACGGTCGGGGGGTGGGGGGTGGCGCACATGATGTGCGATGGGTGCTGGTACTTGGCCCTTATATTGGCCCCTTATCCCTCATCAAACCTTGAGAACTCACACCCCCTTAAAAGGCATTTGAGATTTTACAGGTTTGCTGCCAGTAGCCATTAAAGTGTCTGAAATGGGGACACTTTTTTCAAATGGTCACAAAATCTTGTACACTTCGAGTTTTTAGCTGAATTGTTTTATACATGCCAACAAAAATACTAGGATTACGTCTACCAAGTTTGGGGCCAAAACTCCTTCCGGAAAAATTTTAAAAAACCCTGAACTGCAAAAAGTTTTGAAAATCGTGAAAAATAGAAAACGAGTCGTTTTGCCATGAAACTTCACGTGAAGGCTTAAGGGACCATTGTGTGAATTTACAAGCCATAAAAATGGCATTAGCACACAGAAATATGAAGATGTGCCTAAACCCACCTACCACCGTATCGATCCACGGCTTGCGCATCCCGTCTCTCTGGCCAGCGTAGTGCTCGCCCGCCCACCCGCTCGCTCGTTTCATCGGTTGGCTTAGGCATACGGAGTTCATTCCCAGTCTAATTTTAGACTGGATCGAGGGTTGCAACAGCAAGATCGGCAGCACGTAGAGGGGGACCCGGTCGATCCCCGGCTTGTGCATCCCACCCCTCTGGCCGGCTGAACGCCCGTACGCTCATTTTGTGGGTTGACTTAAGCATACGAAGTTCATTCCCAGTCTAAGCATACGGAGTTCATTCACAATCTAAGATCAGATCGAATCGAGGGTTGCGGTAGCACATGCTGGGCTCGGGCATGTGCTGGTTCCACATTTTTCTTCGTCGGGGCAGCTCACCGAAGCATCGACGGAGAACCTAACCGACGGCATTGGGGTTTCGACGATCGGGGGGGCCGGGGGTGATGTGCGATGGGTGCTGGTACTTGGCCCTTATATTGGCCCTTTATCCCTCATGAAACCTCGAGAATTCACACCCCCATAAAGAGCATTTGAGATTTTACAGGTTTGCTGCCAGTAGCCATTAAAGTGTTTGGAGTGGGGACACTTTTCTCAAATGGTCACAAAATCTTATACACTTCGAGTTTTTAGCTGAATTTTTTTGTGCATGCCAACAAAAATACAAGGATCACGTTTACCAAGTTAGGAGCCAAAACTCCTTCCCAAAAAATTTTAAAAAATCTTGAACCGTAAAAAGTTTCAAAAATCATGAAAAATATAAAACGAGTCGTCATGCCATGAAACTTCACGTGAAGGCTTAAGGGACCATTGCATCAATTTACAAGCCATAAAAATGGCATTGGCACGCAGAAGTATGAAGATGTGCCCAAACACACCTACCACCCTATCGATCCACGGCTTGCGCATCCCGTCTCTCTGGCTGGGGTAGTGCCCGCCCGCTCATTTCGTCGGTTGCCTTAAGCATACAGAGTTCATTCCCAGTCTAAGATTGGACCGGATCGAGGGTTGCGGCAGCAAGATCAGCAGCACGCAGAGGGGGACCCGTTCGATCCTCGGCTTGCGCATCCCGCCCCTTCTGGCTGGTTGAGCGCCCGCACACTCATTTCGTGCATTGACTTAGGCATATGGAGTTCATTCCCAGTCTAAGCATACGAAGTTCATTCCCAGTCTAAGATCGGACCGGACCGAGGGTTACGGCAGCACATGCTGGGCTCGGGCATGTGCTAGTGCCGTATTTTTCTTCGCAGTGGCACCATCGTCGGAGAACCTGACCGACGACATTGGGGTTCCGGCGATCGAGGGGGCCGGGGGGGTGTGCGCACATGATGTGTGATGTGTGCTGGTACTTGGCCCTTATATTGGCCCCCTATCCCTAATTAAACCTCGGGAACTCACACCCCCTTAAAGAGCATTTGAGATTTTACAGGTTTGCTGCCAGTAGCTGATAAAGTGTTTGAAATGGGGACACGTTTTTCAAATGGTCACAAAATCTTGTACACTTCGAGTTTTTAGCTGAATTTTTTTGTGCATACCAAAAAAAATACAAGGATCACGTCTACCAAGGTTGGGACCAAAACTCCTTCCAAAAAAATTTTAAAAAATCCCGAATCGCAAAATTTTTGAAAATCGTGAAAAATAGAGAATGAGTCGTCTTGCCATGAAACTTCATTTGAAGGCTTAAGGGATCATTGTATGAATTTAGAAGCCATAAAAATGGCATTGGCATGCAGAAATATGAAGATGTGCCTAAACCCACCTACCATCCTATCGATCCACGGCTTGTGCATCCCATCTCTCTGGTCGGTGTAGTGCCCTCCCGCCCGCTCGCCCACTTGTTTTGTCGGTTGGCTTAGGCATATGGAGTTCATTCCCAGTCTAGGCATATGGAGTTCAATCCCAGTGTAAGATCAGACCGGACCGAGGGTTGCGACAGCACATGCTGGGCTCGGGCATGTGCTGGTGATGCATTTTTCTTCACCGGGGCACCATCGCCGGAGAACCTAATCGGCGGCATTGGGGTTCCGGTGATCAGGGGGCCGGGGGGTGTGCGCACATGATGTGCGATGGGTGCTGGTACTTGGCCCTTATATTGGCCCCCTATACCTCATCAAACCTTGAGAACTCACACCCCCTTCAAGAGCATTTGAGATTTTACAGGTTTGCTGCCAGTAGCCATTAAAGTGTCTGAAATGGGGACACTCTTTTCAAATGGTCACAAAATCTTGTACACTTCGAGTTTTTAGCTGAATTTTTTTGTCCATGCCAACAAAAATATAAGGTTCATGTCTACCAAGTTTGGGGCCAAAAATCCTTCCGAAAAAATTTTAAAAAATCCCAAACCGTAGAAAGTTTCAAAAATCAAGAAAAATAAAAAATGAATCGTCTTGCCATGAAACTTCACGTGAAGGCTTAAGGGACCATTGTATGAATTTACAAGCCATAAAAGTGGCATTGGCATGCAGAAATATGAAGATGTGCCTAAACCCACCTACCACCCTATCGATCCACGGCTTGCGCATCCCATCTCTCTGGCGGGCGTAGTGCCCGCCCGCCCGCCCGCTCGTTTCGTCGGTTGGCTTAGGCATACGGAGTTTATTCGTAGTCTAAGATCGAACCAGACCGAGGGTTACGACAGTAGGATCGACGGCACGCAAAGGGGGACCCGACCGATCCCTGGCTTATGCATCTCACCCCACTGGCCGGCTGAGCGCTCACACGCTCGTTTCATAATTTGAATTGGGCATACGGAGTTCATTCCCAATCTAAGCATACAGAGTTCATTCCCAATCTAAGATCGGACTGGATCAAGGGTTGCGGCAGCACATGCTGGGCTCGGGCATGTGCTGGTGACACTTTTTTCTTTGTCGGGGCACCATCGCCAGAGAACCTGACCGACAGAATTGGGGTTCCGACGATCGGGGGGGCCGGGGGGGTGTGTGCACATGATGAGCGATGGGTGCTGGTACTTGGCCCTTATATTGGCCCCCTATCCCTAATTAAACCTCGGG
Source organism: Durio zibethinus (assembly GCF_002303985.1). The sequence continues at coordinate 18,380,729 of NW_019167915.1, read as the reverse complement.
AACTCACACCCCCTTACAGAGCATTTGAGATTTTACAGGTTTGCTGCCTGTAGCCAATAAAGTGTTTGAAATGGGGACACGTTTTTCAAATTGTCACAAAATCTTGTACACTTCGAGTTTTTAGCTGAATTTTTTTGTGCATACCAACAAAAATACGAGGATCACGTCTACCAAGTTTGGGGCCAAAACTCCTTCCGAAAAAATTTTAAAAAATCCTGAACAGTAAAAAGTTTCAAAAATCGTGAAAAATAGAAAATGAGTTGTCTTGCCATGAAACTTCATTTGAAGGCTTAAGGGACCATTGTATGAATTTACAAGCCATAAAAATGGCATTGGCATGCAGAAATATAAAGATGTGCCTAAACTCACCTACCACCCTATCGATCCACGGCTTGCGTATCCCATCTCTCTGGTCAACGTAGTGCCCTCCCGCCTGCCCGCCCGCTTGTTTTGTCAGTTGGCTTAGGCATACGAAGTTCATTCCCAGTCTAAGATCAGATCAGACCGAGGGTTGCAGCAGTAGGACCGGCAGCAAGCAGAGGGGGACCCGACCGATCCCCGGCTTACGCATCTCACCCCACTGGCCGGCTGAGTGCCCGCACGCTCGTTTCGTGGATTGACTTAGGCATACGGAGTTCATTCACAGTCTAGGCATACGGAGTTCATTCCCAGTGTAAGATCAGACCGGACCGAGGGTTACGATAGCACATGCTGGGCTCGAGCATGTGCTGGTGATGCATTTTTCTTCGTCGGGGCACTATCGCCAGAGAACCTGACCGGCGGCATTGGGGTTCCGACGATTGGGGGGCCGGGGGGGTGTGCGCACATGATGTACGATGGGTGCTGGTACTTGGCACTTATATTGGCCCTCTATCCCTCATCAAACCTTGACAACTCACACCCCCTTAAAGAGCATTTCAGATTTTACAAGTTTGCTGCCAGTAGCCATTAAAGTGTCTGAAATGGGGACACTCTTTTCAAATGGTCACAAAATCTTGTACACTTTGGTTTTTTAGCTGAATTTTTTTGTCCATGCCAACAAAAATAGAAGGATCATGTCTACCAAGTTTTGGGCCAAAAATCCTTCCGAAAAAATTTTAAAAAATCCCAAACCGCAAAAAGTTTCAAAAATCATGAAAAATAAAAAATGAGTCGTCTTGCCATCAAACTTCACGTGAAGGCTTAAGGGACCATTGTATGAATTTACAAGCCATAAAAATGGCATTGGCACACAGAAATATGAAGATGTGCCTAAACCCACCTACCACCCTATCGATCCACGGCTTGCGCATCCCGTCTCTCTGGCCGGCGTAGTGCCCGCCCGCCCGCCCGTTTGTTTCGTCAGTTGGCTTAGGCATACGGAGTTCATTCCCAGTCTAAGATCGAGCCAGACCAAGGGTTGCGGCAGTAGGATCGGCAGCATGCAGAGGGGGACCCGGCCGATCCCTGGCTTACGCATCTCACCCCACTGGCCGGTTGAGCGCTCGCACGCTCGTTCCATAATTTGAATTGGGCATACGGAGTTCATTCCCAATCTAAGCATACAGAGTTCATTCCCAATCTAAGATCAGATTGGACTGAGGGTTTCGGTAGCACATGCTGGGCTCGGGCATGTGCTGGTGCCACTTTTTTCTTTGTCGGGGCAAAATCGCCGGGGCACCATCGTCGGAGAACCTGACCGACGAAATTGGGGTTCTGGCGATCGGGGGGGCCGGGGGGTGTGCGCACATGATGAGCGATGGGTGCTGGTACTTGGCCCTTATATTGGCCCCCTATCCCTCATCAAACCGCAAGAACTCACACCCACTTAAAGAGCATTTGAGATTTTACAGGTTTGCTACCAGTAGCCATTAAAGTGTCTGAAATGGGGACACTCTTTTCAAATGGTCACAAAATCTTGTACACTTTGAGTTTTTAGCCGAATTTTTTTGTGCATGCCAATAAAAATACAAGGATCATGCCTACCAAGTTTGGCGCCAAAAATCATTCCGAAAAAATTTAAAAAAATCCCAAACCGCAAAAAGTTTTAAAAATCATGAAAAAGAAAAAATGAGTCGTCTTGCCATGAAACTTCACGTGAAGGCTTAAGGGACCATTGTATGAATTTACAAGCCATAAAAATGGCATTGGCACACAGAAATATGAAGATGTGCCTAAACCCACCTACCACCCTATCGATCCACGGCTTGCGCATCCCGTCTCTCTGGTCGGCATAGTGCCCGCCCGCCCGCCCGTTCATTTCGTCGGTTGGCTTAGGCATACAGAGTTCATTCCTAGTCTAAGATCAGACCAGACTGAGGGTTGGTGCAGTAGGATCGGTAGCACGCAGAGGGGGACCCGACCGATCCCTGGCTTACGCATCTCACTCCACTGGCTGGCTAAGCGCTCGCACGCTCGTTTTGTAATTTGAATTGGGCATACGGAGTTCATTCCCAATCTAAGCACAAAGAGTTCATTCCCAATTTAAGATCGGACTGGACTGAGGGTTGCGGCAGCACATGCTGGGATCGGGCATGTGCTGGTGCCACATTTTTTTTCATTGGGGCACCATCGTCGGAGAACCTGACCGATGGAATTAGGCTTCCGACGATAGGGGGTCCAGGGGGGTGTGCACACATGATGAGCGATGGGTGCTGGTACTTGGCCCTTATATTGGCCCCCTATCCCACATCAAACCGTGAGAACTCGCACCCACTTAAAGAGCATTTGAGATTTTACAGGTTTGCTACAAGTAGCCATTAAAGTGTCTGAGATGGGGACACTCTTTTCAAATGGTCACAAAATCTTGTACACTTCTAGTTTTTAGCTGAATTTTTTTGTGCATGCCAAAAAAAATACAAGGATCATGCCTACCAAGTATGGCACCAAAAATCATTCCGAAAAAATTTTAAAAAATCCCAAACCGCAAAAAGTTTTAAAAATCATGAAAAATAAAAAATGAGTCGTCTTGCCATGAAACTTCACGTGAAGGCTTAAGGGACCATTGTATGAATTTACAAGCCATAAAAATGCCATTGGCACGCAGAAATATGAAGAGGTGCCTAAACCCACCTACCATCCTATCGATCCACGGCTTGCGCATCCTATCTCTCTAGTCGGCGTAGTGCCCTCCCACCTGTTTGTTTCGTCGGTTGGCTTAGGAATATGGAGTTCATTCCCAGTCTAAGATTAGACCGGATAGAGGGTTGCGGAAGTAGGATCGGCAGCACACAGAGGGGGATTGGGTTGATACCCGACTTACGCATCTCACCCCACTGGCCGACTGAGCGCTCGCACGCTCGTTTTGTAATTTGACTTGGGCATACGGAGTTCATTCCCCTTCTAAGCATACAGAGTTCATTCCCAATCTAAGATCAGAGCGGATTGAGGGTTGCGGCAGCACATGCTGGGCTCGGGCATGTGCTGGTGCCGCATTTTTCTTCACTGGGGCACCATCATCGAAGAACCTGACCGACGGAATTGGGGTTCCGACGATCGGGGGGTCGGGGGGGTTTGCGAACATGATGAGCGATGGGTGCTGGTACTTGGCCCTTATATTGGTCCCCTATCCCACATCAAACTGTGAGAAGTACCACCCCCTTAAAGAGAATTTGAGATTTTACAGGTTTGCTGCCAGTAGCCATTAAAATGTCTGAAATGGGGACACTTTTTTCAAATGGTCACAAAATCTTGTACACTTCGAGTTTTTAGCTGAATTTTTTTGTGCATGCCAAAAAAAATACAAGGATCACGTCTATTAAGTTTGGGGCCAAAACTCTATTCGAAAAAATTTTAAAAAATCCTGAACCACAAAAAGTTTCAAAAATCATGAAAACTAGAAAATGAGCCGTCTTGCCGTGAAACTTAACGTGAAGGCTTAAGGGACCATTGTATGAATTTACAAGCCATAAAAATGGCATTGGCACACAGAAATATGAAGATGTGCCTAAACCCATCTACCACCCTATCGATCCACGGCTTGCGCATCCCGTCTCTCTGGCCGACGTAGTGCCCGCCCGCCCACCCCGCTGCTCGTTTCGTCGATTGGCTTAGGCATACGGAGTTCATTCCCAGTCTAAGATTGGATCAAACCAATGGTTACGGCAACAGGATCGGTAGCTCGCAGAGGGTGACCTGATCGATCCCCAACTTGTGCATCCCACCCCTATGGCCGGCTAAACGCCCGCACGCTCGTTTCGTGGGTTGGCTTAGGCATACGGAGTTAAATCCCAGTCTAAGCATATGGAGTTCATTCCCAGACTAAGATCAGACCGAACCAAGGGTTACAGTAGCACATGCTTGGCTCTGGCATGTGCTGGTGCCGTATTTTTCTTCGTCGAGGCACCATTACCGGAGCATCGTTGGAGAACCTGACCGGCGGCATTGGGGTTTCAACGATGGGGGGGGCCGGGGGGTGTGTGCACATGATGTGCGATGGGTGCTGGTACTTGGCCCTTATATTGGCCCCCTATACCTCATCAAACCTCGAGAACTCACACCCCCTTAAAGAGCATTTGAGATTTTACAGGTTTGTTGCCAGTTGCCATTAAAGTGTTTGAAATGGGGACACTTTTTTCAAATGGTTACAAAAGTTGTACACTTCGAGTTTTTAGCTGAATGTTTTTGTGCATGCCAACAAAAATACAAGGATCACGTCTACCAAGTTTGGGGCCAAAACTCCTTTCGAAAAAATTTGAAAAAATCCTGAATCGCAAAAAGTTTTGAAAATCGTAAAAAATTGAAAATGAGTCATCTTGCCATGAAACTTGTGCCACGACTTGTGCATCCCGTCTCTCTGGCCAACATTGTGCCTGCCGGCCCGCTCGCCCGCTCGTTTCGTCGGTTGGCTTAGGCATAGGGAGTTCATTCCTAGTCTAAGATCGGACCAGATCGAGGGTTGCGGCAGTAAGATCGGCAGCAGGTAGTGAGGGACCCGACCGATCCCGGGCTTACACATCTCGCCCCTCTGGCTGGTTGAGTGCCCGCACGCTCGTTTCAGGGGTTGACTTAGGCATACGATGTTCATTCCTAGTCCAAGCACACGAAGTTCATTCTTAGTCTAAGATTGGATGGGATCGAGGGTTACGGCAGCACATGCTTGGCTCGGGCTTGTTCTGGTGCCACATTTTTCTCCACCGGGGCACCATCGTTCGTGCATCATCGGAGAACCTGACCGACGGCATTGGGGTTCCGACGATCGGTGTGGCTGGAGGGGGTGTGCGCACATGATGTGCGATGGGTGCTGGTACTTGGCCCTTATATTGGCCCCCTATCCCTCATAAAACCTCGAGAACTCACACCCCCTTAAAGAGCATTTGAGATTTTATAGGTTTGCTGCCAGTAGCCATTAAAGTGTCTAAAATGGGGACACTTTTTTCAAATGGTCACAAAATCTTGTACACTTCAATTTTTTAGCTGAATGTTTTTGTGCATGCCAACAAAAATACAAGGATCACGTCTACCAAGTTTGGGACAAAAACTCCTTCTGGAAAAATTTTAAAAAATCTCGAACCGCAAAAAGTTTCAAAAATCATGAAAAATAGAAAACGAGTCGTCTTGCCATGAAACTTCACGTGAAGGCTTAAGGGACCATTGTATGAATTTACAAGCCATAAAAATGGCAATGGCACACAGAAATATGAAGATGTGCCTAAACGCACCTACCACCCTATCGATCCACGGCTTGCGCATCCTGTCTCTCTGGCCGGGGTAGTGCCCGCCCACCTGCCCGCTCGTTTCATCGATTGGCTTAGGCATATGGAGTTCATTCACAGTCTAAGATCAGACCAGACTAAGGGTTATGGCAGCAGGATCGGTAGCACGCAGAGGGGGACCCAACCGATCCTCGCCTCTCTGGCCGGCTGAGCGCCGCATGCTCATTTCGTGGGTTGACTTAGGCATACGGAGTTCATTCCCAGTCTAAGCATATAGAGTTCATTCCTAGCCTAAGATCAGACCAGACCGAGGGTTACGAAAGCACATGCTGGGCTCGGGCATGTGCTATTGCGGTATTTTTCTTTGTCGGGGTACCATCGCCGGAGCATCATCGGAGAACGTGACCGACGGCATTGGGGATCCGACGATTAGGGGGGCCGAGGGGGTGTGCGAACATGATGTGCGATGGGTGCTGGCACTTGCCCCTTATATTGGCCCCCTATCCCTCATCAAACCTCGAGAATTCACACCACCTTAAACAGCATTTGAGATTTTACAGGTTTGCTGCTAGTAGCCATTAAAGTGTTTGAAATGGGGACATTTTTTTCAAATGGTCACAAAATCTTGTACACTTCGAGTTTTTAGCTGAATTTTTTTGTGCATGCCAAAAAAAATACAAGGATCACATCTACCTAGTTTAGGGCCAAAAAAATTTCTGAAAAATTTTTAAAAAATCCCGAACCGTAAAAAGTTTCGACAATCATGAAAAATAGAAAATGAGTCGTCTTGCCATGAAACTTCACGTGAAGGCTTAAGGGACCATTGTATGAGTTTATAGGCCATAAAAATGGCATTGGCACGTAGAAATAGGAAGATGTGCCTAATTCCATCTACCACCCTATCGATCCACGGCTTGCGCATCCCATCTCTCTGGCTAGCGTAGTGCCTGCCCGCCCGTCCGCTCGTTTCGTCGGTTGGTTTAGGCATACAGAGTTCATTCCCAGTCTAAGATCAGACTAGACTGAGGGTTGTGGCAGCAGGATCGACAACAAGCAGGGGGGACTCGATCGATCCCCGCCCCTCTGGCCGGCTGAGTGCCGCACGTTCGTTTCGTGGGTTGACTTAGGCATATGGAGTTCATTCCCAGTCTAAGCATACAGAGTTCATTCCCAGTCTAAGATTAGACTGGACCGAGGGTTGCGGAAGCACATGCTGGGCTCGGGCATGTGCTGGTGCCGTATTTTTCTTCGTCGGGGCACCATCGTCGGAGCATCACCAGAGAACCTGACCGATGGCATCGGGGTTTCGGTGATCGGGGGGGCCGGGGGGGTGTGCGCACATGATGTGCGATGGGTGCTGGTATTTGGCCCTTATATTGGCCCCCTATCCCTCATCAAACCTCTAGAACTTACACCCCCTTAAAGAGCATTTGAGATTTTACAGGTTTGCTGCCAGTAGGCATTAAAATGTCTAAAATGGGGACACTTTTTTCAAATGGTCACAAAATCTTGTACACTTCGAGTTTTTAGCTGAATTTTTTTGTGCATGCCAAAAAAAATACAAGGATCACGTCTATTAAGTTTGGGGCCAAAACTCCATTCGAAAAAATTTTAAAAAATGCCGAACCACAAAAAGTTTCAAAAATCATGAAAAATAGAAAACGAGCCGTCTTGCCATGAAACTTAACGTGAAGGCTTAAGGGACCATTGTATGAATTTACAAGCCATAAAAATGGCATTGGCACACAGAAATATGAAGATGTGCCTAAACCCACCTACCACCCTATCGATCCACGGCTTGCGCATCCCGTCTCTCTGGCCGACGCAGTGCCCGCCCGCCCGCTCATTTCGTCGGTTGGCTTAGGCATACGGAGTTCATTCTCAGTCTAAGATTGGACTGGACTGAGGGTTCCGACAGCAGGATCGGCAGCACGCAGAGGTGGAACCGACCGATCCCCGGCTTGCACATCCCGCCCCTCTGGCCGACTGAGCTTCCGTACGCTCGTTTTGTGGCTTGACTTAGGCATACGGAGTTCATTCCCAGTTTAAGCATACAGAGTTCATTCCCAGTCTAAGATCTGATCGGACCGAGGGTTACGGTAGCACATGCTGGGCTCGGGCATGTGCTGGTGCCGTAATTTTCTTCGCTGGGCACCATCACTGGAGCATCGTCGGAGAACCTGACCGGCGGCATTGGGGTTTTGACGATCGGGGGGGCCGGGGGGTGTGCGCACATGATGTGCAATGGGTGCTGGTACTTGGCCCATATATTGGCCCCCTACCCCTCATCAAACCTCGAGAACTCACACCGCCTTAAAGAGCATTTGAGATTTTACAGGTTTGCTGCCAGTAGCCATTATAGTGTCTGAAATGGGCACACATTTTTTAAATGGTCACAAAATCTTGTACACATTGAGTTTTTAGCTGAATATTTTTGTGCATGCTAACAAAAAAACAAGGATCACGTCTAACAAGTTTGGGACAAAAATTCCTTTTGGAAAAATTTGAAAAAATCCTGAACCGCAAAAAGTTTCAAAAATCATGAAAAATAGAAAACGAGACATCTTGCCATGAAACTTCACGTGAAGATGTGCCTAAACCCACCTACCACCCTATCGATCCACGACTTGCGCATCCCGTCTCTCTGGCCGGGGTTGTGCCTGCCCACCTGCCCGTTCATTTCGTCATTTGGCTTAGGCATACGGAGTTCATTCCCAGTATAAGATCAGATCAGACTGAGGGCTACGACAGCAAGATCGGCAGCACGCAGAGGGGGACCCGATCGATCCCCGCCCCTCTGGCCGGCTGAGCGTTGCACGCTCATTTCATGGGTTGACTTAGGGATACGGAGTTCATTACCAGTCTAAGCATACAGAGTTCATTCCCATACCGGACCGAGGGTTGCGGAAGCACATGCTGGGCTCGGGCATGTGCTGGTGCTGCATTTTTCTTCGTCGGGGCACCATCGTCGGAGCATCGCCAGAGAACTTGACCGGCGGCATTGGGTTTCCGGTGATCGGGGTGGCCGATGGGTGTGCACACATGATGTATGATGGGTGCTGGTATTTGGCCCTTATATTGGCCCCCTATCCCTCATCAAACCTCTAGAACTGACCCCCCTTAAAGAGCATTTGAGATTTTACAGGTTTGCTGCCAGTAGCCATTAAAATGTCTGAAATGGGGACACTTTTTTCAAATGGTCACAAAATCTTGTACACTTCGAGTTTTTAGCTGAATTTTTTTGTTCATGCCAAAAAAAATATATGGATCACGTCTATTAAGTTTGGGGCCAAAACTTCGTTCAAAATTTTTTTAAAAATCCCGAACCACAAAAAGTTTCAAAAATCGTTAAAAATAGAAAACGAGCCGTCTTGCCGTGAAACATAACGTGAAGGCTCCATAAAAATGGCATTGGCACACAGAAATATGAAGATGTGCCTAAACCCACCTACCACCCTATCGATGCATGGCTTGCGCATCCCGTCTCTCTGGCCGACGTAGTGCCCGCCCGCCCGTCCGACCACTCGTTTCGTCGGTTGGCTTAGGCATACGGAGTTCATTCTCAATCTAAGATCGGACCGGACCGAGGGTTGCGACAGTAGGATAGGCAGCATGCAGAGGGGGACCCGATCGATCCCCAGCTTGCACATCCCGCCCTCTGGTCGACTGAGCTTTTGTACGCTCGTTTTGTGGGTTGACTTCGGCATACGGAGTTCATTCCCAGTTTAAGCATACGGAGTTCATTCCAATTTAAGCATACGGAGTTCATTCCCAGTCTAAGATCAGACCAGATCGAGGGTTACGGTAGCACATGCTGGGCTCGGGCATGTGCTGGTGCCACATTTTTCTTTGTCGGGCACCATCACCGGAGCATCGTCGGAGAACCTGACCGACGGCATTGGGGTTCCGACGATCGGGGGGGCCGGGGGGTGTGCGCACAAGATGTACGATGGGTGCTGGTACTTGGCCCTTATATTGGCCCCCTATCCCACATCAAACCTCAAGAACTCACACCCCCTTAAAAAGCATCTGAAATTTTATAGGTTTGCTACTAGTAGCCATTAAAGTGTCTGAAATGGGGATACTTTTTTCAAATGGTCACAAAATCTTGTACACTTCGAGTTTTTAGCTCAATTTTTTTGTGCATGCCAACAAAAATACAAGGATCACATCTACCAAGTTTGGGGCTAAAACTCCTTTCGAAAAAATTTTAAAAAATCCCGAACCATAAAAAGTTTCAAAGATCATGAAAAATAGAAAACGAGTCGTCTTGCCATTAACTTCACGTGAAGGCTTAAGGGACCATTGAATGGATTTACAAGCCATAAAAATGGCATTGGCACACATAAAATGAAGATATGCCTAAACCCACCTACCACCCTATCGATCCACGGCTTGTGCATCCCGTCTCTCTGGCCAACATTGTGCCTGCCGGCCAGCCCGCCGGCCCGCCCGCCTGCTCATTTCGTCGGTTGGCTTAGGCATAGGGAGTTCATTCCCAGTCTAAGATCGGACCAGATCGAGGGTTGCGACAGTAAGATCGACAGCAGGTAGAGAGGGACCCGACCGATCCCGGGCTTACGAATTCCACCCCTCTAGCCGGCTGAGCGCCCGCACGCTCGTTTCAGGGTTTGAATTAGGCATACAGAGTTTATTCCCAGTCTAAGCACACGGAGTTCATTCTTAGTCTAAGATTGGACGGGACCGAGGGTTACGGCAGCACATGCTTGGCTCGGGCTTGTTCTGGTGCCACATTTTTCTTCACCGAGGCACCATCGTCGGTGCATCATCAGAGAACCTGACCGACGACATTGGGGTTCCGACGATCGGTGTGGCTGGAGGGGGTGTGCGCACATGATGTGCGATGGGTGCTGGTACTTGGCCCTTATATTGGCCCCCTATCCCTCATAAAATCTCGAGAACTCACACCCCCTTAAAGAGCATTTGAGATTTTACAGGTTTGCTGCCAGTAGCCATTAAAGTGTCTAAAATGGGGACACTTTTTTCAAATGGTCACAAAATCTTGTACACTTCGAGTTTTTAGCTGAATGTTTTTGTGCATGCCAACAAAAATACAAGGATCACGTCTACCAAGTTTGGGACAAAAACTGCTTCTGGAAAAATTTTAAAAAATCTTGCCATGAAACTTAACGTGAAGGCTTAAGGGACCATTGTATGAATTTACAAGCCATAAAAATGGCATTGGCATGCAGAAATATGAAGATGTACCCAAACCCACCTACCACCCTATCGATCCACGACTTGTGCGTCCCGTCTTTTTGGCCGGCGTAGTGCCCGCCGACTGGCCCGCCGGCTCGTTTCGTCGGTTGCCTTAGGCATACGGAGTTCATTCCCAGTCTAAGATCGGACCAGACTGAGGGTTATGGCAGCAGGGTTGGCAGCACATAAAGGGGGACCCGATCGATCCCCGGCTTGCGCATCCCGCCCTTCTGGCCGGCTGAGCGCCTGCACGCTCGTTTCGTGGGTTGACTTAGGCATACGGAGTTCATTCCCAGTCTAAGCATGCGGAATTCATTCCCAGTCTAAGTTCGGACCGGACCGAAGGTTGTGGCAGCACATGCTGGGCTCGGGCATGTGCTGGTGCCACATTTTTCTTCGTCGAGGCACCATCGTCGAAGCATCCCCGGAGAACCTGACCGGCGGCATTGGGGTTCTGACGATCGGGGGGGCCGGGGGGTGTGCGCACATGATGTGCGATGGGTGCTGGTAGTTGGCCCTTATATTGGCCCCCTATCCCTCATCAAACCTCAAGAACTCACACCCCTTTAAAAAGCATTTGAGATTTTACAGGTTTCCTGCCAGTAGACATTAAAGTGTGTAAAATGGGGACACTTTTTTCAAATGGTCACAAAATCTTGTACACTTCAAGTTTTTAGCTGAATGTTTTTGTGCATGCCAACAAAAATAGAAGGATCACGTCTACCAAGTTTGGGGCCAAAACTCCTTCCGAAAAAATTTGAAAAAAATCTCGAACCGTAAAAAGTTTTGAAAATCATGAAAAATAGAAAACGAGTCGTCTTGCCATGAAACTTCTCGTGAAGCCTTAAGGGACCATTGTATGAATTTTCAAGCCAAAAAAATGGCATTGGCATGCAGAAATATGAAGATGTGCCTAAACCCACCTACCACCCTATCGATCCACGGCTTGCACATCCCGTCTCTCTGGTCGGCGTAGTGCCCGCCCGCCCGCCCCTCTCGTTTCGTTGGTCGGCTTAGGCATATGGAGTTCATTCCAGTCTAAGATCGGACCAGACCAAGGGTTGCGACAGAAGGATCGATAGCACAGAGGGGGACCCGGCCGATCCCCGGCTTGTGCATCCCACCCCTCTGGCCGGCTGAGCACCCGCAAGCTCATTTTGTGGGTTGACTTAGGCATACGGAGTTCATTCCCACTCTAAGATCGGACTGGCCCGAGGGTTGTGGCAGCACATGCTGGGCCCAGGCATGTGTTGTGCCGCATTTTTCTTCGCCGGGGTACCATCGTCGGAGCATTGCCAGAGAACCTGACCGGCGGCATTGGGGTTCCGGCGATCGGAGGGGCAGGGGGTGTGCGCATATGATTTGCGATGGGTGCTGGTACTTGGCCCTTATATTGGTCCCCTTTCCCTCATCAAACCTCGAGAACTCACACCCCCTTAAAGAGCATTTGAGATTTTACAGGTTTGCTTCTATTAGCCATTAAAGTGTTTGAAATGGGGACACTTTTTTCAAATGGTCACAAAATCTTGTACACTTCGAGTTTTTAGCTAAATTTTTTTGTGCACGCAAAAAAAAATACAAGGATCACGTCTACCAAGTTTGGGGCCAAAAATCCTTTCAAAAAAATTTAAAAAATCCTAAACTGCAAAAAGTTTTGAAAATCGTGAAAAATAGAAAACGAGTCGTCTTGCCATGAAACTTCACGTGAAGGCTTAAGGGACCATTGTATGAATTTACAAGCCATAAAAATGACATTGGCACGTAGAAATATGAAGTTGTGCCTAAACCCACCTATCACCCTATCGATCTACGGCTTACGCATCCCGTCTCTCTAGCCAGCGTAGTGCCCGCCTGCCCGCTCGTTTCATCGATTGGCTTAGGCATACAGAGTTCATTCTCAGTGTAAGATCGGACCGGACTGAGGGTTGCGGCAGTAGGATCGGTAGCACGCAGAGGGGGACCCGGTCGTTCCCCAACTTGCGCATCCCGCCCCTCTGGCCGGCTAAACGCCCGCACGCTTGTTTCGTGGGTTGACTTAGCCATACATAGTTCATTCCTAGTCTAAGCATACGAAGTTCATTCCCAGTCTAAGATCCAATTGGATCGAGGGTTACGACAACACATGTTGGGCTCGGGCATGTGCTAGTGCCGCATTTTTTTTCATCGGAGCACTGTCGGAGAACTTGACCGGCAGTATTGGGGTTTCGATGATCGGGGGGGCCGGGGGGTGTGCGCGCAGGATGTACAATAGGTGCTGGTACTTGGCCCTTATATTGGCCCCCTATCCCTCATCAAACCTCGAGAACTCACACCCCCTTAAAAAGCATTTGAGATTTTACAGGTTTGCTGCCAATAGCCATTAAAGTGTGTAAAATGGGGACACTTTTTTCAAATGGTCACAAAATCTTGTACACTTTGAGGTTTTAGCTGAATTTTTTTGTGCATGCCAAAAAAAAAATACAAGGATCGCATCTACCAAGTTTGGGGCCAAAACTCCTTCCAAAAAAAGTTTAAAAAATACCGAACCGTAAAAAGTTTCAAAAATCCTGAAAAATAGAAAACGAGTCGTCTTGCAATGATGCTTCACGTGAAGGCTTAAGGGACCATTGTATTAATTTTCAAGCCATAAAAACGGCATTGGCACACAGAAATATGAAGATGTGCCTAAACCCACCTATCACCCTATCGATCTAAGGCTTGCGCATCCCGTCTCTCTGACAGGCGTAGTGCCCGCCCGCTCGTTTCGTCAGTTGGCTTAGGCATACGGAGTTCATTCCTAGTCTAAGATTACACCGGACCAAAGGTTACAGCAGCAGGATTGGCAGCACGCGGAGGGGGACCCGACTGATCTCCGGCTTGCGCATCCTGCCACTCTGGTCGGCTGAGCGCCCGCACATTCGTTTTGTGGGTCGACTTAGGCATACGGAGTCATTCCCAGTCTAAGCATACGGAGTTCATTCCCAATCTAAGATCGGATCAGACCGAGGGTTGTGGCAGCACATGTTGTGGCAGCACATGCTGATGCCGCATTTTTCTTCACCGAGGCACCATCGCCGGAGCATCACCGGAGAACCTGACCGGTGGTATTGGAGTTTCGGTGATCGGGAGGGCCGGGGGGGTGTGCGCACATGATGTGCGATGGGTGCTGGTACTTGGCCCTTATATTGCCCCCTATCCCTTATCAAACCTCAAGAACTCACACCCCCTTAAAGAGTATTTGAGATTTTACAGGTTTGTTGCGAGTAGCCATTAAAGTGTCTGAAATGGGGACACTTTTTTCAAATAGTTACAAAATCTTGTACACTTTGAGTTTTTAGCTGAATTTTTTTTGCATGCCAACAAAAATACAAGGATTATGTCTACCAAGGTTGGGGCCAAAACTCCTTCTGAAAAAATTTTAAAAAATCCCGAACCGCAAAAAGTTTTCAAAATCGTGAAAATAGAAAACGAGTCTTCTTGCCATGAAACTTCACGTGAAGGCTTAAGGGACCATTGTATGAATTTTCAAGCCATAAAAATGGCATTGGCACGCAGAATTATGAAAATGTGCCTAAACCCACCTACCACCCTATCGATCCATGGCTTGCACATCCCGTCTCTCTGGCAGGCGTAGTGCCCGCCTGCTCATTTCGTCGGTTGGCTTAGGGATACGGAGTTCATTCCTAGTCTAAGATCAGACCGGACCGAAGGTTGTAGCAGTAGGATTAGCAGCACGCGGAGGGGGACCCGACCGATCCCTGGCTTGTGCATCCCGCCCCTCTGACCGGTTGAGCGCTCGCATGCTCATTTCATGGGTTGACTTAGGCATACGGAGTTCATTCCCAGTCTAAGCATACAGAGTTCATTCCCAGTCTAAGCATAGGGAGTTCATTCCTAGTCTAAGCATACGGAGTTCATTCCCAGTCTAAGGTCGGACTGGCTGAGGGTTGTGGCAGCACATGCTGGGCTTGGACATGTGCTGGTGCCGCATTTTTCTTCACCAGGGCACCATCACCGGAGCATCGCCGGAGAACGTGATCGGTGGCGTTTGGTTTCCGACGATCGGGGGGTCGGGAGGGGGGTGTGCACACATGATGTGCGGTGGGTGCTGGGTGCTGGTACTTGGCCCTTATATTGGCCCTCTATCCCTCATCAAACTTCGATAAGTCACACCCCATTAAAGAGCATTTGAGATTTTACAGGTTTGCTGCCAGTAGCAATTAAAGTGTTTGAAATGGGGACACATTTTTCAAATGGTCACAAAATCTTGTACACTTCAAGTTTTTAGCTAAATTTTTTTTTGCATGCCAACAAAAATACAAGGATTATGTCTACCAAGTTTGTTACCAAAACTCCTTCTGAAAAATTTTAAAAAAATCTTGAACCGCAAAAAGTTTTTGAAAATCATGAAAAATAGAAAACGAGTCGTCTTGCCACGAAACTTCACGTGAAGGGCTAATGCGGCATTGGGGTTCCGGTGATCGGAGGGGCCGGGGGGTGTGCGCACATGATGCGCGATGGGTGCTGGTACTTGGTCCTTATATTGGCCCCCTATCCCTCATCAAACCTCGAGAACTCACACCCCCTTAAAGAGCATTTGAGATTTTACAGGTTTGCTGCGAGTAGCCATTAAAATGTCTGAAATGGGGATACTTTTTTCAAATGGTCACAAAATCTTGTACACTTCGAGTTTTTAGCTGAAGTTTTTTGTGCATGCCAATAAAAATACAAGGATCACGTCTACCAAGTTTGGGGCAAAAAATCCTTCCGAAAAGATTTTAAAAAATCCCGAACCGCAAGAAGTTTTGAAAATCGTGAAAAAAAGAAAACAAGTCGTCTTGCCATCAAACTTCACGTCAAGGCTTAAGGGACCATTGTATAATTTACAAGCCATAAAAATGGCATTGGCATGCAGAAATATGAAGATGTGCCTAAACCCACCTACCACCCTATTGATCCACGGCTTGTGCATCCCGTCTCTCTGGTCGGCATAGTGCCCACCCGCCCGCTCGTTTCGTCGGTTGGCTTAGGCATACGGAGTTCATTCCTAGTCTAAGATCAGACTGGACTGAAGGGTGCGATA
This sequence comes from Durio zibethinus, assembly GCF_002303985.1. Next base: position 18,364,814 of record NW_019167915.1, on the reverse strand, counting down.
GCAGGATCGGTAGCATGCAGAGGAGGACCCGGTTGATCCTCGGCTTACGCATCCCGCCCCTCTGGCCGGCTGAGCACCCGCACGCTCGTTTCGTGGGTTGATGTAGGCATACGGAGTTCATTCCAGTCCAAGCATATGGAGTTCATTCTGAGTCTAAGATCAGACCAGACTTAGGGTTGGGACAGCACATGCTAGGCTCAAGCATGTGCTGGTGCCGCATTTTTCATCGTCGGGGCACCATCGTCAGAGCATCGCCGGAGAACCTGATCGACGGCATTGGGGTTCCGGTGATCGGGGGGGCCGGGGGAGGTGTGCGCACATGATGTGCATTGGGTGCTGGTACGTGGCCCTTATATTGGTCCCCTATCTCTCATCAAACCTTGAGAACTCACACCCCCTTAAAGAGCATTTGAAATTTTACAGGTTTTCTGCCAGTAGCCATTAAAGTGTCTGAAATGGGGAAACTTTTTTCAAATGGTCACAAAATCTTGTACACTTAAAGTTTTTATGTGATTTTTTTTGTGCATACCAATAAAAATACAAGGATCACATCTACCAAGTTTGGGGCTAAAACTCTTTCCGAAAAAATTTTAGAAAATCTCGAACTGTAAAAAGTTTCGAAAATGGTGAAAAATAGAAAACGAGTCATCTTGCCATGAAACTTCACGTGAAGGCTTAAGGGACCATTGTATGAATTTACAAGCCATAAAAATGGAATTGGCACGTAGAAATATGAAGATGTGCATAAACCAACCTACCACCCTATCGATCTATGGCTTGCGCATCCCGCATCTCTGGCTGGCGTAGTGCCCGCCAGCCCGGTTGCCCGCTCGTTTCGTCGGTTGGCTTAGGCATACGGAGCTCATTCCCTGTCTAAGATCAGACTGCACTGAGGGTTGTGGCAGCAAGATCGGCAACACATAGAGGGGGACCCGATCGATCCTCGGCTTACGCATCCCGCCCCTCTGGCTGGTTGAGCGACTGTACGCTCATTTCATGGGCTGACTTAGGCATACGGAGTTCATTCCCAGTCTAACCATACGGAGTTTGTTCCCAGTCAAAGATCAGACCGGACCGAGAGTTGTGACAGCACATGTTGGGCTCGGGCATGTGCTGGTGCCATATTTTTCTTCGTTGGGGCACCATCGTCGGTGCATCGTCGGAGAACCTGACCAGCGGCATTGGGGTTCCTGTGATCGTGGGGGCCGGGGGGTGTGCGCACATGATGTGCGATGGGTGCTGGTACTTGGCCCTTATATTGGCCCCCTATCCCTTATCAAACCTCGAGAACTCACACCCCCTTAAAAAGCATTTGAGATTTTACAGGTTTGCTGCCAATAGCCATTAAAGTGTGTAAAATGGGGACATTTTTTTCAAATGGTCACAAAATCTTGTACACTTTAAGGTTTTAGCTGAATTTTTTTGTGCATGCCAAAAAAAATACAAGGATCGCATCTACCAAGTTTGGGGCCAAAACTCCTTCCAAAAAAAGTTTTAAAAAATACCGAACCGTAAAAAGTTTCAAAAATCCTGAAAAATAGAAAACGAGTCGTCTTGCCATGAAGCTTCACGTGAAGGCTTAAGGGACCATTGTATTAATTTTCAAGCCATAAAAATGGCATTGGCACACAGAAATATGAAGATGTGCCTAAACCCACCTATCACCCTATCGATCTAAGGCTTACGCATCCCATCTCTCTAACAGGCGTAGTGCCCGCCCGCTCGTTTCATCAGTTGGCTTAGGCATACGGAGTTCATTCCTAGTCTAAGATAAGATCGGACCAAAGGTCACAGCAGCAGGATTGGCAGCATGTGGAGGGGGACCCGATCGATCCCCGGCTTCCGCATCCCGCCACTCTGGTCGGCTAAGCGCCCGCACGTTCGTTTTGTGGGTCGACTTAGGCATACGGAGTCATTCCCAGTCTAAGCATACGGAGTTCATTCCCAGTTTAAGCATACGGAGTTCATTCCCAGTCTAAGATCAGACTGGATCGAGGGTTGTAGCAGCATATGCTAGGCTCGGACATGTGCTGGTGCCGCATTTTTCTTCACCGGTGCACCATCGTCCGAGCGTCACAGGAGAACCTGACCGACAGCATTGAGGTTCCGGCGATCAGGGGGGCCGGGGGGCTGTGCGCACATGATGTGCGATGGGTGCCGGTACTTGGCCCTTATATTGGCCCCCTATCCCTCATCAAACCTCGAGAACTCACACCCCCTTAAAGAGCATTTGAGATTTTACAGGTTTGCTGCCAGTAGCCATTAAAGTGTCTGAAATGGGGACACTTTTTTCAAATGGTCACAAAATCTTGTACACTTCGAGTTTTTAGTTGAATTTTTTTGTGCATGCCAAAAAAAAATATGAGGATCACGTCTACCAAGTTTGGGGCCAAAACGTCTTTCGAAAAAATTTTAAAAAATTTCTAACAACAAAAAGTTTCAAAAATCGTCAAAAATAGAAAACGAGTCGTCTTGCCATGAAACTTCACATGAAGGCTTAAGGGACCATTGTATGAATTTACAAGCCACAAAAATTGCATTGGCACGCAGAAATATAAGATCGGACCGGACCGAGGGTTACGACAGCACATGCTGGGCTCGGGCAAGTGCTGGTGCCGTATTTTTCTTCGTCGGGGCACCATCGTCGGAGAACTTGGCCGGCAGCATTGGGGTTCCGACGATCGGGGGGGCCCGGGGGGGGCTGTGCGCACATAATGTGAGATGGGTGCTGGTACTTGGCCCTCATATTGGCCGCCTATCCCTCATCAAACCTCAAGAACTCACACCCCCTTAAAGAGCTTTTGAGATTTTACAGGTTTGTTGCCAGTAGCCATTAAAGTGTCTGGATGTGGACACTTTTTTCAAATGGTCACAAAATCTTGTACACTTCGAGTTTTTAGCTGAATTTTTTTGTGCACGCCCAAAAAAATACAAGGATCACGTCTACCAAGCATAGGGCCAGAACTCGTTTCAAAGAAATTTTAAAAAATCTCGGACCGCAAAAAGTTTCAAAAATCACGAAAAATTGAAAATGAGTCGTCTTGCCATGAAACTTCACGTGAAGGCTTAAGGGACCATTGTATGAATTTACAAGCCACAAAAATTGCATTGGCACGCAGAAATATAAAGATGTGCCTAAACCCACCTACCACTCTATCGATCCAGGCTTGTGCATGCCGTCTCTCTAGCCGACGTAGTGCCCACCCGCCCGTCTGCCCGCCTGCTCATTTCATCTGTTGGCTTAGGCATACGAAGTTCATTCCCAGTCTAAGATGGGATTGGACTGAGGGTTGTGGTAGCAGAATCGATAGCACACAGAGGGGGACCCGATCGATCCCCGACTTACGCATCCCGCCCCTCTGGCTGGCTGAACGCCCGCACGCTCGTTTCATACGTTGACTTAGGCATACGCAGTTCATTCCCAGTCTAAGCATTTGGAGTTCATTCCCAGTCTAAGATAGGACCAGACCGAGGGTTACGGCAGCACATGCTGGGCTCGAGCATGTGCTGGTGCCATATTTTTCTTCGTTGGGGCACCATCGCCGGAGCATCATCGGAGAACCTGACCGACGGCACTGGAGTTCTGGCAATCGGGGGGACGGGGGGGGTACGCACATGATGTGCAATGGGTGCTGGTACTTGGCCCTTATATTGGCCCCCTATCCCTCATCAAACCTCGAGAACTCACACCCCCTTAAAGAGCATTTGAGATTTTACAGGTTTGCTGTCAGTTGCCATTAAAGTGTTTGGAATGGGGACACCTTTTTCAAATTGTCACAAAATCTTGTACACTTCGAGTTTTTAGCTGAATTTTTTTTTGCAAGCCAAAAAAATACAAGGATCACGTCTACCAAGTTTGGGGCCAAAACATCTTCCAAAAAAATTTTAAAAAATCCTGAACCGTAAAAAGTTTTGAAAATCATGAAAAAAAGAAAACGAGTCGTCCTACCATGAAAGATCACGTGAAGGCTTAAAAGACCATTGTATGAATTTACAAGCCATAAAAATGGCATTGGCATGCAGTAATTTGAAGATGTGCCTAAACCCTCCTACCACCCTATCGATCCATGGCTTGCGCATCCCGTCTCTCTGGTCGACGTAATGCCCGCCCGCCCGCCCGTTCACTCTTTTCGTCTGTTGGCTTAGGCATACAGAGTTCATTCCCAGTCTAAGATCAGACCGGACCGAGGGTTGTGGCAGCACATGTTGGGCTCGGGCATGTGCTGGTGCCGCATTTTTCTTCGTCAGGGCACCATCAGCGGAGCATCGCCGGAGAACCTGACCGACGGCATTGGGGTTTCGACGATCGGGGGGGCCGGGGGGGTGTGCGCACATGATGTGCAATGGGTGCTGGTACTTGGCCCTTATATTCGCCCCCTATCCCTCATCAAACCTCGAGAACTCACACCCCCTTAAAGAGCATTGGAGATTTTACAGGCTTGCTGCCAGTAGCCTTTAAAGTGTTTGAAATGGGGACACTTTTTTCAAATGCTTACAAAATCTTGTACACTTTGAGTTTTTAGCTGAATTTTTTTGTGCATGCCAACAAAAATACAAGGATCACGTCTTCCAAGTTTGGGGCCAAAACTCCTTCCAAAAAAATTTTAAAAAATCCCGAACCATAAAAAGTTTCAAAAATTATGAAAAATAGAAAACGATTCGTCTTGCCATGAAACTTTACATGAAGGCTTAAGGGACCATTGTATGAATTTCCAAGCCATAAAAATGGCATTGGCACGCAAAAATATGAAGATGTGCCTAAACCCACCTACCACCCTATCAATCCAGGCTTGTGCATGCTGTCTCTCTAGCCGGCGTAGTGCCCACCCGTCCGCCTGCCCGCCCGCTTGTTTAATCGGTTGGCTTAGGCATACGAAGTTCATTCCCAGTCTAAGATGGGATCAAACCGATGGTTGTGGCAGCAGGATTGACAGCACGCAGAGGGTGACCCGATCGATCCCCAACTTGCGCATCCCGCCCCTCTGGCCGGTTGAATGCCCGCACGCTCGTTTCGTGGGTTGACCTAGGCATACGGAGTTCATTCCCAGTCTAAGATCGGACCGGACCGAGGGTTGCGGCAGCACATGCTGGGCTCGGGCATGTGCTGGTGCTGCATTTTTCTTCGTCGGGGCACCATCGCCGGAGCATCGTCGGAGAACCTGACCCACGGCATTGGAGTTCCGATGATCGGGGGGCGGGGGGGTGTGCGCACATGATGTGTAATGGGTGCTGGTACTTGGCCCTTATATTGGCCCCCTATCCCTCATCAAACCTCGAGAACTCACACCCTTAAAGAGCATTTCAGATTTTACAGGTTTGCTGCCAGTGGCCATTAAAGTGTCTAGAATGGGGACACCTTTTTCAAATTGTCACAAAATCTTGTACACTTCGAGTTTTTAGCTGAATTTTTTTTTGCACGCCAAAAAAAATACAAGGATCACGTCTACCAAGTTTGGGGCCAAAAAACCTTCCAAAAAAATTTTAAAAAATCCCGAACCGAAAAAAGTTTTGAAAATCATGAAAAATAGAAAACGAGTCGTCTTGCCATGAAACATCATGTGAAGGCTTAAAGGACCATTGTATGAATTTACAAGCCATAAAAATGGCATTGGCATGTAGTAATATGAAGATGTGCCTAAACCCTCCTACCACCCCATCGATCCACGGCTTGCGCATCCCGTCTCTCTGGCCGGTGTAGTGCCCGCCCGCCCGCCCACCCGCTCTTTTCGTCGATTGGCTTAGGCATAAGGAGTTCATTCCTAGTCTAAGATTGGACTGGACCAAGGGTTGTAGCAGCACATACTGGGCTCGGGCAAGTGCTGGTGCCACATTTTTCTTCGTCGGGGCACCATCGCCGGAGCATCACCGGAGAACCTGACCGACGGCATTGGGGTTTCGGCGATCGGGGGGGCCGGGGAATTGTGCGCACATGATGTGCAATAGGTGCTGGTACTTGGCCCTTATATTGGCCCCCCATCTCTCATCAAACCTTGAGAACTCACATCCCATTAAAGAGCATTTGAGATTTTACAGGTTTGCTGCCAGTAGCCATTAAAGTGTCTGAAATGGGGACACCTTTCTCAAATTGTCACAAAATCTTGTACACTTCGAGTTTTTAGCTGATTTTTTTGTGCAAGCCAACAAAAATACAAGGATCACGTCTACCAAGTTTGGGGCCAAAACTCCTTCCGAAAAAATTTTAAAAAATCCCGAACAGTGAAAAGTTTTGAAAATCGTGAAAAATAGAAAACGAGTCGTCTTGCCATGAAACTTCACGTGAAGGCTTAAGGGAGCATTGTATGAACTTACAAGCCATAAAAATGGCATTGGCATGCAGAAATATAAAGATGTGCCTAAACCCACCTACCACCCTATCGATCCACGGCTTGCGCATCTCGTCTCTCTGGCCGACGTGGTGCCCACCCGCTCGCTCGTTTCATCTGTTCGCTTAGGCATACTGAGTTCATTCCCAGTCTAAGATCAAGCTAGACCAAGGGTTATAGCTACAGGATCGACAGCACACAGAGGGGACCCGATCGATCCCCGGCTTATGCATCCCGCCCCTCTGGCCGGCTGAGCGCTCACACGCTCGTTTCGTGGGTTAACTTAGGCATACGAAATTCATTCCCAGTCTCAGACCAGACCAGACCAGACCGAGGGTTACGATAGAACATGCTGGGCTTGGGCATGTGCTGGTGCCGCATTTCTCTTCGTCGGGGCACCATCGCCGGAGCATCGCCGAAGAACCTGACTAGCGAAATTGGGGTTCTGGCGATCGGGGGGCCGGGGGGGTGTGCACACATGATGTGCGGTGGGTGCTGGTACTTGGTCCTTATATTGGCCCCCTATCCCTCATCAAACCTCGAGAACTCACACCCCCTTAAAGAGCATTTGAGATTTTACAAGTTTGCTGCCAATAGCCATTAAAGTGTCTAAAATGGGGACACTTTTTTCAAATGGTCACAAAATCTTGTACACTTCGACTTTTTAGCTAAATGTTTTTGTGCAAGGCAACAAAAATACAAGGATCACGTCTACCAAGTTTGGGGCAAAACCTCCTTTCGAAAAAATTTTAAAAAATCTCGAATCGTAAAAAGTTTTGAAAATCGTGAAAAATAGAAAACGAGTCATCTTGCCATGAAACTTCACGTGAAGGCTTAAGGGACCATTGTATGAATTTACAAGCCATAAAAATGGCATTGGCACGTAGAAATATGAAGATGTGCCTAAACCCACCTACCACCTTATCGATCCGTGGCTTGCGCATCCCGTCTCTCTAGCCGGCGTAGTGCCCGCCTGCCTGCCCGCCCTCCCGCTCGTTTCGTCGTTGGCTTAGGCATAGGGAGTTCATTCCCAGTCTAAGACTGGACCGAACTGAGGGTTGCGGCAGCATGATCGGCAGCACGCATAGGGGGACCCGACCGATCCCCGACTTGTTCATCCCGCACCTCTGGCCGGCTGAGCGCCCGCAAGCTCATTTCGTGGGTTGACTTAGGCATAAAGAGTTCATTCCTAGTCTAAGCAGACGGAGTTCATTCCCAGTCTAAGATTGGACCAGACCGAGGTTTGCGGTAGCACGTGCTGGGTTCGGGCATGTGCTCGTGTCGCATTTTTCTTCGTCGGGGCACCATCGTCGGAGCATCGCCGAAGAACCTGACCGACGGTACTGGGGTTCCGACGATCGGGGGGGCCAGGGGGGTGTGCGCACATGATTTGCAATGGGTGCTGGTACTTGGCCCTTATATTGGCCCCCTATCACTCATCAAACCTCGAGAACTCACACCCCCTTAAAGAGCATTTGAGATTTTACAGGTTTGCTGCCAGTAGCAATTAAAGTGTCTGAAATGGGGACACTTTTTTCAAATGCTCACAAAATCTTGTACACTTCGAGTTTTTAGCCGAATTTTTTTGTACGTGCCAAAAAAAATACAAGGATCACGTCTACCAAGTTTGGGGCCAAAACTCCTTCCGAAAAAATTTTAAAAAATCTCGAATCGTAAAATGTTTCAAAAATCATGAAAAATAGAAAACGAGTCGTCTTGCCATGAAACTTCACGCGAAGGCTTAAGGGACCATTGTGTGAATTTACAAGCCATAAAATGGTATTGGCTTGCAGAAATATGAAGATGTGCCTAAACCCACCTATCACCCTATCGATCCATGGCTTGCGCAACCCGTCTCTCTGGCCGGCGTAGTGCCCGCCCGCCCGCTCGTTTTGTCGGTTGGCTTAGCCATACGGAGTCCATTCCAAGTCTAAGATCAGACCGAACAAAGGGTTGCGGCCCAGGATCGCCAGCATGTAGAGGGGGACCCGGTCGAGCCTCGGCTTGCGCATCCCACCCCTCTGGCCGGCTGAGCGCCCGTACGCTCGTTTCATGGGTTGACTTAGGGATACAGAGTTCAATCCCAGTCTAAGCATACGGAGTTCATTCCCAGTCTAAGATCGGACCAGACCGAGGGTTACGACAGCACATGCTGGGCTCGGGCATGTGCTGGTGTCGCATTTTTCTTCGTCAGGGCACCATCGTCGGAGCATCGCTGGAGAACCTGACCGGCGGCATTGGGGTTCCGGTGATCGGGGGGGCCGGGGGGTGTGCGCACATGATGTGCGAAGAGTGCTGGTACTGTGCCCTTATATTGGCCCCCTATCCCTCATCAAACTTCGAGAACTCACACCCCCTTAAAGAGCATTTGAGATTTTACAGGTTTGCTGCCAGTAGCCATTAAAGTGTCTAAAATGGGGACACTTTTTTCAAATGGTCACAAAATCTTGTACAGTTCGAGTTTTTAGCTGAATTTTTTTGTGCACGCCAACAAAAATACAGGGATCACAACTACAAAGTTTAGGGTCAGATCGTTTTTCGAAAAAATTTTAAAAAATCTCGAACCGTAAAAGGTTTTGAAAATCGTGAAAAATAGAAAACGAGACGTCTTGCCATGAAACTTCACGTGAAGGCTTAAGGGACTATTGTATGAATTTACAAGCCATAAAAATGGCATTGGCATGCAGAAATATGAGGATGTGCCTAAATCCACCTACCACCCTATCAATCCATGGCTTGCGCATCCCGTCTCTCTGGCCGCCGTAGTGCCCGCCCGCTCGTTTCGTCGGTTGGCTTAGGCATAGGGAGTTCATTCCCAGTCTAAGACTGGACCAGACCGAGGGTTACGGCAGCACATCCTGGGCTCGGGCATGTGCTGATGTCGCATTTTTCTTCGTCGGGGCACCATCGTCGGAGCATCGTCAGAGAACCTGTCCGGCGGCATCGGGGTTCCGACGATCGGGGGGGCCGGAGGATGTGCGCACATGACGTGCGAAGAGTGCTGGTACTTGGCCCTTATATTGGCCCCCTATCCCTCATCAACCCTCGAGAACTCACACCCCCTTAAAGAGCATTTGAGATTTTACAGGTTTGCTACCAGTAGCCATTAAAGTGTCTGAAATGGGGACACTTTTTTCAAATGGTCACAAAATCTTGTACACTTCGAGTTTTTAGCTGAATTTTTTTGTGCACGCCAACAAAAATACCAGGATCACAACTGTCAAGTTTAGGGCCAGATCATTTTTCAAAAAAATTTTAAAAAATCCCGAACCGCAAAAAGTTTTGAAAATCGTGAAAAATAGAAAACGAGACGTCTTGCCATGAAACTTCACGTGAAGGCTTAAGGGACTATTGTATGAATTTACAAGCCATAAAAATGGCATTGGCATGCAGAAATATGAGGATGTGCCTAAACCCACCTACCACCCTATCAATCCATGGCTTGCACATCCCGACTCTCTGGCCGCTGTAGTCCCTGCCCGCTCGTTTCGTCGGTTGGCTTAGGCATAGGGAGTTCATTCCCAGTCTAAGATTGGACCTAACTGAGGGTTGTGGCAGCAGAACCTGGGCTCGGGCATGTGCTGGTGTCGCATTTTTCTTCATCGGGGCACCATCGTCGGAGCATCGTCGGAGAACCTGTCCGACGGCATCGGGGTCGTAACGATCGGGGGGGCCGGGGGGTGTGCGCACCTGATGTGCAAAGAGTGCTGGTACTTGGCCCTTATATTGGCCCCCTATCCCTCATCAACCCTCGAGAACTCACATCCCCTTAAAGAGCATTTGAGATTTTACAGGTTTGCTACCAGTAGCCATTAAAGTGTCTGAAATGGGGACACTTTTTTCAAATGGTCACAAAATCTTTTACACTTCCAGTTTTTAGCTGAATTTTTTTGTGCACGCCAACAAAAATACAAGGATCACGTCTACCAAGTTTAGGGCCAGAACTTTTTTCGAAAAAATTTTAAAAAATCCCGAACCGCAAAAAGTTTCAAAAATAGTGAAAAATAGAAAACGAGTCGTCTTGCCATGAAACTTCACGTGAAGGCTTAAGGGACCATTGTATGAATTTACAAGCCATAAAAATGGCATTGGCACATAGAAATATGAAGATGTACCTAAACCCACCTATCACCCTATCGATCCACGGCTTGCGAAACCCATCCCTCTGGCTGGCGTAGTGCCCACACACCCACCGCCCGCTCGTTTCATCGGTTGGCTTAGGCATACGGAGTTCATTCCCAGTCTAAGATAGAATCAGACCAAGGGTTGTGGTGGCAGGATCAGTAGCACATAGAGGGGGACCTGACCGATCCCCGGCTTTCGCATCCCGCCCTTCTGGCCAGCTGACCGCCCGCACGCTCGTTTCGTTGGTTGACTTAGGCATACAGAGTTCATTCCCAGTCTAAGCATACGGAGTTCATTCCCCATTTAAGATCGAACCAGACGAGGGTTGTTACGCATGCTGGGCTCGAGCATGTCTGGTGCCACATTTTTCTTCTGGGCACCATCATCAGAGCATCTCGGAAACTTGACGATGGATTGGGTTTCGTTTGATTGGGGGCCGGGGGGGCTAGTTAATGACTTGGAGATGCGATCGTACTTAGCCCTTATATTGTCCCCTATCACTCATCAAACCTCGATGCTCACACCCTTAAATGAGCATTTGATATTTTTCAGGTTGCTGATGTAGCCATTAAATTTGAAATGGGGCTGGACAAATGTCACAAACTCTTGACCTTGAGTTTTTAGCTGAATTTTTTTATGCATGCAACAAAAATACAAGGATCACGTACAAGTTTCTGCCAAAACTCCTTTGAAAAAAAATTTTAAAAAATCTCGAACCGTAAAAAGTTTCAAAAATCATGAAAAATAGAAACGAGTTGTCTTGCCATGAAACTTCACGTGAAGGCTTAAGGGACCATTGTATGAATTTACAAGCCATAAAAATGGAATTGGCACGCAAAAATATGAAGATGTGCTTAAACCACTGCCACCCTATCGATCCACGGCTTGCGCATCCCGTCTTTCTGGCCGACTGATCCCTGGCTTGCGCATCCCGCCCCTCTAGCCGGCTGAGTGCCCGTACGTTCGTTTCGTGGGTTGACTTAGGCATACGGAGTTCATTCCCAGTTTAAGCAAACGAGTTCATTCTCAGCCTAAGATCGGACCAGACCGAGGGTTACGGAAGTGCATGCTGGGCTCGGGCATGTGCTGGTGCCATATTTTTCTTCGCGGGGCCACCATCGTCGGAGCATTGCCAGAGAACCTGACCGGCGACATTGGGGTTCCGACGATATTGGGGGCCGGGGGGGGTGTGCGCACATGATGTGAAATGGGTGTGGTACTTGGCCCTTATATTGGCCCCCTATCCCTCATCAAACCTCGAGAACTCACACCCCCTTAAAGAGCATTTGAGATTTTATAGGTTTTCTGCCAGTAGCCATTAAAATGTCTGAAATGAGGACACTTTTTTTCAAATTGTCACAAAATCTTGTACACTCTGAGTTTTTAGCTGAATTATTTTGTGGATGCCAACAAAAATACAAGGGTCACGTCTACCAAGTTTGGGGCCAAAAATTCTTCTGAAAAAATTTTAAAAAATCCCGAACCGTAAGAAGTTTTGAAAATCATGAAAAATAAAAACGAGTCGTCTTGCCATGAAACTTCACGTGATGGCTTAAGGGACCATTGTATGAATATACGAGCCATAAAAATGGCATTGGCACATAGAAATATGAAGATGTGCCTAAACCCACCTACCACCTTATCAATCCACGGCTTGCGCATCCCGTATCTTTGGTCGGCGTAGCACCCGCCCGCCTGCTCGTTTTATCGGTTGTCTTAGGCATACGGAGTTCATTCCCAGCCTAAGATCAGACCAGACCGAGGGTTACGATAGCAAGATCGATAGCACAGAGAGGGGGACCTGATCGATCCTTGACTTGCGCATCCCGCCCCTCTAGCCAGCTGAGTGCCCGGACGCTCGTTTTGTGGGTTGACTTAGGCGTACGGAGTTCATTCCCATCTAAGCAAACAAAGTTCACTCTTAGCCTAAGATCGGACCGGACCGAGGGTTGTGGAAGCACATGCTGGGCTCGAGCATGTGCTGGTGCCGCATTTTTCTTCGCGGGGGCACCATCATCGGAGCATCACGGAGAACCTGACCGGCAACATTGGGGTTCCGACGATCTGGGGGGTCGGGGGTGTGCGCACATGATCTGCAATGGGTGCGGTACTTGGCCCTTATATTGGCCCCCTATCCCTCATCAAACCTCGAGAACTCACACCCCTTAAAGAGCATTTGAGATTTTACAGGTTTGCTGCCAGTAGCCATTAAAGTGTCTGAAATGGGGACACTTTTTTCAAATGGTCACAAAATCTTGTACACTCTGAGTTTTTAGCTGAATTTTTTTGTGGATACCAACAAAAATACAAGGGTCCCATCTACCAAGTTTGGGGCCAAAAATTCTTCCGAAAAAATTTAAAAAAATCCCAAACCGCAAAAAGTTTTGAAAATCATGAAAAATAGAAAACGAGTCGTCTTGCCATGAAACTTGACGTGAAGGCTTAAGGGACCATTGTATGAATATACAAGCCATAAAAATGGCATTGGCACGTAGAAATATGAAGATGTGCCTAAACCCACCTACCACCCTATTAATCCACGTCTTGCGCATCCCATCTCTTTGGTCGGCGTAGCGCCCGTCCGTCCGCCCGCTCGTTTCATCGGTTGGCTTAGGCGTATGGAGTTCATTCCCAGCCTAAGATCCGGACCAGACCGAGGGTTACAGCAGCAAGATCAGCAGCACGCAGAGGGGGACCTGGTCAATCTGCGGCTTTCGCATCCCGCCCCTCTGCCGACTGAGCGCCCGCACGCTCGTTTTGTGGGTTGACTTAGGCATACGGAGTTCATTCCCAGTCTAAGCATACAGAGTTCATTCCCAGTCTAAGATTGGACCAGACCGAGGATTGCGGCAGCACATGCTGGGCTCGGGCATGTGCTGGTGTCGCATTTTTCTTCACCGGGACACCATCACCGGGGCACCATCGTCGGAGCATCATCGGAGAACCTGACCGACGGCATTGGGTTTCCGGTGATCGGGGGGACCGGGGGGTTTGCGCACATGATGTGCGATGGGTATTGGTACTTGGCCCTTATATTGGCCCCCTATCCCTCATCAAACCTTGAGAACTCACACCCTCTTAAAGAGGATTTGAGATTTTACAGGTTTGCTGCCAGTAGCCTTTAAAGTTACTAAAATGGGGACACTTTTTTCAAATGGTCACAAATCTTGTACAGTTCGAGTTTTTAGCTGAATTTTTTTGTTCATGCCAACAAAAATTCAAGGATCACGTCTACCAAGGTTTGGGGCAAAACTCTTTCTGAAAAAATTTTTAAAAAATCTCGAAACCGTAAAAAGTTTTCAAAAATTGGTAAGAAAAATAGAAAATGAGTCATCTTGCCATGAAACTTGACGTGAAGGCTTAAGGGACCATAGTATGAATTTACAAGCCATAAAAATGGCATTGGCATGCAAAAATATGAAGATGTGCCAAAACCCACCTACCACCTATCGATACACGGCTTGCGCATCCCGTCTCTCTGGCCGGCGTAGTGCCCGCCTGCCCGCTCGTTTCGTCAGTTGGCTTAGGCATACGAAGTTTATTCCCAGTCTAAGATCGGACGTTGCGACAGCACATGCTGGGCTCGGGCATGTGCTGGTGCCGAATTTTTCTTTGCCGTGGCACCATCGTCGGAGCATCGTCGGAGAAGTTGACCGGCGACATTGGGGTTCCGACGATCGGGGGGCCGGGGGGGGTGTGCACACATGATGTGTGATGGGTGCTGGTACTTGGCCCTTATATTGGCCCCCTATCCCTCATCAAACCTCGAGAACTCACACCCCCTTAAATAGCATTTGAGATTTTACAGGTTTGCTGCCAGTACCCATTAAAGTGTCTAAAATGGGGACACTTTTTTCAAATGGTCACAAAATCTTGTACACTTTGAGTTTTTAGCTGAATGTTTTTGTGCATGACAACAAAAATACAAGGATCACGTCTACCAAGTTTGGGGCCAAAACTCCTTCCGAAAAAATTTTAAAACATCCCGAACCACAAAAAGTTTCAAAAATCGTGAAAAATAGAAAACGAGTCGTCTTGCCATTAAACTTCACGTGAAGGCTTAAGGGACCATTGTATGAATTTACAAGCCATAAAAATGGCATTGGCACATAGAAATATAAAGATGTGCCTAAACCCACCTACCACCCTATCGATCCACGGCTTGCGCATCCCGTCTCTCTGGCCGGCGTAGTGCCCGCCCGCCCGCCCACTCGTTTTGTCGGTTGGCTTAGGCATATGGAGTTCCTTCCCAGTCTAAGATTGGACCGCACTGAGGGTTGTGGCAACAGGATCGACAGCACGCGAAGGGGTACCTGGCCGATTCCCGGCTATCGCATTCCGTCCCTCTGGCCAGCTGAGCACCCACACGCTTGTTTCGTGGGTTGACTTAGGCATACGGAGTTCATTCCCAGTCTAAGCATATGGAGTTCATTCCCAGTCTAAGATCGGACCGGACCGCAGGTTGCGGCAGCACATGCTGGGCTCGAGCATGTGCTGGTGCTACATTTTTCTTCGTCGGGGCACCATCGTCGGAGAACCTGACCGGCGGCATTGGGGTTCCGACGATCGGGGGGGCGGGGGGGTGTGCACACATTATGTGTGATGGGTGCTGGTACTTGGCCCTTATATTGGCCCCCTATCCTTCATCAAACCTCAAGAACCCACACCCCTTAAAGAGCATTTGAGATTTTACAGGTTTGCTGGCAGTAGCCATTAAAGTGTCTGAAATGGGGCCGCTTTTTTCAAATGGCCACAAAAACTTGTACACTTCGAGTTTTTAGCTGAATTTTTTTGTGCATGCCAACAAAAATACAAGGATACGTCTACCAAGTTTGGGGTCAAAACTCCTTTCAAAAAAATTTAAAAAAATCTCAAACCGTAAAAAGTTTTGAAAATCATGAAAAATAGAAAACAAGTCGTCTTGCCATGACACTTCACGTGAAGGCTTAAGGGACCATTGTATGAATTTACAAGCCATAAAAATGGCATTGGCATGCAGAAATATCAAGATGTGCCTAAACCCACCTACCACCCTATCGATCCACGACTTGCGTATCACGTCTCTCTGGTCGGCGTAGAGCCCGCCCGCCCACTCGTTTCGTCAGTTGGCTTAGGCATACGAAGTTCAGTCCCAGTCTAAGATTGGATCGGACTAAGGGTTGTGGTAGCAGGATCGGCAGCACGCAGAGGAGGACCCGGTTGATCCCCAGCTTGCGCAACCCACCCCTCTGGCTGGCTGGCTGAGCGCCCATACGTTCATTTCATGAGTTGACTTAGGCATACAGAGTTCATTCCCTATTGATGCATACGGAGTTCATTCCACTCTAAGATTGGACCAGACCGAGGGTTGTGGTAGCACATGCTAGGCTCGGGCATGTGCTGGTGCCGTATTTTTCTTCGTCGGGGCACCATCGTCAGAGCATCGCTGGAGAACCTTACCGGCCACATTGGGGTTCCGATAATTGGGGGGGCCGGGGGGGCGTGTGCGCACATCATGTGCTATTGTGTTGGTACTTGGCCCTTATATTGCCCCCTATCCCTCATCAAACCTCGAGAACTCACAGCCACTTAAAAAGCATTTGAGATTTTACAGGTTTGCTGCTAGTAGCGATTAAAGTGTCTGAAATGGGGACACTTTTTTCAAATGGTCACAAAATCTTGTACACTTCGAGTTTTTAGCTGAAATTTTTTTTGCATGCCAACAAAAATACAAGGATCACGTCTACCAAGTTTGGGGCCAAAACTCCTTCCGAAAAAATTTTAAAACATCCCGAACCACAAAAAGTTTCAAAAATCGTGAAAAATAGAAAACGAGTCGTCTTGCCATTAAACTTCACGTGAAGGCTTAAGGGACCATTGTATGAATTTACAAGCCATAAAAATGGTATTGGCATGCAGAAATATAAAGATGTACCTCAACCAACTTACCACCCTATCGATCCACGGCTTGCGCATCCCGTCTCTCTGGCCGGCATGGTGCCCGCCCGCCCGTTCATTTCATCGGTTGGCTTACGCATACGGAGTTCATTCCCAGTCTAAGATCGGATCAGACCGAGGGCTACGGCAGCACATGCTAGGCTCGGGCATCTGCTGGTACCGTATTTTTTTTCATCGGGGCACCATCACCGGAGCATCGCCGGAGAACCTGACTGGCGGCATTGGGGTTCCTACGATCGAGGGGGTCGGGGGTGGTGTGCGCACATGATGTGCTATGGGTGCTGGTACTTGGCCCTTATATTGGCCCCCTATCCCTCATCAAACCTCGAGAACCCACACCCCCATAAAGAGCATTTGAGATTTTACAGGTTTGCTGCCAGTAGCCATTAAAGTGTCTGAAATGGGGACACTTTTTTCAAATGGTCACAAAATCTTGTACACTTCGAGTTTTTAGCTGAATTTTTTTTTGCATGCCAAAAAAAATATAAGGATCACGTCTACCAAGTTTGGGGCCAAAACTCCTTCCGAAAAAATTTTAAAATATCCCGAACCACAAAAAGTTTCAAAATTCGTGAAAAATAGAAAACGAGTCGTCTTGCCATGAAACTTCACGTCAAGGCTTAAGGGACCATTGTATGAATTTACAAGCCATAAAAATGGCATTGGCATGCAGAAATATGAAGATGTGCCTAAACCCACCTACCAACCTATCGATCCACGGCTTGCGCATCCCGTCTCTCTGGCCGGCGTAGTGCCCCGCCCACCCACCCACCTGCTTGTTTCGTCGGTTGGCTAAGGCGTACGGAGTTTATTCCAAATCTAAGATCGAACCAGATCGAGGGATGTGGTAGCAGGCAGAGGGGGACCCGACCGATCCCCGACTTGCGCATCTCGCCCCTCTGGCCGGCTGAGCGCTCGCACGTTCGTTTCATGGGTTGACTTAGGCATACGGAGTTCATTCCCAGTCTAAGCATATGAAGTTCATTCCCAGTCTAAGATCACACCGGATCAAGGGTTACGACAGCACATGCTGGGCTCAAGCATGTGCTGGTGCCACATTTTTCCTCGTCGGGGCACCATCGCCAGAGCATCGCCGGAGAACCTGACCGGCGACATTGGGGTTCCTGCAATCGAGGGGTCGGGGGGTGTGCGCACATGATGTGCGATGGGTGCTCGTACTTGGCCCTTATATTGGCCCCCTAACCCTCATCAAACCTCGTGAGCTCACACCAGCTTAAAGAGCATTTGAGATTTTACAGGTTTGCTGCCAGTAGCCACTAAAGTGTCTGAAATGGGGACACTTTTTTCAAATGGTCACAAAATCTTGTACACTTCGAGTTTTTAGCTGAATTTTTTTTTGCATGCCAACAAAAATACAAGGATCATGTCTACCAAGTTTGGGGCCAAAAATCCTTCCGAAAAAAATTTTAAAAAATCCCGAACCACAGAAAGTTTTGAAAATTGTGAGAAATAGAAAACGAGTCGTCTTGCCATGAAACTTCAAGTGAAGGCTTAAGGGACCATTGTATGAATTTACAAGCCATAAAAATGGCATTGGCACGTAGAAATATGAAGATGTGCCTCAACCAACTTGCCACCCTATCAATCCACGGCTTGCGCATCCCGTCTCTCTGGCCGGCATAGTGCCCGCCCGCCCGCTCATTTCGTCGGTTGGCTTAGGCATACGGAGTTCATTCCCAGTCTAAGATCGGACCAGACCGAGGGTTACGGCAGCACATGCTGGGCTCGGGCATGTGCTGGTGCCACATTTTTCTTCGTCGGGGCACCATCGTCGGAGCATCGCCGGAGAACCTGACCGACGGCATTGGGGTTCCTGCGATCGAGGGGGTCGGGGGCGGTGTGCGCACATGATGTGTGATGGGTGCTGGTACTTGGCCCTTATATTGGCCTCCTATCCCTCATCAAACCTCGAGAACCCACACCCCCTTAAACAGCATTTGATATTTTACAGGTTTGCTGCCAGTAGCCATTAAAGTGTCTGAAATGGGGACACTTTTTTCAAATGGTCACAAAATCTTGTACACTTCGATTTTTTTGCTGAATTTTTTTTTGCATGCTAACAAAATACAAGGATCACGTCTACCAAGTTTGGGGACAAAACTCCTTCCGAAGAAATTTTAAAAAAATCCTAAACCACAAAAAGTTTCAAAAATCATGAAAAATAGAAAACGAGTCGTCTTGCCATGAAACTTCACATGAAGGCTTAAGGGACCATTGTATGAATTTACAACCCATAAAAATGGAATTGGCATGCAAAAATATGAAGATGTGCCTAAACCCACCTACCACCCTATCGATCCACGGCTTGCGCATCCCGTCTCTCTGGCTGGCGTAGTGCCCGCCTGCCCGCCCGCTTGTTTCGTCGGTTGGCTTAGGCATACGGAGTTCATTCCTAGTCTAAGATTGGACCGAACCGAGGGTTATGGCAGCAGGATTGGCAGCAGGCAGAGGGGGACCCGGCCGATCCCCGACTTGCGCATCTCGCCCCTCTGGCCGGCTGAGCACCCGTACGCTCGTTTCATTGGTTGACTTAGGCATACGGAGTTCATTCCCAGTCTAAGCATATGGAGTTCATTCCTAGTCTAAGATTGGACCAAATCAAATGTTACGATAGCACATGCTGGGCTCGGGCATGTGCTGGTGCCGCATTTTTCCTCCTCGGGGCACCATCGCCAGAGCATCGTCGGAGAACTTGACCGGCGGCATTGGGGTTCCTACGATCGAGGGGCCGGGGGGGTGTGCGCGCATGATGTGCGATGGGTGCTGGTACTTGGCCCTTATATTGGCCCCCTATCCCTCATCAAACCTCGAGAACTCACACCCCCTTAAGGAGCATTTGAGATTTTACAGGTTTGCTGCCAGTAGCCACTAAAGTGTCTGAAATGGGGACACTTTTTTTAATTGGTCACAAAATCTTTCGTCAGTTGGCTTAGGCATATGGAGTTCATTCCCAGTCTAAGATTGAACCGAACAGAGGGTTGCAGCAGTAGGATCAGCAGCACGCATAGGGGGACCTGGCCGATCCCCGGCTTGCGCATCCCACCCCTCTGGCCGACTGAGCGCTCGTACACTCGTTTCATGAGTTGACTTAGGCGTACGGAGTTCATTCCTAGTCTAAGCATACAGAGTTCATTCCTAGTCTAAGATCGGACCAGATCGAGGGTTACGGCACCACATGCTGGGCTCGAGCATGTGCTGGTGCCACATTTTTCTTCGTCGGGGCACCATCGCCGAAGCATCGTCAAAGAACCTGACCGGCGGCGTTGGGGTTCCGACGATCGGGGGGGCCGGGGGGGTGTGCGCACATGATGTGCGATGGGTGCTGGTACTTGGCCCTTATATTAGCCCCCTATCCCTCATCAAACCTCAAGAACTCACACCCCTTAAAAAGCGTTTGAGATTTTACAGGTTTGTTGCCAGTGGCCATTAAAGTGTCTGAAATGGGGACACTTTTTTTAATTGGTCACAAAATCTTGGACACTTCGAGTTTTTAGCTGAATTTTTTTTTGCATGCCAACAAAAATAAAAGGATCATGTCTATGACGTTTGGGGCTAAAACGCGTTCCGAAAAAATTTTAAAAAATCGTGAACCGCAAAAAGTTTCAAAAATCGTGAAAAATAGAAAACGAGTCATCTTGCCATGAAACTTCATGTGAAGGCTTAAGGGACCATTGTATGAATTTACAAGCCATAAAAATGGCATTGGCACATAGAAATATAAAGATGTGCCTAAACCCACCTAACACCCTATCGATCCACGGCCTGTGCATCCCGTCTCTCTGGTCGGCATAGTGCCCGCCCCTCCGCCCGCGCGCTCGTTTCGTCGGTTAGCTTAGTCTTACGGAGTTCATTCCCAGTCTAAGATTAGACCAGTCGAGGGTTGTGGAAGTAGGATTGGCAGCACGCAGAAGGGGACCCAGTCGATCCCTGGCTTGCGCATCCCACCCCTCTGGCCGGTTGAGCGCCTGCACGCTCGTTTCGTGGCTTCACTTAGGCATATGAAGTTCATTCCCAGTCAAGCATACGGAGTTCATTCCCAGTCTAAGATTGGACCGGACCGAGGGTTGCGACAGCACATGCTGGGCTTAGGCATGTGTTGGTGCCGCATTTTTCTTCGCTGAGGCACCATCGTCAGAGCATCGCTGGAGAACCTGACCGGCGGTTTTGGGGTTCCGGCGATCGGGTGGGCTGGGGGGGGCATGCGCACATGATGTGCGATGGGTGCTAGTACTTGGCCCTTATATTGGCACCATATCCTTCATCAAACCTAGAGAACTCACACCCCCTTAAAGAGCATTTGAGATTTTACAGGTTTGCTGCCAGTAACCATTAAAATGTCTGAAATGGGGACATTTTTTTCAAATGGTCACAAAATCTTGTACACGTCGAGTTTTTCGCTGAATTTTTTTGTGCATGCCAACAAAAATACAAGGATCACATCTACCAAGTCTGGGGCCAAAACTCCTTTCGAAAAAATTTTGAAAAATCCCGAACCGTAAAAAGTTTTGAAAATCGTGAAAAATAAAAAACGAGTCGTCTTGCCATGAAACTTCACGTGAAGGCTTAAGGGACCATTGTATGAATTTACAAGCCATAAAAATGGCATTGGCACGCAGAAATATGATGGTGTGCCTAAAACCACCTACCACCCTATCGATCCACGGCTTGCGCATCTCGTCTCTCTGGCCGGCGTAGTGCCCGCCCACCTGTCCGCCCGTTCTTTTCGTCGGTTGGCTTAGGCATACGGAGTCCATTCCCAGTCTAAGATCGGACCAAACTGAGGGTTACAGTAGCCAGATCGATAGCATGCAGAGAGGGACCCGATCGATACCCGGCTTGCATATCCGCCCTTTTGGCCGGCTGAACGCCCGTACGCTCGTTTCGTGGGTTGACTTAGGCATACGAAGTTCATTCCCAGTATAAGCATACCGAGTTCATTCCCAGTCTAAGATCGGACCGGACCGAGGGTTGTGACAGCACATGCTGGGCTCGGGCATGTGCTGGTGCCACATTTTTCTTCATCGGGGCACCATCGTCGGAGCATCGTCAGAGAACCTGACCGGCGGCATTGGGGTTCCGACGATCGGGGGGGTTGTGCGCACATTATGTGCGATGGGTGCTGGTACTTGGCTCTTATATTGGCCCCTTATCCCTCATCAAACCTCAAGAACTCACACCCCCTTAAAGAGCATTTAAGATTTTATAGGTTTGCTGCCAGTAGCCATTAAAGTGTCTGATATGGGGACACTTATTTCAAATGGTCACAAATTCTTGTACACTTTGAGTTTTTAGCTGAATTTTTTTATGCATGCCAAAAAAAATACAAGGATCATGTCTGCAAAGTTTGGGGCCAAAACTCCTTTTGAAAAAATTTAAAAAAATCCCGAACCGTAAAAATTTTAAAAATCGTGAAAAATTGAAAACGAGTAGTCTTGCCATGAAACTTCATGTGAAGTCTTAAGGGACCATTGTATGAATTTCCAAGCCATAAAAATGGCATTGGCATGTAGAAATACGAAGATGTGCCTAAACGCACCTACCACCCTATGGATCGACGGCTTGCGCATCCTGTCCTTCTGGCCGGCCTAGTGCCCGTTCGCTCATTTTATCAGTTGGCTTAGGCATACGGAGTTCATTCTCAGTCTAAGATCAGACCGGACTGAGGGTTGCAGCAGCAGTATCAGCAGCACGCAGAGGGGGACCTGGCCGATCCCCGACTTGCGCATCCCTCCCCTCTGGCCGACTGAGCGCCCGCACACTCGTTTCATTGGTTGACTTAGGCATACGGAGTTCATTCCCAGTCTAAGCATACGAAGTTCATTCCCAATCTAAGATCGGATTGGACGAAGGGTTCCAGCAGCACATGCTGGGCTCGGGCATGTGCTGGTGCCACATTTCTCTTCGTCGGGGCACCATCGCCGGAGAACTTGACCGGAGGCATTGGGGTTCTGGCGACCGGGGGGGTCGCGGGGCTGTGTGCACATGATGTGTGATGGGTGCCGGTACTTGGACCTTATATTGGCCCCCTATCCCTCATCAAACCTCAAGAACTCACACCCCCTTAAAGAGCATTTGAGATTTTACAAGTTTGTTGCCAGTAGCCATTAAAGTGTTTGAAATGGGGACACTTTTTTCAAATGGTCACAAAATCTTGTACACTTTGAGTTTTTAGCTGAATTGTTTTGTGCGTGCCAAAAAAAAAACAAGGATCACGTCTACCAGGTTTGGGGCCAAAACTCCTTCCGAAAAAATTTTAAAAAATCCCGAACCGTAAAATGTTTCAAAAATTGTGAAAAATAGAAAACGAGTCGTCTTGCCACGAAACTTCACGTGAAGGCTTAAGGGACCATTGTATGAATTTACAAGCCATAAAAATAGCATTGGCACGCAGAAATATGAAGAAGTGCCTAAACCCTCCTACCACCCTATCGATCCACGGCTTGTGCATCCTGTCTCTCTGGCCGGCGTAGTGCCTGCCCGCCCGCCCGCCCCCTCGTTTCGTCGGTTGGCTTAGGCATACGGAGTTCATTCCCTGTCTAAGATCAGACCGGATCGAGGGTTACGATAGTAGGATCGACATCACGTAGAGTGGGATCGGGCCGATCCTCGACTTGCGCATCACGCCCCTCTGACCGACTGAGCACCCGCATGCTCGTTTCGTGGGTTGACTTAGGCTTACAAAGTTCATTCCCAGTCTAGGCATACGGAGTTCATTCCCAGTCTAAGATCAGACCAGACTGAGGGTTGCGGTAGCACATGCTGGACCTCGGGCATGTGCTGGAGCCACATTTTTCTTTGCCGGGGCACCATCGTCGGAGCATCATCGGAGAACCTTACCGACGGCATTGAGGTTCCGGCGATCGAGGTGGTCGGGGGGGTGTGCGCACATAATGTGCGATGGATGCTGGTACTTGGCCCTTATATTGGCCCCCTATCCCTCATCAAACCTCGAGAACTCACACCCCCTTAAAGAGCATTTGAGATTTTACAGGTTTGCTGCCAGTAGCCATTAAAGTCTCTGAAATGAGGACACTTTTTTCAAATGGTCACAAAATCTTGTACACTTTGAGTTTTTAGCTGAATTTTTTTGCACATGCCAAAAAAATTGCAAGGATCAGGTGTACCAAGTTTGGCGCAAAAACTCCTCCTGAACCGTAAAAAGTTTTGAAAATCATGAAAAATGGAAAACGAGTCGTCTTCTATTTTTCTTCACATGAAGGCTTAAGGGACCATTGTATGAATTTGCAAGCTATAAAAATGGCATTGGCATGTAGAAATATGGAAATATGCCTAAACCTACCTACCACCCTATCGATCCACGGCTTGCGCATCCCATCTCTCTCGTCGGCGTAGTGCCCGTCCGCCCGCTTGTTTCATCGGTTGGTTAGGCATACGGAGTTCATTCGCAGTCTAAGATTGAATCAGACCGAGGGTTGCGCCAGCAGGATCGACAACACACAGAGGGGGACCCGGTCGATCCCCGACTTGGGCATCCTGCCCCTTTGGCCGGCTGAACGCCCGCACGCTCATTTTGTGGATTGACTTAGGCATACGGAGTTCATTCCCAGTCTAAGATCAGACCAAACCGAGGGTTGCGACAGCACAAGCTGGGCTCGGGCATGTGCTGGTGCCACAATTTTCTTTGCCGGGGCACCATCGTCGGAGCATCGTCGGAGCATCGCCGGAGAACCTGACCGGCGACATTAGGGTTCCGACGATCGGGGGGTCGGGGGGTGCGCACACATGATGTGCGATGGGTGCTGGTACTTGGCCCTTATATTGGCCCCCTATCCGTCATCAAACCTCGAGAAGTCACACCCCCTTAAAGAGCATTTGAGATTTTACAGGTTTGCTGTCAGTAGGCATTAAAGTATCTGAAATGGGGACACTTTTTTTAAATGGTCACAAAATCTTGTACACTTCGAGTTTTTAGCTGAATTTTTTTTGTATGCCAACAAAAATACAAGGATCATGTCTACCAAGTCTGGTTCCAAAACTCCTTCCGAAAAAATTTTAAAAAATCCCGAACAGTAAAAAGTTTTGAAAATAGTGAAAAATAGAAAACGAGTCGTCTTGCCATGAAACTTCATGTGAAGGCTTAAGCGACCATTGTATGAATTTACAAGTCATAAAAATGGCATTGGCATGCAAAAATTTGAAGATGTGCCTAGACACACCGACCACCCTAGCGATCCACGACTTGCGCATCCCGTCTCGCTAGCCGGCGTAGTGCCCGCCCGCTCGCCCGCCCACTCGTTTCTTCGGTTGTCCTAGGCATACGGAGTTCATTCCCAGTCTAAGATCGGACCAGACCGAGGGTTATGATAGTAGGATCGACAGCACGCAGAGGGGGACCCGATCGATCCCCAGCTTGGGCATCCCGCCCCTCTGGCCGGCTGAGTGCCTGCACGCTCGTTTCATGGGTTGACTTAGGTGTACAGAGTTCACTCCCAGTCTAAGCATACGGAGTTCATTCCCAATCTATGATCAGACCGAACTAAGGGTTGCAGCAGCACATGTTTGGCTCGGGCATGTGCTGGTGCCGTATTTTTCTTCGTCGGGGCACCGTCGCTGGAGCATCGTCGGAGAACCTGACCGGCAACATTGGGGTTCCGGCGATCAGTGGGGCCGGCGGGGTGTGCGCACATGATGTGCGATGGGTGCTGGCACTTCGCCCTTATATTGGCCCCGTATCCCTCATCAATCCTCAAGAACTCACAGCCCCTTAAACAGCATTTGAGATTTTACAGGTTTGCTGCCAGTAGCCATTAAAGTGTCTGAAATGGGGACACTTTTTTCAAATGGTCACAAAATCTTGTACACTTCGAGTTTTTAGCTGAATTTTTTGTGCATGCCAACAAAATACAAGGGATCACGTCTACCAAGTTTGGGGTAAAACTCCTTCCGAAAAAGTTTTAAAAAAATCCCGAACCGTAAGAAGTTTCAAAAATCATGAAAAATAGAAAACGAGTCGTCTTGCAATGAAACTTCACGTGAAGGCTTAAGGGACCATTGTATGAATTTACAAGCCATAAAAATGGCATTGGCACGTAGAAATATGAAGATGTGCCTAAACCCACCGACCACCCTATCGATCCACAACTTGCGCATCCCGTCTCTCTGGCCGGCATAGTGCCCGCCTGCCCGCCCGCCCGCCCGTTCGTTTCGTCGGTTGGCTTAGGCATACAGAGTTCATTCCCAGTCTAAGATCAGACCGAACTGAGTGTTGCTACAGCCGGATCGGTAGCACATAGAGGGGGACCCGACCGATCATCGGCGTCCGCATCCCACCCCTCTGGCCGGCTCAGCGCCCGCACGCTCGTTTCGTGGGTTTACTTAGGCATACGGAGTTCATTCCCAGTCTAAGCATACGAAGTTCATTCCCAGTCTAAGATCGGATCGGACCGAGGGTTACGGAAGCACATGCTGGGCTCGGGCATGTACTGGTGCTGTATTTTTCTTCGTCGGGGCACCATCGCCAGAGCACTGCCGGAGAACCTGACTGGCGCATTAGGGTTCCGACGATCGGGGGGGCCGAGGGGGTGTGCGCACATGATGTGCGATGGGTGCTGGCACTTGGCCCTTATATTGGCCCCCTATCCCTCATCAAACCTCGAGAACTCACAGCCCCTTAAAGAGCATCTGAGATTTTATAGGTTTGCTGCCAGTAGCCATTAAAGTGTCTCAAATGGGGACATTTTTTTCAAATGGTCACAAAATCTTGTACACTTCGATTTTTTGGCTGAATTTTTTTGTGCATGCCAACAAAAATACAAGGATCACGTCTACCAAGTTTGGGACCAAAACTCCTTCCGAAAAAATTTTGAAAATCATGAAAAATAGAAAACGAGTCGTCTTGCCATTAAACTTCATGTGAAAGCTTAAGGGACCATTGTATGAATTTACAAGAAATAAAAATGGGATTGGCACACAGAAATATGAAGATGTGCCTAAACCCACCTACCACCCTATCGATCCACAGCTTGTGCATCCTGTCTCTCTGGCCGACGTAGTAACCACCCGCCTGCCCGCCCGCTCATTTCGTCGGTTGGCTTAGGCTTACGGAGTTCATTCCCAGTCTAAGATCAGACTGAGCGGAAGGTTGCGGTAGCAGGATCCATAGCATGTAGAGGGGGACCCGGTCCGATCCCCGGCTTGTGCATCCCACCCCTCTGGCTGGCTGAGCGCCCGTACGCTTGTTTCGTGGGTTGACTTAGGCGTACGGAGTTCATTCCCAGTCTAAGCATACGGAGTTCATTCCAAGTATAAGATCGGACCGGACCGAGGGTTACAGCAGTACATGCTGGGCTCGGGTATCTGCTGGTGTCACATTTTTCTTCACTGAGGCACCATCGCCGGATCATCACCGAAGAACCTGATCGGTGGCATTGAGGTTCCGGCGATCGGGGGGCGGGGGGGTGTGCGCACGTGATGTGCAATGGGTGGTGGTACTTGGCCCTTATATTGGCCCCCTATCCCTCATCAAACCTCGAGAACAAACACCCCATTAAAGAGCATTTGAGATTTTATAGGTTTGCTGCCAGTAGCCATTAAAGTGTTTGAAATGGGGACACTTTTTTCAAATAATCAAAAAATCTTGTACACTTCGAGTTTTTAGCTGAATTTTTTTTTTGCATGCCAACAAAAATACAAGGATCACGTCTACCAAGTTTGGGGCCAAAAATCTTTTTGAAAAAATTTTAAAAAATCTCAAACTGCAAAAAGTTTCAAAAATCGTGAAAAATAGAAAACGAGTCGTCTTGCCATAAGACTTCACGTGAAGGCTTAAGGGACCATTGTATGAATCTACAAGCCATAAAAATGGCATTGGCATGTAGAAATATGAAGATCTTCCTAAACCCACCTAACACCCTATCGATCCAGTCTCTCTGGCCGACATAGTGCCCGTCCGTCCACCCGTTCATTTCGTCGATTGGCTTAGGCATACGGAGTTCATTCCCAGTCTAAGATCAAACCGGACTGAGTGTTGCGGTAGCCGGATCGGTAGCACGTAGAGGGGGACTCGGTCGATCCCCGACTTGCGCATCTAGCCCCTCAGGTCGGCTGAGCGCCCGCACGCTCGTTTCGTGGGTTGATTTAGGCATACGGAGTTCATTCCCAGTCTAAGATCGGATCGGATCGAGGGTTGCGGCAGCACATGCTGGGCTCAGGCATGTGTCGGTGCTGCATTTTTTTTCGTCGGAGCATCGCTGGAGAACCTGACCAGCGGCATTGGGGTTCCGACGGTTAGGGGGGCTGGGGGGTGTGCGTACATGATGTGCGATGGGTGCTGGCACTTGGCCCTTATATTGGCCCCCTATCCCTCATCAAACCTCGAGAACTCACAGCCCCTTAAAGAGCATTTGAGATTTTACAGGTTTGCTGCCAGTAGCCATTAAAGTGTCTGAAATAGGGAAACTTTTTTCAAATGGTCACAAAATCTTGTACACTCCGAGTTTTTAGCTGAATTGTTTTGTGCATGCCAATAAAAATACAAGGATCACGTCTACCAAGTTTGGGGCCCAAAACTCCCCCCGAAAAAATTTTAAAAAATCCCAAACCGTAAAAAGTTTCAAAAATCATGAAACATAAAAAACGAGTCGTCTTCCCATGAAACTTCATGTGAAGGCTTAAGGGACCGTTGTATGAATTTACAAGCCATAAAAATGGTATTGGCACACAGAAATATGAAGATGTGCCTAAACCCACCTGCCACCATATCGATCTACGGCTTGCGCAACTCGTCTCTTTGGACAACGTAGTGCCTGCCCGCCCACTCGTTTCATCGGTTGGTTTAGGCATATGGAGTTCATTCCCAGTCTAAGATCGGACCAGACCAAGGGTTGTGGTAGAAGGATCGATAGCACACCGAGTGGGACCCGGTCGATCCCCGGCTTGCGCATCCTGCCCCTCTGGCCGGCTGAGCTCCCGCACGCTAGTTTCATGGGTTGACTTAGGCAGACGGAGTTCATTCCCAGTCTAAGCATACGGAGTTCATTCCCAGTCTAAAATGAGATCGGACCGAGGGTTGTGGCAGCACATGCTGGGCTCGGGCATGCGCTGGTGCTGCATTTTTCTTCGTCGGGGCACCATCACCGGAGCATTGTCGGAGAACCTGATTGGCGGCATTGGGGTTCCGACGATCGGAGGGGCCGGGGGGTGTGCGCACATGATGCGATGGGTGCTGGTACTTGGCCCTTATATTCGCCCCCTATCCTTCATCAAACCTCGAGAACTCACACCCCCTTAAAGAGCATTTGAGATTTTATAGGTTTGCTGCCAGTAGCCATTAAAGTGCGTGAAATAGGGACACTTTTTTCAAATGGTCGCAAAATCTTGTACACTTCGAGTTTTTAGCTGAATTTTTTTGTGCATGCCAACAAAAATACAAGGATCACGTCTACAAAGTTTAGAGCCAAAATTACTTCCAAAAAAATTTTAAAAAATCCCGAATCGTAAAAAGTTTCAAAAATCATGAAAAATAGAAAATGAGTCGTCTTGCCATGAAACTTCACGTGAAGGCTTAAGGGACCATTGTATGAATTTACAAGCAATAAAAATGGCATTGGCATGCAGAAATATGGTGATATGCCTAAACGCATCTACCAACCTATCGATCCATGGCGTGTGATCCTGTCTCTCTGGCCGACGTAGTGCCCGTCTGACCGCCCGCCCGCTCGATTCGTCAGTTGGCTTAGGCATACGGAGTTCATTCCCAATCTAAGATCAGACTGGATTGAGGGTTGCGGTAGTAGGATCAGCAGCACACAGAAGGGGACCCAATTGATCCCCGACTTACTCATCCCGCCCCTCTGGCCGGCTAAGCGCCCGCATGCTCGTTTCGTGGGTTGACTTAGGCATACGGAGTTCATTCCCAGTCTAAGCATACGGAGTTCTTCCCAGTCTAAGATCAGACTGGACCGAGGGTTACGGTAGCACATTCTGGGCTCGGGCATGTGCTGGTGCCACATTTTTCTTCGTCGGGGCACCATCACTGGAGCATCATCGGAGAACCTGACCGGCGGCATTAGGGTTTCGGTGATCGGGAGGGCCAGGGGGTTTGCGCACATGATGTGTGATGGGTGCTGGTACTTGGCCCTTATATTCGCTGCCTATCCCTTATCAAACCTCGAGAACTCACACCCCCATATAGAGCATTTGAGAATTTACAGGTTTGCTGCCAGTAGCCATTAAAGTGTCTCAAATGGGGACACTTTTTTCAAATGGTCACAAAATCTTGTACACTTCGAGTTTTTAGCTGAATTTTTTGTGCATGCCAACAAAAATACAAGGATCACATCTACCAAGTTTAGAGCCAAAATTACTTCTGAAAAAATTTTAAAAAATCCCGAACCGTAAAAAGTTTCGAAAATCATGAAAAATAGAAAACGAGTCATCTTGCCATGAAACTTCACGTGAAGGCTTAAGGGACCATTGTATAAATTTACAAGCAATAAAAATGGCATCGACATGCAGAAATATGATGATGTGCCTAAACCCACCTACCAACCTATCGATCCACGGCGTGTGCATCCCATCTCTCTAGCCGACGTAGTGCCCGCCTGATCGCCCGCTCGCTCGATTCATCGGTTGGCTTAGGCATACGGAGTTCATTCCCAGTCTAAGATCAGACTGGATTGAGGGTTGCAGTAGTAGGATCGGCAGCAGACAGAGGGGGACCCAGTTGATCCCCGGCTTGCGCATCCCACCCCTCTGGCCGGCTGAGCGCCCGCATGCTCGTTTCGTGGGTTGACTTAGGCATACGGAGTTCATTCCCAGTCTAAGCATACGGAGTTCTTCCCAGTCTAAGATCAGACTGGACCGAGGGTTACGGTAGCACATTCTGGGCTCGGGCATGTGCTGGTGCCACATTTTTCTTCGTCGGGGCACCATCACTGGAGCATCATCGGAGAACCTGACCGGCGGCATTGGGGTTCCGGTGATCGAGGGAGCCAGGGGGTTTGCGCACATGATGTGCGATGGGTGCTGGTACTTGGCCCTTATATTCGCCCCCTATCCCTCATCAAACTTCGAGAACTCACACCCCCATATAGAGCATTTGAGATTTTACAGGTTTGCTGCCAGTAGCCATTAAAGTGTCTGAAATAGGGACACTTTTTTCAAATGGTCACAAAATGTTGTACACTTCGAGTTTTTAGCTGAATTTTTTTATGCATGCCAACAAAAATACAAGGATCATGTCTACCAAGTTTGGAGCCAAAATTACTTCCAAAAAAATTTTAAAAAATCCCGAACCACAAAAAGTTTCAAAAATCATGAAAAATAGAAAACGAGTCGTCTTGCCATGAAACTTCACGTGAAGGCTTATGGGACCCTTGTATGAATATACAAGCCTAAACCCACCTACCAGCCTATCGATCCACGGCTTGCGCATCCCGTGTCTCTGGCTGGCGTAGTGCCCGCCCGCCTGCCGCCCGTTCGTTTCGTCGGTTGGCTTAGGCATACGGAGTTGATTCCCAGTCTAAGATCAAACCGGATCGAGGGTTACAGAAACAAGATCGGCAGCATGTAGAGGGGGGCCCCGTCGATCCCCGGCTTGCCCATCCTGCCCCTCTGGCCGATTGAGCACCCGTACGCTCATTTCGTGGGTTGACTTAGGCATACAAAGTTCATTCCCAGTCTAAGCATACGAAGTTCGTTCCCAGTCTAAGATCAGACCAGACCGAGGGTTGCGGTAGCACATGCTGGGCTCGAGCATGTGCTGGTGTCGTATTTTTCTTCACCGAGGCACCATCGCTGAAGCATCATCGGAGAACCTGACCGGCGGTATTGGGGTTCCGACGATCGAGGGAGCCGAGGGGGGGTGTGCACACATGATGTGCGATGGGTGCTGGTACTTGGCCTTTACATTGGCCCCCTATCCCTCATCAAACCTCAAGAACTCACACCCCCTTAAAGAGTATTTGAGATTTTAGAGGTTTGCTACCAGTAGCCATTAAAGTGTCTGAAATGGGGACATTTTTTTCCAATTGTCACAAAATCTTGTAAACTTTGAGTTTTTAGCTGAATTTTTTTATGCATGCCAACAAAAATATAAGGATCACGTCTACCAAGTTTGGGGCCAAAATTTCTTCCAAAAAAATTTTAAAAAATCCCGAACCGTAAAAAGTTTCAAAAATCATAAAAAATAGAAAATGAGTCGTCTTGCCATGAAACTTCACGTGAAGGCTTAAGGGACCATTGTCTAAATTTAGAAGCCACAAAAATGGCTTTGTTACATAGAAATATGAAGATGTGCCTAAACCCACCTACCACCCTATCGATCTGCGGCTTGCGCATCCCGTCTCTCTGGCCGGTGTAGTGCCCGCCCGCCCGTCCGCCCGCTCGTTTCATCGGTTGGCTTAGGCATACCTAGTTCATTCCTAGTCTAAGATCAGACCAGATCAAGGGTTGTGGTAGTAGGATCGGCAGCACGCCGAGGGGGGCCCAGTCGATCACCGGCTTGTGCATCCCGCCCCTCTGGCTGGCTAAGCGCCCGCACACTCATTTCGTGGGTTGACTTAGGCATACGGAGTTCATTCCTAGTCTAAGCATACAGAGTTCATTCCCAGTCTAAGATCAGATCAGACCGAGGGTTACGGCAGCACATGCTGGGTCGGGCATGTGCTGGTGCTGCATTTTTCTTCGTCGGGGCACCATCGTCGGAGCATCACCGGAGAACCTGACCGACGACATTGGGGTTCTGACGATTGAGGGGCCGAGGGGTGTGCGCATATGATGTGCGATGGGTGCTGGTACTTGGCCCTTATATTGGCCCCCTATCCCTCATCAAAC
Source organism: Durio zibethinus (assembly GCF_002303985.1). The sequence goes on along the minus strand of NW_019167915.1, from coordinate 18,332,613 downwards.
CTCGAGAACTCTCACCTCCTTAAAGTGCATTTGATATTTTACAGGTTTGCTACCAGTAGCCATTAAAGTGTCTGAAATGGGGACATTTTTTTCAAATGGTCACAAAATCTTGTACACTTCAAGTTTTTAGCTGAATTTTTTTGTGCATGGGAACAAAAATACAAGGATCACATCTAAAAAACTTTCGGGCCAAAACTCCTTCCAAAAAAATTTTAAAAAATCCTGAACCCCAAAAAGTTTCAAAAATCATGAAAAATAGAAAACGAGTCGTCTTGCCATGAAACTTCACGTGAAGGCTTAAGGGACCATTGTATGAATTTACAAGCCATAAAAATGGCATTGGCATGCAAAAATATGAAGATGTGCCTAAACCCACCTACCACCCTATTGATCCACAGCTTGCGCATCCCGTCTCTTTGGCCGACGTAGTGCCCGCCCGCCCACCCGCTCGTTTTGTCGGTTGGCTTAGGCATATAGAGTTCATTCCCAGTCTAAGATCAGACAGGACCAAGGGTTGCGGCAGCAGGATCGACAGCATGCAGAGGTGGACACGGTCGATCCCCGGCTTGCACATCCCGCCCCTCTGGCTGGTTGAGCGCCTGTACGCTCGTTTCGTGGGCTGACTTAGGCATACAGATTCACTCCCAGTCTAAGCATACGGAGTTCATTCCCAGTCTAAGATCTGACCAGATCGAGGGTTGCAACAGCACTTGCTGGGCTCGGGCATGTGCTGGGGCCGCATTTTTCTTCGTCGGGGCACCATCGTCGGAGCATCGTCGGAGAACCTGACTGGCGGCATTGGGGTTCCGACGATCGGGGGGCCGGGGCAGGAGTGCGCACCTGATGTACGATGGGTGCTGGTACTTGGCCCTTATATTGGCCCCCTGTCCTTCATCAAACCTCGAGAACTCACACCCCCTTTAAAGAGCATTTGAGATTTTACAGGTTTGCAGCCAGTAGCCATTAAAGTGTCTGAAAATGGGGACACTTTTTTCAAATGGTCACAAAATCTTGTACATTTCGAGTTTTTAGCTGAATGTTTTTGTGCATGCCAAAAAAAATACAAGGATCACGTCTACCAAGTTTTGGACCAAAACTCCTTAAGAAAAAATTTTAAAAAATCCTGAACCGCAAAAAGTTTCAAAAATCGTGAAAAATAGAAAACGAGTCGTCCTGCCACGAAACTTCACGTGAAGGCTTAAGGGACCATTGTATGAATTTACAAGCCATAAAAATGGCATTGTCATGCAGAAATATGAAGGTGTGCCCAAACCCACCTACCACCCTATCGATCCACGGCTTGCGCATCCTGTCTGTCTGGCCGGCGTAATGCCCACCCGCCCGCCCGCCCGCTCATTTCGTCGGTTGGCTTAGGCATACGGAGTTCATTCCTAGTCTAAGATCAGATCAGACTGAAGGTTACGGCAGCAGGATCGATAGCACATAGGGGGGGACTCGACCGATCCTCGGCTTACGCATCCCACCCCTCTAGCCGACTGAGCGCCCGCACGCTCGTTTCGTGGGTTGAGTTAGGCATACGGAGTTCATTCCCAGTCTAAGATCGGACCGGATTAAGGGTTGCAGCAGCACATGCTGGGCTCGGGCATGTGTTGGTGTCACCTTTTTCTTCGTCGGGGCACCATCGTCGGAGCATCGCCGAGAACCTGACCGGCAGTATTGGGGTTCCGACGATCAGGGTGGCCGGGGGGGTGTACGCACATGATGTGCAATGGGTGCTGGTATTTGGCCCTTATATTGGCCCTCTATCCCCCATCAAACCTCGAGAACTCACACCCCTTAAAGGGCATTTGAGATTTTACAAGTTTGCTTGCAGTAGCCATTAAAGTGTCTGAAATGGGGATGCTTTTTTCAAATGGTCACAAAATCTTGTACACTTCGAGTTTTTAGCTGAATTTTTTTATGCACACGAACAAAAATACAGCGATCACGTCTACCAAGTTTGGGGCCAAAACTCCTTCCAAAAAAATTTTAAAAAATCGCGAACGACAAAAAGTTTCAAAAATTGTGAAAAATAGAAAATGAGTCGTCTTGCCATAAAACTTCACGTGAAGGCTTAAGGAACCATTGTATGAATTTATAGGCCATAAAAATGGCATTGGCATGCCGAAATATGAAGATGTGCCTAAACCTACCTACCACCCTATCGATCCACGGCTTGCACATCCCGTCTGTCTGGCCGACGTAATGCCCACCCACCCGTCCGCTCGTTTCGTTGGTTGGCTTAGGCATACGGAGTTCATTCCCAGTCTAAGATCAGATCAGATGGAGGGTTGCAACAGTAGGATCGGTAGCACGCAGAGGGGGACTCGACCGATCCCCGGCTTGCACATCCCGCCCCTCTGGCCGGTTGAGCGCCCGCACGCTCATTTCATGGGTTGACTTAGGCATACGGAGTTCATTCTCAGTCTAAGCATACGGAGTTCATTCCCAATCTAAGATCGGACCGGATCGAGGGTTGTGGCAGCACATGCTGGGCTCGGGCATGTGTTGGTGCTGCATTTTTCTTCGTCGGGGCACCATCGTCGGAATATCGCCGGAGAACCTGACCGACGGTATTGGGGTTCCGATGATCGGGGTGGCCGGGGGGGTGTGCGCACATGAAGTGCGATGGGTCCTGGTACTTGGCCCTTATATTGGCCCCCTATCCCTCATCAAACCTTGAGAACTCACACCCCCTTAAAGAGCATTTGGGATCTTACAGCTTTGCTTCCAGTAGCCATTACAGTGTCTGAAATGGGGATGCTTTTTTCAAATGGTCACAAAATCTTGTACTCTTCGAGTTGTTGGCTGAATTTTGTTATGCATGCCAACAATAATACAGCGATCACGTCTACCAAGTTTGGGGCCAAAACTCCTTCCAAAAAAATTTTAAAAAATCCAGAACCGCAAAAAGTTTCAAAAATTGTGAAAAATAGAAAACGAGTCCTCTTGCCGTAAAACTTCACGTGTAGGCTTAAGGGACCATTGTATGAATTTACAAGCCATAAAAATGGCATTGGCATGCAACAATATGAAGATGTGCCTAAACCCACCTACCACCCTATCGATCCACGGCTTGCGCATCCCGTCTCTCTGGCCGACGTAGTGCCCGCGCGCCCGCCCACCCGCTCGTTTTGTCGGTTCGCTTAGGCATACGGAGTTCATTCCCAGTCTAAGATCAGATCGGACTGAGGGTTACAGTAGAACATGCTGGGCTCGGGCATGTGCTGGTGTCACAATTCTCTTCATCAGGGCACCATCGCTGAAGCATCGCCGGAGAACCTGACCGATGGCATTGGGGTTTCGGCGATCAGGGGGGCCGGGGGGTGTGCGCACATGATGTGTGATGGGTGCTGGTACTTGGCCCTTATATTGGCCCCCTATCCCTCATCATACCTCGATAACTCACACCGCCTTAAAGAGCATTTGAGATTTTACAGGTTTGCTGCCAGTAGCCATTAAAGTGTTTGAAATGGGGACACTTTTTTCAAATGGTCACAAAATCTTGTACAATTAGAGTTTTTAGCTGAATTGTTTTATGCATACCAACCAAAATACAAGGATCAGGTCTACCAAGTTTGGGGCCAAAACTCCTTCCGAAAAAATTTTCAAAAATCCCAAACCGCAAAAAGTTTCAAAAATCATGAAAAATAGAAAACGAGTCGTCTTGCCATGAAACTTAACGTGAAGGCTTAAGGGACCATTCTATGAGTTTACAAGCCATAAAAATGGCATTGGCATGCAGAAATATGAAGATGTGCCTAAACCCACCTACCACCCTATCGATCCACGGCTTGTGCATCCCGTCTCTCTAGCCGGCGTAGTGCCCGCCTGCCCTCCCGCCCACTCGTTTCGTCGGTTGGCTTAGGCATACGGAGTTGATTCCCAGTCTAAGATTGAACCAGACTGAGAGTTGCAGCAGCAAGATCAGCAGCATGTAGAGGGGGACTCGGTCGATCCTCGGCTTGCGTATCCAGCCCCTCTGGCCGGCTGAGCGCTTGCACGCTCGTTTCGTGGGTTGACTTAGGCATACGGAGTTCATTCCCAGTCTAAGCATACGGAGTTCATTCCCAGTCTAAGATCAAACTGGACCGAGGGTTGCGAAAGCACATGCTGGGCTCGGGCATGTGCTGGTGCTACATTTTTCTTCACCGGAGCACCATCGTCGAACCATCACCGGAGAACCTGACCGGCGGCATTGGGGTTCTGACGATCGGGGGGGTCGGGGGAGTGTGCGCACATGATGTGCGATGGGTGCTGGTACTTGGCCCTTATACTGGCCTCTTATCCCTCATCAAACCTCGAGAACCCTCACCCCCTGAAAGAGCATTTGAGATCTTACAAGTTTGCTGCCAGTAGCCATTAAAGTGTCTGAAATGGGGACATTTTTTTCAAATGGTATCAAAATCTTGTAAACTTCGAGTTTTTAGCTGAATTTCTTTGTTCATGCCAACAAAAATACAAGGATCACGTCTACCAAGTTTGGGGCCAAAACTCCTTCCAAAAAATTTTAAAAAATCCCAAACCGTAAAAAGTTTTGAAAATCGTGAGAAATAGAAAACGAGTCGTCTTGCCATGAAACTTCATGTGAAGGCTTAAGGGACCATTGCATGAATTTACAAGCCATAAAATGGCATTGGCACGTAGAAATATGAAGATGTGCCTAAACCCACCTACCACCCTATTGATCCACGGCTTGCGCATCCCATCTCTCTGGCCGACATAGTGCCCGTCCGCCCGCCCGATCGCTCGTTTCGTTGGTTGGCTTACGCATACTGAGACTGGACCGAGGGTTGCAGTAGCAGGATCGGTATCACGCAGAGGGGGACCCGATCGATCCCCGGCTTGCGCATCCTGCCCCTCTGGCTAGCTGAGCGACCGCACACTCGTTACGTGGGCTGACTTAGGCATACGGAGTTCATTCCCAGTCTAAGCATACGAAGTTCTTTCCTAGTCTAAGATCGGACCAGACCGAGGGTTGCGACAGCACATGCTGGCCTCGGGCAAGTGCTGGTGCTGCATTTTTCTTCGCTGGGGCACCATTGCTAGAGAACCTGACCGGCGGCATTGGGGTTTCGACGATCAGGGGGGCTGGGGGGGCTGTGCACACTTGATGTGCGATGGGTGCTGGTACTTCACCCTTATATTAGCCCCCTATCCCTCATCAAACCTCGAGAGCTCACACCCCCTTAAAGAGCATTTGAGATTTTACAGGTTTGCTGCCAGTAGCAATTAAAGTGTCTGAAATGGGGACACTTTTTTCAAATGGTCACAAAATCTTGTACACTTCGAGTTTTTAGCTGAATTTTTTTGTGCATGCCTAAAAAAAATACAAGGATCATGTCTATCAAGTTTGGGCCAAAAATCCTTCCAAAAAAATTTTAAAAAATCTCGAACCGCAAAACGTTTCGAAAATCGTGAAAAATAGAGAACGAGTCATCTTGCCATGAAACTTCACGTGAAGGCTTAAGGGACCATTGTATGAATTTACACGCCATAAAAATGGCTTTGGTAGGCAGAACTATGAAGATGTGCCTAAACCCACCTACCACCCTACCGATCCATGGCTTGCGCATCCCGTCTCTCTGGCCGGCGTAGTGCCCACCCGCCTGCTCATTTCGTCGGTTGCTTAGGCATACAGAGTTCATTCCCAGTCTAAGATCGGATCGGACGGAGGGTTCTAACAGTAGGATTGACAGCACGCAGAGAGGGACCCGACTGATCCTCGACTTGGACATCGCGCCCCTTTACCCGGCTAAGCGCCTGCACGCTCGTTTCGTGGGTTGACTTACGCATACGGAGTTCATTCCCAGTCTAAGCATACGGAGTTCATTCCCAGTGTAAGATTGGACCAGACCGAAGGTTGTGGCAGCACATGCTAGGCACGGGCATGTGCTGGTGACGCATTTTTCTTCGTCGGGGCACCATCGCTGGAGCATCGCCGTAGAACCTGACCGACGGCATTGGGGTTCCGACGATCGGGGGGGCCGGGGGGTGTGCGCACATGATGTGTGATGGGTGCTGGTACTTGGCCCTTATATTGGCCCCCTATCCCTCATCAAACCTTGAGAACTCACACCCCCTTAAAGAGCATTTGTGATTTTACAGGTTTGCTGCCAGTAGCCTTTAAAGTGTCTTAAATGAGGACACTCTTTTCAAATGGTCACAAAATCTTGTACACTTTGAGTTTTTAGCTGAATTTTTTTTGGATGCCAAAAAAAATACAAGGATCTCGTCTAATAAGTTTGGGGCCAAAACTCTTTCCGAAAAAATTTTAAAAAATCCCGAACCGGAAAAAGTTTTGAAAATCGTGAAAAATAGAAAACGAGTCGTCTTACCATGAAACTTCACATGAAGGCTTAAGGGACCATTGTATGACTTTACAAGCCATAAAAAAGGAATTGGCAGGCAGAAATATGAAGATGTGCCTAAACCCACCTACCACCCTATCGATCCACGGCTTGCGCATCCCGTCTCTCTGGCCAGCGTAGTGCCCGCCCACCCGCCCACCCGCTCGTTTCATCGGTTGGCTTAGCCGTACGGAGTTCATTCCCAATCTAAGATTGGACCAGACCAAGGGTTACGGTAGCAGGATCGGTAGCACGTAGAGGGGACCCGATTGATCCCTGGCTGGCGCATCCCGCCCTTCTGGCCAGCTGAGCACCTGCACGCTCGTTTCGTTGTTGACTTAGGCATACGGAGTTCATTCCCAGTCTAAGCATACGGAGTTCATTGCCAGTCTAAGATTGTACTAGACCGAGGGTTGCGGCAGCACATGCTGGGCTCGGGCATGTGCTGGTGCCGTATTTTTCTTCGTCATGGCACCATCACCAGAGCATCACCGTAGAACCTAACCGGCGGCATTGGGGTTTCGACGATCGGGGGGCCGGGGGGTGTGTGCACATGATGTGCGATGCGTGCTGGTACTTGGCCTTTATATTGGCCCCCTATCCCTCATCAAACCTCAAAAACTCACACCCCCTTAAAGAGCATTTGAGATTTTACAGGTTTGCTGCCAGTAGCCATTAAAGTGTCTGAAATGAGGACACTTTTTTCAAATGGTCACAAAATCTTGTACACTTTGAGTTTTTAGCTGAATTTTTTTGTGCATGCCAAAAAAAATACAAGGATCATGTCTACCAAGTTTGGGGCCAAAAATCCTTTCGAAAAAGTTTTAAAAAATCCCCAACCATAAAAAGTTTTGAAAATCATGAAAAATAGAAAATAGGTCGTCTTGCCATGAAACTTCACATGAAGGCTTAAGGGACTATTGTATGAATTTACAAGCCATAAAAATGCCATTGGCATGCAGAAATAAGAAGGTGTGCCTAGACCCACCTACCACCCTATCGATCCACGGCTTGCGCATCCCGTCTCTCTGGCAGGCGTTGTACCCGCCCGTCCACCCGCACACTCGTTTCGTCAGTTGGCTTAGGCATACGGAGTTCATACCCAGTCTAAGATCGGACCGAACTGAGGGTTACGGTAGCAGGATCGACAGCACGTAGAGGGGGAACCAGCCGATCCCCAGCTTGCGCATCTCGCCCCTCTGGCCGGCTAAGCGCCCGCACGTTCGTTTGATGGGTTGACTTAGGCATATGGAGTTCATTCCCAGTCTAAGCATATGAAGTTCATTCCCAGTCTAAGATCAGACCAGATCGAGGGTTGCGACAGCACAAGCTGGGCTCAGGCATGTGCTGGTGCCGCATTTTTCTTCACCGGGGCACCATCGCCGGAGCATCGCCGGAGAACCTGACCGGCGGCATTGGGGTTCCGACGATCGAGGGGGTTGGGGGTGGGGGGTGTGCGCACATGATATGCGATGGCTGCTGATACTTGGCCCTTATATTGGCCCCCTATCCCTTCATCAAACCTCGAGAACTCACACCCCCTTAAAGAGGATTTGAGATTTTACAGGCTTGCTGCCAGTAGCCATTAAAGTGTCTGAAATGGGGACACTTTTTTCAAATTGTCACAAAATCTTGTACACTTCTAGTTTTTAGCTGAATTTTTTTATGCATGCCAACAAAAATAAAAGGATCATGTTTACCAAGTTTGGGGCCAAAACTCCTTCCGAAAAAATTTAAAAAAATCCCAAGCCGTAAAAGTTTCAAAAATCGTGAAAAATAGAAAACGTGTCGTATTGCCTTGAAACTTCACGTGAAGGCTTAAAGGACCATTGTAAGAATTTACAGGCCATAAAAATGGCATTGGCACACAGAACTATGAAGATGTGCCTAAACCCACCTACCACCCTATCGATCCACGGCTTGCGCATCCCGTCTCTCTGGCCGGCATAGTGTCCGCCTGCCCGCTCGCTCGTTTCGTCGGTTGGCTTAGGCATACGGAGTTCATTCCCAGTCTAAGATCAGACCAGACAGAGGGTTACGGTAGCCGGATTGACAGCACATAGAGGCAGACCCGATCGATCCCTGGCTTGCTCATCCCGCCCCTCTGGCCGGCTGAGCGCCCGCACACTCTTTTCATGGGTTGACTTAGGCATACGGAGTTCATTCCCAGTCTAAGCATACGGAGTTCATTCCCAGTCTAAGATCGGACCGAACCGAGGGTTGCGACAGCACATGCTGGGCTTGGGCATGTGTTGGTGTCGCATTTTTCTTCCTCGGGGCACCATCGTCGGAGCATTGCCAAAGAACCTGACCGACGGCATTGGGGTTCCGACGATCGGGGGCCCGGGGGGGTGTGTGCATATGGTGTGCGATGGGTGCTGGTACTTGGAACTTATATTGGCCCCCTATCCCTCATCAAACTTTGAGAAGTCACACCCTCTTAAAGAGCATTTGAGATTTAATAGGTTTACTGCCAGTTGCCATTAAAGTGTCTGAAATGGGGACACTTTTTTCAAATGGTCACAAAATATTATACACTTCGAGTTTTTAGCTGAATTGTTTTGTGCATGGCAACAAAAATACAAGGATCATGTCTACCAAGTTTGGGGCCAAAATACCTTTCGAAAAAATTTTAAAAAATCCCGAACCATAAAAAGTTTTGAAAATCATGAAAAATAGAAAACGAGTCGTCTTGCCATGAAACTTCACGTGAAGGCTTAGGGGACCATTGTATGAATTTACAAGCCATAAAAATGGCATTGGCACGTAGAAATATGAAGATGTGCCTAAACCCACCTACCACCCTATCGATCCACGGCTTGCGCATCCCGTCTCTCTGGCCGGCGTAGTGCACGCCAGCTCGCCCGCCCGCCTGCTAGTTCCGTCGGTTGGCTTATGCATATGGAGTTCATTCCCTGTCTAAGATTAGACCGGACTGAGGGTTGCGGCCGCAGGATCGATAGCACACAGAGGGGGACCCGGCCGATCCCCGGCTTGTGATCCCGCCCCTCTGGCCGGCTGAGCGGCCGCACGCTCGTTTCGTGGGTTGACTTAGGCATATGGAGTTCATTCCCTGTCTAAGCATACGGAGTTCATTCCCAGTGTAAGATCAGATAGGAACGAGAGTTGACAGCACATGCTGGGCTCTGGCATATGCTGGTGCCGTATTTTTATCCGTCGGGGCACCATCACCGGAGCAACGTCGGAGAACCTGATCGACGGCATTGGGGTTCTGACGATCGAGTGGCCGGGGGGGGTGTGCGCGCATGATGTGCGATGGGCGCTGGTACTTGGCCCTTATATTGGCCCCCTATCCCTCATCAAACCTCGAGAACTCACACCCCCTTAAAGAGCATTTGAGATTTTACAGGTTTGCTGCCAGTAGCCATTAAAGTGTCTGAAATGGGGACACTTTTTTCAAATGGTCACAAAATCTTGTACACTTAGAGTTTTTAGCTGAATGTTTTTGTGCATGCCAAGAAAAAATACAACGATCATGTCTACCAAGTTTGTTCCCAAAACTCCTTTCGAAAAAATTTTAAAAAATCTCGAACCGCAAAAGTTTCAAAAATCGTGAAAAATAGAAAACGAGTCATCTTGCCATGAAACTTCACGTGAAGGCTTAAGGGGACCATTGTATGAATTTACAAGCCATAAAAATGGCATTGGCATGCAGAAATATGAAGATGTGCCTAAAACCACCTACCACCTATCGATCCATGGCTTGTGCATCCCGTCTCTCTGGCCGGCGTAGTGCTCACCCGCCCGCCTGCTCATTTCATCGGTTGGCTTAGGCATACAGAGTTCATTCCTAGTCTAAGATCAGACCAGACCGAGGGTTGCGATGGTAGGATCGACAGCACGTAGAGGGGGACTCGGCCGTTCCCCGGCTTGTGCATCCCGCCCCTTTGGCTGGTTGAGCGCCCGCACGCTCATTTCGTGGGTTGACTTAGGCATACGGAGTTCATTCCCAGTCTAAGATCAGATTGGACCGAGGGTTGTGGCACCACATGCTGGGCTCAGGCATTTACTGGTGCCGCATTTTTCTCCGTCGGGGCACCATCTTCGGAGCATCGTCGGAGAACCTGACCGATGACATTGGGGTTCTGACGATCGGGGGCTAGGGGTATGCGCACATGATGTGCGATGGGTGCTGGTAGTTGGCCCTTATATTGGCCCCCTATCCCTCATCAAACCTCAAGAACTCACACCCCCTTAAAGGGCATTTGAGATTTTACAGGTTTACTGCAAGTACCCATTAAAGTGTCTGAAATGGGGACACTTTTTTCAAATGGTCACAAAATCTTGTACACTTCGAGTTTTTTGCTGAATTTTTTTGTGCATGCCAAAAAAAATACAAAGATCACGTCTGCCAAGTTTGGGGCCAAAACCCCTTCTGAGAAAATTTAAAAAATCCCAAACCGTAAAAAGTTTCAAAAATCATGAAAAATAGAAAACGAGTTGTCTTGCCTTGAAACTTCACGCGAAGGCTTAAAAGACCATTGTAAGAATTTACAGGCCATAAAAATGGCATTGGCACATAGAAATATGAAGATGTGCCCAAACCCATCTACCACCCTATCGATCCACTGCTTGCGCATCCCGTCTCTTTGGCTGGCGTAGTGCCCGCCCGCCCGTCCGCTTGTTTCGTCGATTGGCTTAGGCATACAGAGTTCATTCCCAGTCTAAGATCAGACCGGATAGAGGGTTGCGGTAGCAGGATCGGCCGCACGTAGAGGCGAACCCGGTCGATCCCTGGCTTGCACATCCCGCCCCTCTGGCCGGCTGAGCGCCCGCACGCTCATTTCGTGGGTTGACTTAGGCATACGGAGTTCATTCCCAGTCTAAGCATATGGAGTTCATTCCCAATCTAAGATCGGACCGGATCGAGGGTTACGGCAGCTCATGTTGGGCTCGGGCATGTGCTGGTGCTGCATTTTTCTTCGTCGGGGCACCATCGTCAGAGAACCTGACCGGCGGTATTGGGGTTCTAGCGATCGGGGGGGCTGGGGGGTGTGCGCACATGATGTGCAATGAGCGCTGGTAGTTGGCCCTTATATTGGCCCCCTATCCCTCATCAAACCTCGAGAACTCACACGCCCTTAAAAAGTATTTGAGATTTTACAGGTTTGCTGCCAGTAGCCATTAAAGTGTCTGAAAATGGGACACTTTTTTCAAATGGTCACAAAATGTTGTACACTTCGAGTTTTTAGCTGAATTTTTTTGTGCATGCCAAAAAAAATACAAGGATCACGTCTGCCAAGTTTGGGGTCAAAACTCCTTCTGTGAAAATTTTAAAAAATCCCAAACCGTAAAAAGTTTCAAAAATCATTAAAAAAAAATGAGTCGTCTTGCCTTGAAACTTCACGTGAAGGCTTAAAGGACCATTGTAAGAATTTACAGGCCATAAAAATGGCATTGGCAGACAGAAATATGAAGATGTGCCTAAACCCACCTACCACCCTATCGATCCACGGCTTGCGCATCCTGTCTCTCTAGCCGGCGTAGTGCCCACCCGCCCGCCCGCTTGTTTCGTCGGTTGGCTTAGGCATACGGAGTTCATTCCCAGTCTAAGATCAGACCAGACAGAGGGTTGCGACAGTAGGATTGGCAGCACGTAGAGGCAGACCCGATCGATCCCTGGCTTACGCATCCTGCCCGTCTGGCTGGCTGAGCGCCCGCACGCTCGTTTCGTGGGTTGACTTAGGCATACGGAGTTCATTCCCAGTCTAAGCATACGAAGTTCATTCCCAGTCTAAGCATACGGAGTTCATTCCTAGTCTAAGATCAGATCGGACCGAGTGTTGTGGCAGCACATGCTGGGCTCGGGCATGTGCTGGTGCCGCATTTTTCTTCGTCGGGGCACCGTCGTTGGAGAACCTAACCTACGGTATGGGGGTTCCAGCGATCGGGGGGGCCGGGGGGGTGTGCGCACATGATGTGCGATGAGTGCTGGTAGTTGGCCCTTATATTGGCCCCTTATCCCTCAGCAAACCTCGAGAACTCACACGCCCTTAAAGAGCATTTGAGATTTTACAGGTTTGCTGCCAGTAGCCATTAAAGTGTCTGAAAATAGGACACTTTTTTCAAATGGTCGCAAAATCTTGTACACTTTGAGTTTTTAGTTGAATTTTTTTGTGTAAGCCACAAAAAATACAAGGATCACGTCTAAAAAGTTTGGGGCTAAAACTCCTTCTGAAAAAATTTTAAAAAATCTCGAACCTTAAAAAGTTTCAAAAATCATGAAAAATAGAAAACGAGTCGTCTTGCCATGAAACTTCACGTGATGGCTTAAGAGACCATTGCATGAATTTACAAGCCATAACAATGGCATTGGCTCACAGAAATATGAAGATGTACCTAAACCCACCTACCACCCTATCGATCCACGGCTTGCGCATCCTGTCTCTCTGACCGGCGTAGTGCCCGTCCGTAGGCCCGCCCGCTCGTTTCTTCGGTTGGCTTAGGCATACGGAGTTCATCCCCAGTCTAACATCAAATTGGACTACGGGTTACGGTAGAAGGATTGGCAGCATGCAGAGCGGGACCCGACCAATCCCCGGCTTGCGCATCCCGCTCATTCTGGTCGGCTGAGCGCCCGCACGCTCGTTTCGTGGGTTGACTTAGGCATACGAAGTTCATTCCTAGTCCAAGCATACGGAGTTCATTCCCAGTCTAAGATCGGACTGGACCGATGGTTGCGACAGCACATGCTGGTTTCGGGCATGTGCTGGTGCTGCATTTTTCTTCCTCGGGGCACCATCGTCGAAGCATCGTCGGAGAACCTGACCGACGGCATTGGGGTTCCGGCGATCGGGGGGGCCGAGGGGTGTGCACACATGATGTGCGATTGCTGCTGGTACTTGGCCCTTATATTGGCCTCTTTCACTCATCAAACCTCGAGAACTCACACCCCTTTAAAGAGCATTTGAGATTTTACAGGTTTGCTGCCAGTAGCCATTAAAGTATCTTAAATGGGGACACTTTTTAAAATGGTCACAAAATCTTGTACACTTCGACTTTTTAGCTGAACTTTTTTGTGCATGCCAACAAAAATACAAGGATCACGTCTGCCAGGTTTGGGACAAAAAATCCTTTCGAAAAAATTTTAAAAAATCTCGAACCGCAAAAAGGTTCAAAAATCATGAAAAATAGAAAACGAGTCGTCTTGCCAGGAAACTTCACGTGAAGGCTTAAGGGACCATTGTATGAATTTACAAGCCATAAAAATGGCATTGGAATGCAGAAATATGAAGATGTTCCTAAACCCACCTACCACCCTATCGATCCACGGCTTGCGCATCCCGTCTCTTTGGCCGACGTAGTGCCCGCCCGCCCGCTCGTTTCATCGGTTGGCTTAGGCATGCGGAGTTCATTCCCAGTCTAAGATCAGACTGAACCGAGGGTTGCGGCAGCAAGGTCGACAGTATGCAGAGGGGGACCCGACCGATCCCCGGCTTGCGCATCCTGCCCCTCTGGCTGGCTGAGCGCGCGCACGCTCATTTTGTGGGTTGACTTAGGCATACGGAGTTCATTCCCAGTCTAAGCATACAGAGTTCATTCCCAGTCTAAGATCGGACCGGACAGAGCTTTACGGTAGCACATGCTGGCCTCGGACATGTCCTGATGCCACATTTTTCTTCGTCGGGGCACTATCGTCGGAGCATCACCGGAGAACCTGACCGGCGGCATTGGGGTTCCGGCGATCGGGGGCGTTGGGGGGGTGTGCGCAGATGATGTGTGATGGGTGCTGGTACTTGGCCTTTATATTGGCCCCCTATCTCTCATCAAACCTCGACAACTCATACCCCCTTAAAGAGCATTTTAGATTTTACAGGTTTGCTGCCAGTAGCCATTAAAGTGTCTAAAATAGGGACACTTTTTTCAAATGGTCCCAAAATCTTGTACACTTTGAGTTTTTAGCTGAATTTTTTTTTGCATGCCAACAAAAATACAAGGATCACGTCTACCAACTTTGGGGCCAAAACTCCTTCCAAAAAATTTTAAAAAATCTCGAACCGTAAAAAGTTTCGAAAATCATGAAAAATAGAAAACGAGTCGTCTTGCCATGAAACTTCACGTGAAGGCTTAAGGGACCATTGCATGAATTTACAAGCCATAAAAATAGCATTGGCACGTAGATATATGAAGATGTACCTAAACCCACCTACCACCCTATCGATCCACGGCTTGCGCATCCCGTCTCTCTGGTTGACATAGTGCCCGCCCGTTCGCCCGCCCGCTCGTTTCGTCGGTTGGCTTAGGGATACGAAGTTCATTCCCAGTCTAAGATCAGACCGGACCTAGGGCTGCGGCACAGGATTGACAGCACGCAGAGGGGGACCCGACCAATCCACGGCTTGCGCATCCTGCCCCTCTGGCCGATCGAGCATTTTTCTTCGCTAGGGCACCATCGTCGGAACATCGTCAGAGAACCTGTCCGGCGGCATTGGCGTTCCGACGATCTGGGGGGCCAGGGGGGTGTGCGCAGATGATGTGTGATTTGTGCTGGTACTTGGCCCTTATATTGGCCCCCTATCCCTCATCAAACCTCGAGAACTCACACCCCCTTAAAGAGCATTTGAGATTTTACAGGTTTGCTGCCAGTAGTCATTAAAGTGTCTAAAATGGGGACACTTTTTTTGAATGGTCACAAAATCTTGTACACTTTGAGTTTTTTGCTGAATTTTTTTGCACATGCCAACAAAAATACAAGGATCATGTCTACTAAGTTTGGGGACAAAACTCCTTCCAAAAAAATTTTAAAAACTCCCGAACCGCAAAAATTTTTGAAAATCATGAAAAATAGAAAACGAGTCGTCTTGCCATGAAACTTCACGTGATAGTTTAAGAGACCATTGCATGAATTTACAAGCCATAAAAATGGCATTGGCACGCAGAAATATGAAGATGTACCTAAACCCACCTACCACCCTATCGATCCACGACTTGCGCATCCCGTCTCTCTGGCTGGCGTAGTGCCCGCCAGCCCGCCCGTCCGCTCCTTTCGTCGGTTGGCTTAGGCATACGGAGTTCATTCCCAGTCTAACATCAGACTGGACTGAAGGTTGCGGTAGAAGGATTGACAGCATGTAGAGGTGGACCCGGCCGATCCCCAGCTTGCGTATCCCGCCCCTCTGGCCGACTGAGCACCCGCACACTCGTTTCGTGGGTTGACTTAGGCATACGAAGTTCATTCCTAGTGTAAGCATACAGAGTTCATTCCCAGTCTAAGATTAGACCGGACAGATGGTTGCGACAGCACATACTGGGCTAGGGCATGTGCTGGTGCCGCATTTTTCTTCGTCGGGGCACCATCGTCGAAGCATCGCCGGAGAACCTGACCGACGGCATTGGGGTTCCGATGATCGGGGGGGCCAGGGGGTGTGCGCACATGATGTGTGATGGGTGCTGGTGCTTGGCCTTTATATTGGCCCCCTATCCCTCATCAAACCTCAAGAACTCACACCCCCTTAAAGAGCATTTGAGATTTTACAGGTTTACTGCTAGTAGCCATTAAAGTGTCTGAAATGGGGACACTTTTTTCAAATGGTCATAAAATCTTGTACACTTCGAGTTTTTAGCTGAATTTTTGTGTGCATGCCAACAAAAAGACAAGGATCACGTCTACCAAGTTTGGGGCCAAAAATCCTTTCGAAAAAATTTTAAAAAATCCCAAACTGTAAAAAGTTTCTAAAATCGTGAAAAATAGAAAATAAGTCGTCTTGCCATGAAACTTCACGTGAAGGCTTAAGGGACCATTATATGAATTTACAAGCCATAAAAAAGGCATTGGCACACAGAAATATGAAGATGTGCCTAAACGCACCTACCACTCTATCGATCCACGGCTTACGCATCCCATTTCTTTGGCCGATGTAGTGCCCACCTGCCCGTCCAGCCCGCTCATTTCGTCAGTTGGCTTAGCCATACGGAGTTCATTCCCAGTCAAAGATCGGATCGAATCAAGGGTTACAGCAATAGGATCGACAGCATGCAGAGGGGTACTCGGTCGATCCCCGGCTTACGCATCCCTCTAGCCGGTTGAGCGCCTGCACGCTCGTTTCGTGCTTTGACTTAGGCATACGAGTTCATTCCCAGTCTAAGCATATGGAGTTCATTCCCAGTCTATGATCAGACCGGACCGAGGGTTATGGCAGCACATGCTGGGCTCAGGCATGTTCTGGTGCCACATTTTTCTTCACCGAGGCACCATCATCGGAGTGTCACCGAAGAACCTGACCTGCAGCATTGGGGTTCCGACGATCGGGGGGGCCGAGGGGGTGTGCGCACATGATGTGCGATGGGTGCTGGTACTTGGCCCTTATATTGGCCCCCTATCCCTCATCAAACCTCAAGAACTCACAGCCCCTTAAAGAGCATTTGAGATTTTACAGGTTTGCTGCAAGTAGCCATTAAAATGTCTGAAATGGCAACTTTTTTTCAAATGGTCACAAAATCTTGTACACTTCGATTTTTAGCTGAATTTTTTTTAGCATGCCAAAAAAAATACAAGGATCATGTCTACCAAGTTTGGGGCCAAAACTCCTTCCGAAAAAATTTTAAAAAATTCCGAATAGTAAAAAGTTTCGAAAATCGTGAAAAATAGAAAACGAGTCGTCTTGCCATGAAACTTCACGTGAAGGCTTAAGGGACCACTGTATGAATTTACAAGCCATAAAAATGGCATTGGCATGCAAAAATATGAAGATGTACCTAATCCCAGCTACCACCCTATCGATCCACGGCTTGCGCATCCCGTCTCTCTGGCCTGCGTAATGCCCGCCCGCTCGTCGGCCCGTTCATTTTGTCGGTTGGCTTAGGCATATGGAGTTCATTCCCAGTCTAAGATCAGACCAAATCGAGGGTTATGATAGCAGGACCAGTAGCACACAGAGGGGGACCCGATCGATCCCCGGCTTACGCATCCCACCCTTCTGGCTGGCTGACCGAACGCACGCTCGTTTCATGGGTTGACTTAGGCATATGGAGTTCATTCCCAGTCTAAGCATACGGAGTTCATTCCGAGTCTAAGATCGGATCAGTTCGAGGGTTGCGGTAGCACTTACTGGGCTCGGGCATGGGCTGGTGTCACATTTTTCTTCGTCGGGGCACCATCGCCGGAGCATCGTCGGAGAACCTGACCTGCGGCATTGGGGTTCCGGCGATCGGGGGGCCGGGGGGGTATGCGCACATGATGTGCGATGGGTACTGGTACTTGGCCTGTATAATATCCCCCTATCCCTCATCAAACCTTGAGAACTCACACCCCTTTAAAGAGCATTTGAGATTTTACAGGTTTCGTGCCAGTAGCCATTAAAGTGTCTAAAATGGGGACAATTTTTTAAAATGGTCCCAAAATCTTGTACACTTCGAGTTTTTAGCTGAACTTTTTTGTACATGCCAACAAAAATACAAGGATCATGTCTACCTAGTTTAGGGCTAAAATTCCTTCTGAAAAAATTTTAAAAAATCCCGAACCGTAAAAAGTTTCAAAAATTGTGAAAAATAGAAAATGGGTCATCTTGCCATGAAACTTCACGTGAAGGCTTAAGGGACCATTGTATGAATTTACAAGCCATAAAAAAGGCATTGGCATGTAGAAATATGAAGATGTGCCTAAACGTACCTACCACCCTATCGATCCACGGCTTGTGCATCCCGTCTCTCTGGCCGACGTAGTGCCCGCCCACCCGTCACTCTTTTCGTCGATTGGCTTAGGCATACGGAGTTCATTCCCAGTCTAAGATCAGACCGGACCGAGGGTTACGGCAGTAGAATCAACAGTACGTAGAGGGGTCCTGGCCGATCCCCGATTTGCGTATCCCGCCCCTCTGGGCGGCTGAGCGCCCGCACGCTCGTTTCATGGGTTGACTTAGGTATACGAGTTCATTCCAAGTCTAGGCATACGGAGTTCATTCCCAGTCTAAGATTATACCGGACCAAGGGTTGGGGCAGCACATGCTGGGCTCGAGCACGTGCTGGTGCCACATTTTTCTTCGTCGGGGCACCATCTCCAGAGCATCTCCGGAGAACCTGACCGGTGGCATTGGAATTCCGACGATCGGGGGCGGCCGGGGGGTGTGCAGACATGATGTGTGATGGGTGCTGGTACTTGGCCCTTATATTGGCCCCCTATCCCTCATCAAACCTCGAGAACTCACACCCCCTTAAAGAGCATTTGAGATTTTACAGGTGTGCTGCCAGTGGCAATTAAAGCGTCTAAAATGGGGACGCTTTTTTCAAATGGTCATAAAATCTTGTACACTTCGAGTTTTTAGCTGAATATTTTTGTGCATGCCAACAAAAATACAAGGATCATGTCTACCAAGTTTGGGGCCAAAACTCCTTCTGAAAAAATTTTAAAAAAATCCTGAATCGTAAAAAGTTTCAAAAATGGTGAAAAATAGAAAAAGAGTCGTCTTGCCGTGAAACTTCAGGTGAAGGATTAAGGGACAATTGTATGAATTTCCAACCATAAAAATGGCATTGGCAGGCAAAAATATGAAGATGTGCCTAAACCCACCTACAACCCTATTGATCCACGGCTTGCGCATCCCGTCTCTCTGGTCGACGTAGTGCCCGCTCGCCCACCCGCCCGCTCGTTTCGTTGGTTGGCTTAGGCATACGGAGTTCATTCCCAGTCTAAGATTGGACTGGACCAAGGGTTATGGTAGCAGGATCGACAGCACGCAGAGAGGGACCCGATCGATTCCCGGCTTACGTATCCCGCCCCTCTGGTCGGCTGAGCGCCCTTATGCTTGTTTCGTGGTTGAATTAGGCATACGAAGTTCATTCCCAGTCTAAGCATAAGAAGTTCATTTCCAGTCTAAGATCAGACCAGACCGAGGGTTACGGCCGCACATGCTAGGCTCGGGCATCTGTTGGTGCCGCATTTTTCTTCGTCGGGGCACCATCGCCGGAGCATCATCGGAGAACCTGATCAACGACATTGGTGCTCCGGTGATCGGGGGGGTCGGGGGGTGTGCGCACACGATGTGCGATGGGTGCTGGTACTTGACCCTTATATTGGCCACCTATCCCTCATCAAACCTCGAGAACTCATACCCCCTTAAAGAGCATTTGAGATTTTACAGGTTTGCTGCCAGTAGTTATTAAAGTGTGTGAAATGGGGAAACTTTTTTCAAATGGTCACAAAATCTTGTACACTTCGAGTTTTTAGCTGAATTTTTTTGTGCATGCCAACAAAAAATACAGGGGTCACGTCTACCAAGTTTGGGGCAAAAAATTCTTTCGAAAAAATTTTAAAAAATCTCGAACCGTAAAAAGTTTCAAAAATCGTGAAAAATAAAGAACGAGTTTCTTGCCATGAAACTCTCTCGTGAGGCTTAAGGACCATTGTATGAATTTACAAGCCATAAAAATTACATGGCATGCAGAAATAATGAAGATGTGCCTAAACCCACCTACCACCCTATTGATACACGGCTTGCGCATCCCGTCTCCCTGGCCGGCGTAGTGCCCGCCCGCCCGTCCACTCGTTTCGTCGGTTGCTTAGGCATATAGAGTTCATTCCAAGTCTAAGATCAAACCGGATCAAGGTTACAGCAAGCAGATCGGCAACACGCAGAGGGGGACCCGATCGATCCCCGGCTTGTGCAGCCCGCCCCTCTGCCGGTTGAGCGCCCGCACGCTCGTTTCGGGGGTTGACTTAGGCATACGAAGTTCATTCCTAGTCTAAGCATACGGAGTTCATTCCCAGTCTAAGCATACGGAGTTCATTCACAGTCTTAAGATTTGACGGACCGAGGGTTGCGGTAGCACATGCTTGGGGCACCAACGTCGAGAACGCTGACCGCCATTGGGTTCCAACGATCGGGGGGGCCGGGGGGGTGTGCGCACGTGATGTGTGATTGGTGCTGGTATTGCCCTTATATTGGCCCCCTATCCCTCATCAAACTCAAAGAACTCACACCCCTTAAAAAGCATTTGAGATTTTGCAGTTCCTACCAGTAGCCATTAAAGTGTCTGAAATGGGGACAGTTTTTCAAATGTCACAAAATCATGCACATTTAGATCAGACCAAGGGTTGCGGCAGCAAGATCGATAGCACATAGAGGGGGACTTGGTCGATCCCTGAATGCGCATCCTACCCTCTGGCCGAATGAGCGCCTGCCGCTCGTTTCGTTGGTTGACCTAGGCATACGGAGTTCATTCCCAGTCTAAGCATATGGAGTTCATTCCCAATCTAAGATCGGACCGGACCGAGGGTTGCGGTAGCACATGCTGGGCTCGGGCATGTGTTGGTGCCATATTTTTTCTTCGTCGGGGCACCATTGCCGGAGCATTGCTGAAGAACCCGACCGACGGCCTTTGGGTTCCGACGATCGAGGGGACGGGGGGTATGACCATGATATGCGATAGGTGCCTGGAACTTGGCCCTTATATTGGCCCCCCTATCGCTCATGAAACCTCGAAAAATCACACCCCCTTAAAGCGCATTTGAGATTTTACAGGTTTGCTGCCAGTAGCCATTAAAGTGTCTGAAATGGGGACACTTTTTTCAAATGGTCACAAAAATCTTGCACACTTTGAAGTTTTTAGCTGAATTTTTTTGTGCATGCCAACAAAAATACAAGAGATCACGTCTACCAAGTTTGGGCCAAACTCCTTCCGAAAAATATTT
>NW_019167915.1:18238862-18310616 GCF_002303985.1 Durio zibethinus | reverse complement strand
CTCCAAGTTTGGGGCCAAAACTCCTTTCGAAAAAATTTTAAAAAATCTCGAACCGCAAAAATTTCCAAAATCGTGAAAAATAGAAAATGAGTCGTCTTGCCGTGAAACTTCACGTGAAGGCTTAAAGGAACATCGTATGAATTTACAAGCATAAAAATGGCATTGGCATGCAGAAATATGAAGATGTGCCTAAACCCACCAACCACCCTATCGATCCACGGCTTGCGCATCCTGTCTCACTGCTCGACGTAGTGCCCGCCCGCCTGCCCGCCTGCCTGCCCGCTCGTTTCGTTAGTTCGCTTAGGCATACGGAGCTCATTCCCAGTCTAAGATTAGACCAGCTGAGGGTTACGGCAGCAGGATCGGGAGCATGTAGAGGGTGACCCAGCTGATCCCGGCTTGCGCATCCCGCCTCTCTGGTCGGTTGAGCGCCCGCACGCTCGTTTCGTGGGTTGACTTAGGCATACGGAGTTCATTCCCAGTCTATGGAGTTCAATCTCAGTCTAAGATCGGACTGGACTGAGGGTTGCAGCAGCACATACTGCGCTCAGGCATGTGCTGGTGCCGCATTTTTCTTCACCGAGACACCATCGTCGGAGCATCACCAAAGAACCTGACCGACGGCATTGGGTTTCAACGATCGGGGGACCGGGGGGTGTGCGCACATGATGTGTGATGGGTGCTTGTACTTGGCCCTTATATTGGCCCCCTATCCCTCATCAAACCTCAGAACTCACACCCCCTTAAAGAGCATTTGAGATTTTACAGGTTTGCTGCCAGTAGCAATTAAAGTCTTCGAAATGAGGACACTTTTTTCAAATGGTCACAAAATGTTGTACAATTTGAGTTTTTAGCTGAATTTTTTTGTGCATGCCAACAAAAATACAAGGATCACGTCTACCAAGTTTGGGGCCAAAATTCCTTCTGAAAAAATTTTAAAAAATCTCAAACCACAAAAAGTTTTGAAAATCGTGAAAAACAGAAAACGAGTCGTCTTGCAATGAAACTTCACGTGAAGGCTTAAGGGACCATAGTATGAATTTACAAGCCATAAAAATGGCATTGGCATGCAAATATGATGATGAACCTAACCGCACCTACCACCCTATCGATCCACGGCTTGCGCATCACGTCTCTCTGGTCGGGGTAATGCCCGCCACCAACACTTTTCGTCGGTAGGCTTAGGCATACGGAGTTCATTCCCAGTCTAAGATTGGACTGGACTGAGGGTTGTGGCAGCAGCATCGGTAGCATGCAGAGGGGTACGCGGCCGATCCCCGGCTTGTGCATCCCGCCCCTCTGGCCGGCTGAGCGCCCGTACGCTCGTTTCGTGGGTTGACTTAGGCATACGGAGTTCAATCCTAGTCTAAGCATACGGAGTTCATTCCCAGTGTAAGAGCGGACTGGACCGAGGGTTGCGATAGCACATACTGGGCTCGGGGCACAATCACCGGAGAACCTGACCGACGGCATTGGGGTTCCGACGATCGGGGGGCCCGGGGGGGTGTGCGCACATGATGTGCGATGGGTGCTGGTACTTGGCCCTTATATTGGCCCCCTAGCCCTCATCAAACCTCGAGAACTCACACCCCCTTAAAGAGCATTTGTGATTTTACAGGTTTGCTGCTAGTAGCCATTAAAGTGTCTGAAATGGGGACACTTTTTTCAAATGGTGACAAAATCTTGTACAGTGCGAGTTTTTAGCTGAATTTTTTTTTTGCATGCCAACAAAAATACAAGGATCACGTCTACCAAGTTTGGGGCAAAACTCCTTTCGAAAAATTTTAAAAAATCCCTAACCGTAAAAGTTTTTGAAAATTGTATAAAAATAGAAAATGAGTCGTCTTGCCATGAAACTTCACGTGGAAGGCTTAAGGGACCATTTTATGAATTTACAAGCCATCAAAACGGCATTGGCACACAGAAATATGAAGATGTGCCTAAACCCACCTACCACCCTATCGATCCATGGCTTGCGCATCCCGTCTCTCTAGCCGGCGTAGGTGCTCGCCCGCCCGCCCGCTCGTTTCGTCCGTTGGCTTAGGCATACGGAGTTCATTCCCAGTCTAAGATCTGACTGAACTGAGGTTTGTGGCTGCAGGATTGGCAGCATGTAGAGAGGGACCCGACCGATCCCCGGCTTGCGCATCTCACCCCTCTGGCTGTCTGAGCGCCCCGCACGCTCGTTTCGTGGATTGACTTAGGCATACGGAGTTCATTCCCAGTCTAAGATTGGACCGGACCGAGGGTTGCTGCAGCACATGTTGGGCTCGGCCATGTGCTGGTGCCGCATTTTTCTTCCTCGGGGCACCATCGTCGGAGCATCACCGGAGAACCTGATCGACGGCATTGGGGTTCCGATGATCGGGGGGCCGGGTGGGTGTGCGCACATGATGTGCGATGGGTGCTGGTACTTGGCCCTTATATTGGCCCCCTATCCTTCATCAAACCTCGAAAACTCACAGCCCTTAAAGAGCATTTGAGATTTTACAGGTTTGCTGCCAGTAGCCATTAAAGTGTCTGAAATGGGGACACTATTTTCAAATGGTCACAAAATCTTGTACACTGTGAGTTTTTAGCTGAATGTTTTTGTGCATGCCAACAAAAATACAAGGATCATGTCTATGAAGTTTGGGGCCAAAACTCCTTCCGAAAAAATTTTAGAAAATCCTGAATCGTAAAAAGTTTTGAAAATCATGAAAAATAGAAAACGAGTCGTCTTGCCATGAAACTTCACGTGAAGGCTTAAGGGACCATAGTATGAATTTACAAGCCATAAAAATGGCATTGGCATGCAGAAATATGAGGATGTACCTAAACCCACCTACCAACCTATCGATCCACGGCTTGCGCATCCCGTCTCTCTGGCCGACATGGTGCCCGCCCGCCCGCCCCCGTCGTTTCATCAGGTTGGCTTAGGCATACGGAGTTCATTCCCAGTCTAAGATGAGACAGGACTGAGGGTTGCGGCAGCACACAGAGGGGAATCTGACCAATCCTCGGCTTGTGCATCCGCCCCTCTGGCCAGCGGAGCGCCCGCACACTCGTTTCATGGTGGACTTAGGCATACGGAGTTCATCCCAGTCTAAGCATACGGAGTTAAATTCCCAGTCTAAGATCGGGATCCCGGGACCGAGGGTTACGGCATCACATGCTGGGCTCGGACAAGTGCTGGGGTAGCATTTTTCTTCGCCAGGGCACCATCGCCGGAGCATCGCCGTTAGAACCTGACCGACGGCATTGGGGTTCCGACGATCGGGAGGGCCGGGGGGTGTGCGCACATGATGTACGATGGGTGCTGGTACTTGGCCCTTATATTGGCCCCCTATCCCTCATCAAACCTCGAGAACTCATACCCCCTTAAAGAGCATTTGAGATTTTACAGGTTTGTTGCCAGTAGCCATTAAAGTGTCCAAAATGGGGACACTTTTTTCAAATGGTCACAAAATCTTGTATACTTCGAGTTTTTAGTTGAATTTTTTTGTGCATGCCAATAAAAATACAAGGATCATGTCTACCAAGTTTGGGGCCAAAACTCCTACCAAAAAATTTTAAAAAATCTCGAACCGTAAAAAGTTTTGAAAATCGTGAAAAATAGAAAACGAGTCGTCTTGCCATGAAACTTCACGTGAAGGCTTAAGGGACCATTGTATGAATTTACAAGCCATAAAAATGGCATTGTCACGCAGAAATATGAAGATGTGCCTAAACCCACCTACCACCCTATCGATCCATGGCTCACGCATCCTGTCTCTCTGGCCGGCGTAGTGCCCGGCCACCCGCTCGCCCGCTCATTTCATCGGTTGGCTTAGGCATACGAAGTTCATTCCCAGTCTAACATTATACCGGACTGAGGGTTGTAGTAGCAGGATTGGCAGCATACAGACGGGGACTCGGCCGATCCCCAGCTTGCGCATCCCGCCCTCTGGCCGACTGAGCGCCCGCACACTCGTTCCATGTTTTGACTTAGGCATACGGAGTTCATTCCCAGTCTAAGCATATGGAGTTCATTCCCAGTCTAAGATAGGATCGGACTAAGGTTTACGGTAGCATATGCTGGGCTCGGGCATGTGTTGGTGCCGCATTTTTCTTCGTCGGGGTAGCATCCCCAGAGAATCTGACCTGCGGCATTGGGGTTCTGGCGATCGGGGGGGCCGGGGGGTGTGCGCAAATGATGTGCGATGGGTGCTGGTACTTGGCCCTTATATTAGCCCCCTATCCCTCATCAAACCTTGAAAACTCACACCCCCTTACAGAGCATTTGAGATTTTACAGATTTGCTGCCAGTAGCCATTAAGGTGTCTGAAATGGGGACACTTTTTTCAAATGGTCACAAAATCCTGTACACTTCGAGTTTTTAGCTGAATTTTTTTGTGCATGACAAAAAAAATACAAGGATCATGTCAACCAAGTTTGGGGCCAAAACTCCTTCCAAAATAATTTTAAAAAATCATGAACCGCAAAAAGTTTCAAAAATCGTGAAAAATAGAAAACGAGTCGTCTTGCCATGAAACTTCACGTGAAGGCTTAAGGGACCATTGTATGAATTTACAAGCCATAAAAATGGCATTGGCACACAGAAATATGAAGATGTGCCTAAACCCACCTACCACCCTATCGATCCATGGCTCACGCATCCTGTCTCTCTGGCCGGCGTAGTGCCCGGCCACCCGCTCGCCCGCTCATTTCATCGGTTGGCTTAGGCATACGAGTTCATTCCCAGTCTAACATTATACCGGACTGAGGGTTGTAGTAGCAGGATTGGCAGCATACAGACGGGGACCCGGCCGATCCCCAGCTTGCGCATCCCGCCCTCTGGCCAACTGAGCGCCCGCACACTCGTTCCATGTTTTGACTTAGGCATACGGAGTTCATTCCCAGTCTAAGCATATGGAGTTCATTCCCAGTCTAAGATAGGATCGGACTAAGGTTTACGGTAGCATATGCTGGGCTCGGGCATGTGCTGGTGCCGCATTTTTCTTCGTCGGGGCAGCATCCCCAGAGAATCTGACCGGCGGCATTGGGGTTCTGGCGATCGGGGGGGCCGGGGGGTGTGCGCAAATGATGTGCGATGGGTGCTGGTACTTGGCCCTTATATTAGCCCCCTATCCCTCATCAAACCTTGAGAACTCACACCCCCTTACAGAGCATTTGAGATTTTACAGATTTGCTGCCAGTAGCCATTAAGGTGTCTGAAATGGGGACACTTTTTTCAAATGGTCACAAAATCCTGTACACTTCGAGTTTTTAGCTGAATTTTTTTGTGCATGCCAAAAAAAATACAAGGATCACGTCAACCAAGTTTGGGGCCAAAACTCCTTCCAAAATAATTTTAAAAAATCATGAACCGCAAAAAGTTTCAAAAATCGTGAAAAATAGAAAACGAGTCGTCTTGCCATGAAACTTCACGTGAAGGCTTAAGGGACCATTGTTTGAATTTACAAGCCATAAAAATGGCATTGGCATGAAGAAATATGAGGATGTGCCTAAACCCACCTACCACCCTATCGATCCACGGCTTGCGCATCCCATCTCTCTGGCCTGCGTAGTGCCCGCCTGCCCACCCGCTCGCTCGTTTTGTCGGTCGGCTTAGGCATACGGAGTTCATTCCCAGTCTAAGATCAAACCATATTGAGGGTTACGGTAGCAGGATCGGCAGCACACAGAAGGGGACCCGACCGATCCCCGGCTTACGCATCCCGCCCCTCTGGCCGGCTCAGTGCCCGCACGCTCGTTTCATGGGTTGACTTAGGCATACGGAGTTTATTCCCAGTCTAAGCATACGGAGTTCATTCTCAGTCTAAGATCGGTCCGGACCGAGGGCTGCGGCAGCACATGCTAGGCTCGGGCATGTGCTGGTGCTCATTTTTCTTCGTCGGGGTACTATCGCCGAAGCATCACCGGAGAACCTGACCGACGACATTGGGGATCCGACGATCGGGGGGGTCGGGTGGTTGTGCGCACAGGATGTGCGATGGGTGCTGGTACTTGGCCCTTATATTGGCCCCCTATCCCTCAAACCTCGAGAACTCACACCCCCTTAAAGAGCATTTGAGATTTTACAGGTTTGCTGCCAGTAGCAATTAAAGTGTCTGAAATGGGGACACTTTTTTCAAATGGTCACAAAATCTTGTAAAGGCTTGCCATGTAACTTCACGTGAAGGCTTAAGGGACCATTGTATGAATTTACAAGCCATAAAAATGGCATTGGCACATAGAAATATGAATATGTGCCTAAACCCACCTACCACCCTATCGATCCACAGCTTGCGCATCTCGTCTCTCTGGCCGACGTAGTGCCCGCTCGCCCACCCGCCCGCTTGTTTCGTCGGTTGGTTAGGCATACGGAGTTCATTCCCTATCTAAGATCAGACCAGACTGAAGGTTGCGCAGCAGATTGCAGCATGAAGAGGGGGACCCTGTCGAACCCCGGGTTACGCATCCCGCTCCTTTGGCCGACTGAGCGCCCACACGCTCGTGTCGTGGGTTGATGTAGGCATACGGAGTTCATTCCCAGCCTAAGCATACGGAGTTCATTCCCAGTCTAAGATCAGACCGGACCGAGGGTTGCGGCAGCATATGCTAGGCTCTGGCATGTGATAGTGCCGCATTTCTCTTCGCCAGAGCATCGCCGAAGAACCTGACCGGTGGCATTTGGGTTCCAGCGATCGGGGGGCCGGGGGGTGTGCGTATATGATGTGCAAATGGTGCTGGTACTTGGCCCTTATATTGGCCCCCTATCCCTCATCAAACCTTGAGAACTCACACCCCCTTAAAAAGCATTTGAGATTTTACAGGTTTGTTGCCAGTAGCCATTAAAGTGTCCGAAATGGGGACACTTTTTTCAAATGGTCACAAAATCTTGTACACTTCGAGTTTTTAGTTGAATTTTTTTGTGCATGCCAATAAAAATACAAGGATCATGTCTACCAAGTTTGGGGCAAAAACCCCTTCCAAAAAAATTTAAAAAAATCTCGAACCGTAAAAAGTTTTGAAAATCGTGAAAAATAGAAAATGAGTCGTCTTGCCATGAAACTTCACGTGAAGGCTTAAGGGACCATTGTATGAATTTACAAGCCATAAAAATGGCATTGGCATGCAGAAATATGAAGATGTGCCTAAACCCACCTACCACCCTATCGATCCACGGGTTATGCATCCCGTCCCTCTGGCCGACGTAGTGCCCGCCCGCCCCCCTGCCCGCTCGTTTCGTCAGTTGGCTTAGGCATACGAAGTTGATTCCTAGTCTAAGATTGGACCGGACCGAGGGTTGCGGCAGCAAGATTGGTAGCACGCAGAGGGGGACCCGACCGATCCTCGGCTTGCGCATCCCGCCCTTCTGGCCGATTGAACGCCCGCTCGTTTCGTCGGTTGGCTTAGGCATACGGAGTTCATTCCCAATCTAACATTATACCGGATTGAGGGTTGTGGTAGCAGGATTGCTAACATGCAGAGGGGGACCCGGCCGATCCCCAGCTTGCGCATCCCGCCCTCTGGCCGGTTGAGTGCCCGCACACTCGTTTCGTGTTTTGACTTACGCATACGGAGTTCATTCCCAGTCTAAGCATACGGAGTTCATTCCCAGTCTAAGATCAGATCGGACAGAGGTTTACGATCGTATATGTCGGGCTTGGGCATGTGCTGGTGCCGCATTTTTCTTCGTCGGGGCAGCATCCCCAAAGAATCTAACCAGCGACATTGGGGTTTCGACGATCGGGGGGCCGGGGGGTGTGCGCAAATGATGTGCAATGGGTGCTGGTACTTGGCCCTTATATTGGCCCGCTATCCCTCATCAAACCTTGAGAACTCACACCCCCTTACAAAGCATTTGAGATTTTACAGGTTTGCTGCCAGTAGCCATTAAGGTGTCTGAAATGGGGACACTTTTTTCAAATGGTCACAAAATCCTGTACACTTCGAGTTTTTAGCTGAATATTTTTGTGCATGCCAAAAAAAATACAAGGATCACGTCCACCAAGTTTGGGGCCAAAACTCCTTCCGAAATAATTTTAAAAAATCATGAACCGCAAAAAGTTTCAAAAATCGTGAAAAATAGAAAATGAGTCGTCTTGCCATGAAACTTCACGTGAAGGCTTAAGGGACCAATGTTTGAATTTACAAGCCATAAAAATGGCATTGGCATTAAGAAATATGAGGATGTGCCTAAACCCACCTACCACCCTATCGATCCACGGCTTGCACATCCCATCTCTCTGGCCGGCGTAGTGCCCGCCCGCCCACCCGCTCGCTCGTTTCGTCGGTTGGCTTAGGCATACGAAGTTCATTCCCAGTCTAAGATCAAACCAGATTGAGGGTTGCGGTAGCAGGATCGGCAGCACACAGAGAGGGACCCGACCGATCCTCGGCTTGCGCATCCTACCCCTCTGGCCGACTCAGTGCCCACACGCTCGTTTCGTGGGTTGACTTAGGCATACGAAGTTTATTCCCAGTCTAAGCATATGGAGTTCATTCCCAGTCTAAGATCAGTCCGGACCGAGGGCTGCACAGCACATGCTAGGCTCGGGCATGTGCTGGTGCTGCATTTTTCTTCGTCGGGGCACTATCGCCAGAGCATCGCCGGAGAACCTGACCGACGACATTGGGGATCCGGCGATCGGGGGGCCAGGGGGTGTGCGCACAGGATGTGCGATGGGTGCTGGTACTTGGCCCTTATATTGGCCCCCTATCCCTCAAACCTCGAGAACTCACACCCCCTTAAAGAGCATTTGAGATTTTACAGGTTTGCTGCCAGTAGCAATTAAAGTGTCTGAAATGGGGACACTTTTTTCAAATGGTCACAAAATCTTGTAAAGGCTTGCCATGTAACTTCACGTGAAGGCTTAAGGGACCATTGTATGAATTTACAAGCCATAAAAATGGCATTGGCACGTAGAAATATGAAGATGTGCCTAAACCCACCTACCACCCTATCGATCCACAGCTTGCGCATCCCGTCTCTCTGGCCGACGTAGTGCCCGCTCGCGCACCCGCCCGCTTGTTTCGTCGGTTGGTTAGGCATACAGAGTTCATTCCCTGTCTAAGATCAGACTAGCTAAAGATTACGACAGCAGGATTGGTAGCATGAAGAGGGGGACCCGGTCGAACCCCGGCTTGCGCATCCCGCTCCTTTGGCCGATTGAGCGCCCACACGCTTGTTTCGTGGGTTGACGTAGGCATACGAAGTTCATTCCCAGCCTAAGCATACGGAGTTCATTTCCAGTCTAAGATCAGACCGGACCGAGGGTTACGGCAGCATATGCTAGGCTCGGGCATGTGATAGTGCCGCATTTCTCTTCGCCAGAGCATCGTCGAAGAACCTGACCGGTGGCATTTGGGTTCCAGCGATCGGGGGCCGGGGGGTGTGCGCATATGATGTGCAAATGGTGCTGCTACTTGGCCCTTA
Source organism: Durio zibethinus (assembly GCF_002303985.1). Next base: position 18,301,213 of record NW_019167915.1, on the reverse strand, counting down.
TATTGGCCCCCTATCCCTCATCAAACCTTGAGAACTCACACCCCCTTAAAGACCATTTGAGATTTTACAGGTTTGTTGCCAGTAGCCATTAAAGTGTCTGAAATGGGGACACTTTTTTCAAATGGTCACAAAATCTTGTGCACTTCGAGTTTTCAGTTGAATTTTTTTGTGCATGCCAACAAAAATACAAGTATCACGTCTACCAAGTTTGGGGCCAAAACTCCTTTCAAAAAATTTTAAAAAATCTCAAACTGCAAAAAGTTTCAAAAATTGTGAAAAATAGAAAACGAGTCGCCTTGCCATGAAACTTCATATGAAGGCTTAGGGGACCATTGTATGAATTTACAAGCCAAAAAAATGGCATTGGCACATAGAAATATGAGGATGTGCCTAAACTCACCTACCACCCTATCGATCCACGGCTTGCGCATCCCGTCTCTCTGGCCGGCGTTGTGCCTGCCTGCCCGCCCGCCCACTCCTTTCATCGGTTGGCTTAGTCATACAGAGTTCATTCCCAGCCTAAGATCAGATCGGACGAAGGGTTACAGTACCAGGATCGATAGCACATAGAAGGGGACCCAGGCGATCCCCGGCTTGCCATCCCGTCCCTCTAGTTGGCTGAGCGCCTGCACGTTCGTTTCGTGCGTTGACTTAGGCATACAGAGTTCATTCCTAGTCTAAGCATACGAAGTTCATTCCTAGTCTAAGATCGGACCAGACCGAGGGTTGCGACAGCACATGCTGGGCTCGGGCATGTGCTGGTGTCACATTTTTCTTTGTCGGGGCACCATCGCCGGAGCATCACCGGAGAACCTGACCGGCTGCATTGGGGTTCTGACGATCGGGGGGGCCGGGGGGTGTGCACACATGACGTACGATGGGTGCTGGTACTTGGCCCTTATATTGGCCCCCTATCCCCCATCAAACCTTGAGAACTCACACCCCCTTAAAGAGCATTTGAGAATTTACAGGTTTGCTGCCAGTAGCCATTAAAGTGTCTGAAATGGGGACACTTTTTTCAAATGGTCACAAAATCTTGTACACTTGAAGTGTTTAGCTGAATTTTTTTGTGCATGCCAACAAAAATACAAGGATCACGTCTACCAAGTTTGGGGTCAAAACTCCTACCGAAAAATTTTTAAAAAATCCCGAAACATAAAAAGTTTCAGAAATCATGAAAAATAAAAAACGAGTCGTCTTGCCATGAAACTTCACGTGAAGGCTTAAGGGACCATTGTATGAATTTACAAGCCATAAAAATGGCATTGGCACATAGAAATATGAAGATGTGCCTAAACCCACCTACCACGCTACCGATCCATGACTTTCGTATCCTGTCTCTCTGGCCGACGTAGTGCCAGCCCGCTCGTTTCGTTGGTTGGCTTAGGCATACAAAGTTCATTCCCAGTCTAAGATCGAACCGGACCGAGGGTTGCTGCAGCATAATCGGCAGCACGTAGAGGGGGACCTGGCCGATCCCCGGCTTGTGCATCCTGCCCCTTTGGCCGGCTGAACGCCCGTAAGCTTGTTTAGTGGGTTGACTTAAGCATACAGAGTTCATTCCCAGTCTAAGCATACGGAGTTCATTCCCAGTCTAAGATCGGACTGGACCGAGGGTTACAACAACACATGCTGGGCTCGGGCATGTGCTGGTGCCGTATTTTTCTTCGCTGAAGCATCGTCGGAGAACCTAACCGATGACATTGGGGTTTCGACGATCGGGGGGCCGGGGGGTGTGCGCACAAGATGTGCGATGGGTGCTGGTACTTGGCCCTTATATTGGCCCCCTATCCTTCATCAAACCTCAAGAACTCACACCCCCTTAAAGAGCATTTGAGATTTTACAGGTTTGCTGCCAGTAGCCATTAAAGTGTCTGAAATGGGGACACGTTTTTCCAATGGTCACAAAATCTTGTACACTTCGACTTTTTAGCTGAATTTTTTTATGCATGCCAACAAAAATACAAGGACCATGTCTAATAGTTTGGGGCCAAAACTCCTTCCAAAAAAATTTTAAAAAATCCCAAACCGTAAAAAGTTTTGAAAATCATAAAAAATAGAAAACGAGTTGTCTAGCCATGAAACTTCACGTGAAGGCTTAAGGGACCATTGTATGAATTTACAAGCCATAAAAACAGTATTGGCACGCAAAAATATAAAGATATGCCTAAACCCACCTACCACCCTATCGATCCATGGCTTGCGCATCCCATCTCTCTGGCCGGCATAGTGCCTGCCCGGCCGTCTACCCGTTTGTTTCGTCGGTTGGCTTAGGCATACGGACTTCATTCCCAGTCTAAGATCAGATCAGATAGAGGGTTGTGGCAGTAGGATCAGCAGCACGTAGAGGGGGACCCGACCGAACCCCGACATGCGCATCCCGCCCCTCTGGCCGGCTGAGCGTCCGTACGCTCGTTTCATGGGTTGACTTAGGCATATGGAGTTAATTCCCAGTCTAAGATCGGACTAGACCGCGGGTTGTGACAGCACATGCTGGGCTCGGGCATGTGCTGGTGCCACATTTTTCTTCATCGGGCCACCATCGTTGGAGCATCGCCAGAGAACCTGACCGGTGGCATTTGGCTTACGGGGATCAGAGGGGCCGGGGGGGTGTGCGTACAAGATGTGCGATGGGTGCTGGTACTTGGCCCTTATATTGGCCCCCTATCCCTCATCAAACATCGAGAACTCACACCCCCTTAAAGAGCATTTGAGATTTTACAGGTTTGCTGCCAGTAGCCATTAAAGTGTCTGAAATGGGGACACTTTTTTCAAATGGTCACAAAATCTTGCACACTTCGAGTTTTTAGCTGAAATTTTTTATGCATGCCAACAAAAATACAAGGATCACATCTAATAGTTTGGGGCCAAAAATCCTTGCAAAAAAATTATAAAAAATCTCGAACCGCAAAAAGTTTTCAAAATCGTGGAAAATAGAAAACGGGTCATCTTGCCATGAAACTTCACGTGAAGGCTTAAGGGACCATTGTATGAATTTACAAGACATAAAAATGGCATTGGCATGCAGAAATATGAAGATGTGCCTAAACCCACTTACCACCCTATTGATCCACGGCTTGCGCATCCAGTCTCTCTGGCCAGCGAAGTGCCCGCCCTCCCGCACGTTCGTTTCGTCGGTTGGCTTAGGCATACGGAGTTCATTCCTAGTCTAAGATTGGACCGGACCAACGGTTGCGGTACCAGGATCAACAGCACGCAGAGGGGGACCCAACCGATCCCCGGCTTGCGCATTCCGCCTCTCTGGCCGGCTGAGCGCCCGTACGCTCGTTTCGTGGGTTGACTTAGGCATACGGAGTTCATTCCCAGTCTAAGCATACAAAGTTCATTCCTAGTTTAAGATCGGACCGGACCGAGGGTTGCGGCAGCACATGCTAGGCTCGGGCATGTGCTGGTGCTGCATTTTTCTTCCCTGGGGCACCATCGTCGGAGCATCGCTAGAGAACATGATAGGCGGCATTGGGGTTTCGATGATCGGGGGGGCCGAGAGGGGGGTGTGCGCACATGATGTGCGATGGGTGCTGGTGCTTGGCCCTTATATTGGCCCCCTATCCCTCATCAAACCTCGAGAACTCACACCCCCTTAAAGAGAATTTGAGATTTTACAGGTTTGGTACCAGTAGCCATTAAAGTGTCTGAAATGGGGACACTTTTTTCAAATGGTCGCAAAATCTTGTACACTTCAAGTTTTTAACTGAATTTTTTTGTGCGTGCCTATAAAAATAAAAGGATCATGTTTACCAAATTTGGGACCAAAACTCCTTCCGAAAATTTTTTTAAAAATCTCAAACCGCAAAACGTTTTGAAAATCATGAAAAATAGAAAACGAGTCGTCTTCCCATGAAACTTCACGTGAAGGCTTAAGGGACCATTGTATGAATTTACAAGACATAAAAATGGCATTGGCATGCAGAAATATGAAGATGTGCCTAAACCCACTTACCACCCTATTGATCCACGGCTTGCGCATCCAGTCTCTCTGGCCAGCGTAGTGCCCGCCCTCCCGCACGTTCGTTTCGTCGGTTGGCTTAGGCATACGGAGTTAATTCCTAGTCTAAGATCGGACCGGACCAACGGTTGCGGTACCAGGATCAGCAGCACGCAGAGGGGGACCCAACCGATCCCCGGCTTGCGCATTCCGCCTCTCTGGCCGGCTGAGCGCCCGTACGCTCGTTTCGTGGGTTGACTTAGGCATACGGAGTTCATTCCCAGTCTAAGCATACAAAGTTCATTCCTAGTTTAAGATCGGACCGGACCGAGGGTTGCGGCAGCACATGCTAGGCTCGGGCATGTGCTGGTGCTGCATTTTTCTTCCCTGGGGCACCATCGTCGGAGCATCGCTAGAGAACATGATAGGCGGCATTGGGGTTTCGATGATCGGGGGGGCCGAGAGGGGGGTGTGCGCACATGATGTGCGATGGGTGCTGGTGCTTGGCCCTTATATTGGCCCCCTATCCCTCATCAAACCTCGAGAACTCACACCCCCTTAAAGAGAATTTGAGATTTTACAGGTTTGGTACCAGTAGCCATTAAAGTGTCTGAAATGGGGACACTTTTTTCAAATGGTCACAAAATCTTGCACACTTCGAGTTTTTAGCTGAAATTTTTTATGCATGCCAACAAAAATACAAGGATCACATCTAATAGTTTGGGGCCAAAAATCCTTGCAAAAAAATTATAAAAAATCTCGAACCGCAAAAAGTTTTCAAAATCGTGGAAAATAGAAAACGGGTCATCTTGCCATGAAACTTCACGTGAAGGCTTAAGGGACCATTGTATGAATTTACAAGCCATAAAAATGGCATTGGCACACAGAAATAAGAAGATGTACCTGAACCCACCTACCACCCTATCGTTCCACGGCTTTAGCATCCCGTCTCTCTAGCTGACGTAGTGCCCACCCGCCCGCTCGTTTCGTCAGTTGGCTTAGGCATACGGAGTTCATTCCCAGTCTAGGATCAGACTGAATCGAGGGTTGCAGCAGCAGGATCAACAGTACGTAGAGGGGGACCTGGTTGATCCCCAGCTTGCGCATCCCACCCCTTTGGCTAGCTGAGCGCCTGCATGCTCGTTTTGTGGGTCGATTTAGGCATATGGAGTTCACTCCCAGTCTAAGATCAGACCGGACTGAGGGTTACGATAGCACATACTGGGCTCGAGCATGTGCTAGTGTCGTATTTTTCTTCACCAAGGCACCACCGTCGGAGCATCGTCGGAGAACCTGACCAGCGGCATTGGAGTTTCGACGATCGGGGGGCCGGGGGGTGTGCACACATGATGTGCGATGGGTGCTGGTACTTGGCCCTTATATTGGCCCCTTACCCTCATCAAACCTTGAGAACTCACACCCCCTTAAAGAGCATTTGAGATTTTATAGGTTTTGCTGCCCGTAGCCATTAAAGTGTCCGAAATGGGGACACTTTTTTCAAATGGTCACAAATCTTGTACAGTTCAAGTTTTTAGCTGAATGTTTTGTGCATGCCAAAAAAAAATACAAGGATCACGTCTACCAAGTTTGGGGCCAAAACTCCTTCCGAAAAAATTTTAAAAAATCCCGAACCGAAAAAAGTTTCAAACATCGTGAAAAATAGAAAACGAGTCGTCTTGCCATGAAACTTCACGTGAAGGCTTAAGGGACCATTGTATGAATTTACAAGCCATAAAAATGGCATTGGCATGCAGAAATATGAAGATGTGCCTAAACCCACCTACCACCCTATCGATCCACGGCTTGCGCATCCCGTCTCTCTGGCCGGCGAAGTGCCCGCCCGCCCGCCCGCTCGTTTCATCGGTTGGCTTAGGCATACGGAGTTCATTCCTAGCCTAAGATCGAATCAGACCGAGGGTTGCGGCAGCAGGATCGACAGCACGTAGAGGGGGACCCGTTCGATCCCCGGTTTGCGCATCCCGTCGCTCTGGCCGGCTGAGCACCTGCACGCTTGTTTCATGGGTTAACTTAGGCATACGGAGTTCATTCCCAGTCTAAGATCAGACCCGACTAAGGGTTGTGGCAGCACATGCTGGGCTCGGGCATGTGCTGGTGCCACATTTTTGTTTGTCGCGGCACCATCGCTGGAGAACTTGACCGACGGCATTGGGGTTCCGGTGATCGGGGTGGCCCGGGGGGTGTGCGCACATAATGTGCGATGGGTGCTGGTACTTGGCCCTCATATTGGCCCCCTATCCCTCATTAAACAGCAAGAACTCACACCCCCTTAAAGAGCATTTGAGATTTTACAGGTTTGCTGCCAGTAGCCATTAAAGTGTCCGAAATGGGGACACTTTTTTCAAATGGTCACAAAATCTTGTACACTTCGAGTTTTTAGCTGAATTTTTTTTTGCTTGCCAACAAAAATACAAGGATCTCGTCTACCAAGGTTGGGACCAAAACTCCTTCCGAAGAAATTTTAAAAAATCCCGAACCGTAAAAAGTTTCAAAATTTGTGAAAAATAGAAAACGAGTCATCTTGCCATGAAACTTCACGTGAAGGCTTAAGGGACCATTGTATGAATTTACAAGCCATAAAAATGGCATGGGCATGCAGAAATATGAAGATGTCCCTAATCCCACTTACCACCCTATCGATCCACGGCTTGCGCATCCCATCTCTCTGGCCAGCGTAGTGCCAGCCCGCTCATTTCGTCGGTTCGCTTAGGCATACGGAATTCATTCCTAGTCTAAGATCAGACCGGACCGAGGGTTACGGTAGCAGGATTGACAGCACACAACGGGGGTCCCGATCGATCCCTGGCTTGCGCATCCCGCCCCCTTGGCCAGCTGAGCTCCCGCACGCTCATTTCGTGGGTTCACTTAGGCATACGGAGTTCACTCCCAATCTAAGCATGCAGAGTTCGTTCCCAGTCTAAGATTGGAACAGACCAAGGGTTGCGGCAGCACATGCTGGGCTCGAGCATGTGCTGGTGCCGTATTTTTCTTCACCGAGGCACCATCGTCGGAGCATCGTCAGAGAACCTGACCGACGGCATTGGGGTTCCGATGATCGGGGGGGCCAAGGGCGGTATGCGCACAAGATGTGCGATGAGGGCTGGTACTTGGCCCTTATATTGGCCCCCTATCCCTCATCAAACCTCAAGAACTCACACCCCCTTAAAGAGCATTTTAGATTTTACAGGTTTGCTGCCAGTAGCCATTAAAGTGTCTGAAATGGGGACACTTTTTTCAAATGGTCGCAAAATCTTCTACACTTCGGGTTTTTACCTGAATTTTTTTGTGCATGCCAAAAAAATACAAGGATCACGTCTACCAAGTTTGGGGCCAAAACTCCTTCCAAAGAAATTTTAAAAAATCCCGAACCGCAAAAAGTTTTGAAAATCATGAAAAATAAAAAACGAGTTGTCTTGCCATGAAACTTCACGTGAAGGCTTAAAGGACCACTGTATGAATTTACAAGCCATAAAAATGGCATTGGCACGTAGAAATATGAAGATGTGCCTAAACCAACCTACCACCCTATCGATCCACGGCTTGCGCATCCCCTCTCTCTGGTCGACGTAGTGCCCGCCCACCCGTCCACTCGTTTCGTCGGTTGGCTTAGGCATACGGAGTTCATTCCTAGTCTAAGATCAGACCGGATCGAGGGTTGCAGTAGCAGGATTGAAAACACGTAGAGGGGGACCCGGTCGATCCCCGGCTTGCACATCCCGTCCCTTTGGCCGGTTGAGCGCCCGCACGTTCATTTCGTGCATTGACATAGGCATACAGAGTTCATTCCCAGTCTAAGCATACGTTGTTCATTCCCAGTCTAAGATCAGACCGAACCAAAGGTTGCAGCAGCACATGCTGGGCTCAGGCATGTGCAGGTGCCACATTTTTCTTCGTCGAGGCACCATCGTCGGAGAACATGACTGGCAGCATTGGGGTTCCGACAATCGGGGGGGCCGGGGGAGGTGTGCACACACGATGTGCGATGGGTGCTGGTACTTGGCCCTTATATTGGCCCCCTATCCCTCATCAAACCTCAAGAACTCACACCCCTTTAAAGAGCATTTGAGATTTTATAGGTTTGCTACCAGTAGCCATTAAAGTGTTTGAAGTGGGGACACTTTTTTCAAATGGTCACAAAATATTGTAGACTTTGAGTTTCTAGCTGAAATTTTTTTTGCATGCAAAAAAAAATACAAGGATTACGTCTACCAAGTTTGGGGCCAAAACTCCTTCGAAGAAATTTTAAAAAATCCCAAACCGTAAAAAGTTTCAAAAATCGTAAAAAAATAGAAAACAAGTCATCTTGCCATGAAACTTCACGTGAAGGCTTAAGGGACCATTATATGAATTTACAAGCCATAAAAATGGCATTGGCATGCAGAAATATAAAGATGTGCCTAAACCCACCTACTACCCTATCGATCCACGGCTTGCACATCCCGTCTCTCTAGCCGACGTAGTGCCAGCCCGCTCGTTTCGTCGGTTGGCTTAGGCATACGGAATTCATTCCCAGTCTAAGATTAGACCAGACCAAGGGTTACGACAGCAGGATTGATAGCACGCAGTAGGGGACCCGACCGATCCCCGGGTTGTGCACCCTACCCCTCTGGCCAGTTGTGCGCCCACACGCTCATTTTGTGGGTTGACTTAGGCATACAGAGTTCATTCCCAATCTAAGCATATGGAGTTCATTCCAAGCCTAGGATCGAAGCCAGACCGAGGGTTGCGGCAGCACATGCTAGGCTCAGGCATGTGCTGGTGCCATATTTTTCTTCGCCGGGCACCATCGTCGGAGCATCGTCGGAGAACCTGACCGACGGCATTGGAGTTTCGAAGATCGGGGGGCCGGGGGTTCTCGCATATGATGTGGTACTTGGCCTTTATATTGGCCCCCTATCCCTTATCAAACCTTGAGAACTCACACCCCCTTAAAAAGCAATTGAGATTTTACAGGTTTGCTGCCAGTAGCCATTAAAGTGTCTGAAATGGGGACACTTTTTTCAAATGGTCGCAAAATCTTCTACACTTCGGGTTTTTACCTGAATTTTTTTGTGCATGCCAAAAAAATACAAGGATCACGTCTACCAAGTTTGGGGCCAAAACTCCTTCCAAAGAAATTTTAAAAAATCCCGAACCGCAAAAAGTTTTGAAAATCATGAAAAATAAAAAACGAGTTGTCTTGCCATGAAACTTCACGTGAAGGCTTAAAGGACCACTGTATGAATTTACAAGCCATAAAAATGGCATTGGCACGTAGAAATATGAAGATGTGCCTAAACCAACCTACCACCCTATCGATCCACGGCTTGCGCATCCCCTCTCTCTGGTCGGCGTAGTGCCCGCCCACCCGTCCACTCGTTTCGTCGGTTGGCTTAGGCATACGGAGTTCATTCCTAGTCTAAGATCAGACCGGATCGAGGGTTGCAGTAGCAGGATTGACAACACGTAGAGGGGGACCCGGTCGATCCCCGGCTTGCACATCCCGTCCCTTTGGCCGGTTGAGCGCCCGCACGTTCATTTCATGGGTTGACATAGGCATATAGAGTTCATTCCCAGTCTAAGCATACGTAGTTCATTCCCAGTCTAAGATCAGACCGAACCAAAGGTTGCAGCAGCACATGCTGGGCTCAGGCATGTGCAGGTGCCACATTTTTCTTCGTCGAGGCACCATCGTCGGAGAACATGACTGGCAGCATTGGGGTTCCGACAATCGGGGGGGCCGGGGGAGGTGTGCACACACGATGTGCGATGGGTGCTGGTACTTGGCCCTTATATTGGCCCCCTATCCCTCATCAAACCTCGAGAACTCACACCCCCTTAAAGAGCCTTTTAGATTTTACAGGTTTGCTGCCAGTAGCCATTAAAGTGTCTGAAATGGGGACACTTTTTTCAAATGGTCACAAAATCTTGTACACTTCGAGTTTTTAGTTGAATTTTTTTATGCATACCAACAAAAATACAAGGATCACGTCTATCAAGTTTGGGGCCAAAAATCCTTCTGAAAAAATTTTGAAAATCTCGAACTGTAAAAAGTTTCAAAAATTATGGAAAATAAAAAATGAGTCATCTTGCCATGAAACTTCACGTGAAGGCTTAAGTGACCATTGTATTAATTTACAAGCCATAAAAATACCATGGGCATGCAGAAATATGAAGATGTGCCTAAACCCACCTACCATCCTATCGATCCATAGCTTGCGCTTCCCGTCTCTCTGGCCGGCGTAGTACCCGTCCGCCCGCCCACTTGTTTCATCTGTTGGCTTAGACATACGGAGTTCATTCCTAGTCTAAGATCGGACCGGACTGAGGGTTGTGGCAGCAGGATCGGCAGCACGCAGAGGGGGACCCGATCGATCATCGGCTTGTGCATCCTGCCCCTCTGGCCGGCTGAGCACCCGCACACTCGTTTCGTGGGTTGACTTAGGCATACGGAGTTCATTTCCAGCCTAATAAAATTCCGGCTAGAAGCATACAAGTACTGTAATGTGCCTCCCCATGGGTGTCTGGTAACCACGTATGTAAGGGTATAATCGGCGATTTGACAGCAAAAGCAATAAGAAATCCAATATAGAATATGATTTCCAGTGCGACAGGATACGATTGATTAGCTAATGTTTCAAAATTTAATGTTGGTTCATTAGAACCGTATAAACCGATACCCAAAACTCCTATTAATAAAAAAATGGAACCCCCCGCAGTGTACAAAATAAATTTTGTAGCCGAGTACAGACGTTTCTTTCCCCCCCACATGGATAGAAGTAGATAAACGGGAATTAATTCGAACTCCCACATGATGAAAAAAAGTAAAAGGTCTCGAGAAGAAAATGATCCTATTTGACCACTGTACATTGCTAGCATCAAGAAATGGAATAATAGCGAATCTCGAGTAACTGGCCAAGCCGCCAAAGTAGCTAAAGTAGTGATAAATCCTGTCAGTAAAATGGGCCCTATAGAAAGTCCATCTATTCCCAATCTCCAGTAAAAATCAAAAAAATTTATCCATTTATAATCTTCCTCCAGCTGGATTAATGGATCGTCCAATCGGAAATGATAACAAAATGCATAGGTTGTTAGAAGGAGTTCAAATATGCATATACACATAGTATACCACTTAATTAGCTTATTTCCTCTATGAGGAAGAAATAAATGGGTTGGATTGGTATTAGTCTGGATACAAAAAATTTTATTAATGAAATGGGTTGGAGTGGTATTAGCCTGGATACAAAAAAGGACTTTTCTTAGGTATTATATAGTTATTCGATCTAATAGGCATCTTATATTCGAACTTACAAAGTCTATTCCTCGAATCTTTACTCTTCTCTTTTTTATTACCTGTCTTTACTCTATAGGTAGAAAACCGTCACACATGCTGAATAAGAAACTGACAGGAATTCATCAAAGCCGAAGAAAAGGGCAGGAATTGGAGGAATTGAAGGAATTGGAAGAAAGGGAGGAAGAAACAAACATAGAAATAGAAACTATTTCCAAAGGGGGGGAGGAACAGGTATCCACCAAAGAAAATCTTTCTTATTACCCTTTTTCGAAAGAGACCGACTATAAAAATAGCCCAGTTTATGAAACTTCTTATCTGGATGGGAATCAGGAAAATTTGAAGCTAGAAATAATATCAGAAAAAAATTCTTGAATAATCCATATCACTTCTGCTTCTATTGTAACAAAGGATTCCCTTTTTATGTGGAAAAGGCCCGTATCAATAATTATGATTTTACGTATAGACAATTCCTCAATATCTTGTTCATTCGCAACAAAATATTTTCTTTGTGCGGTGGTAAAAAAAAACATGCTTTTTGGGGGAGAGATACTATTTCACCTTCAACAATCGAGTCACAGGTATCTAACATATTCATATCTAATGATTTTCCACAAAGTGGTGACGAAAGGTATAACTTGTACAAATCTTTCCAGTTTGCAATTCGATCCGATCCATTAGTTCGTAGAGCTATTTACTCGATTGCAGACATTTCTGGAACACCTCTAACAGAGGAACAAATAGTCAATTTTGAAAGAACTTATTGCCAACCTCTTTCAGATATGAATCCATCTGATTCAGAAGAGAAGAACTTGGACCAGTATCTCAATTTCAATTCAAACATGGGTTTGATTCACACTCCATGTTCTGAGAAAGATTTACCATCCGAAAAGCGGAAAAAGCGGAAAAAACCGAGTCTTTGTCTAAAGAAAAAAGGGTGGATGTATAGAAGAGACAGTGCTTTTTCAATTCTCTCAAAATGGAAGCTATTACAAACATATTTGCCATGGTTCTTTACTTTGACAGGGTACAAATATCTAACTTTTCTATTTTTAGATACTTTTGAAGACGTATTGTCGATACTAAGTAGCAGTAAATTTGTATCCCGTAATATGATCAGATTTATAAGTAAGCATTTCTTGTAAAATATGAGCAACACCAAATCCCTCTAGAGCCCAAACCTCCATTTCTCCTACCCGTTGTCCTCCTTGCTTGGACCTTCCTCTAAGTGGTTGTTGTGTAACAAGTGTATAATGTCCACTGGAACGCCCATGTATTTTATCATCAACTTGATGAATTAATTTCAAGATATAAGGTTTTCCTATTATAACAGGTTGTTCAAAAGGGTCCCCCGTTCTTCCATCAAATAGTCTGCTTTTTCATTCCGAGTTCATTCCCAGTCTAAGATTGGACCGGGCTGAGGGTTGCGGTAGCACATGCTGGGCTCGGGCATGTGCTGGTGCTACATTTTTCTTCGTCAGGGCACCATCGTTGGAGCATCACTGGAGAACCTGACCGGCGGCATTAGGGTTTCGACGATCGGGGGGGCCAGGGGTTTGCGCACAGGATGTACGATGGGTGCTGGTACTTGGCCCTTATATTGGCCCCCTATCCCTCATCAAACCTCAAGAACTCACACCCCCTTAAACAGCATTCGAGATTTTACAGGTTTGCTACCAGTAGCCATTAAAGTGTCAGAAATGGGGACATTTTTTTCAAATGGTCACAAAATCTTGTACACTTTGAGTTTTTAGCTGAAATGTTTTGTGCATGCCAAAAAAAATACAAGGATCACCTCTACCAAGTTTGCGGCCAAAACTCCTTCCAAAAAAATTTTAAAAAATCCTGAACCGTAAAAAGTTTCAAAAATCATGAAAAATAGAAAACGAGTCGTTTTGCCATGAAACTTCACGTGAAGGCTTAAGGGACCATTGTATGAACTTACAAGCCATAAAAATGGCATTGGCAGGCAAAAATATGAAGATGTGCCTAAACCCACCTACCACCCTATCGATCCACGGCTTGCGCATCCCGTCTCTCTGGCCAACGTACTGCCCACCCGCCCGCCCGCGCGCTTGTTTCGTCAGTTGGCTTAGGCGTACGGAGTTCATTCCCAGTCTAAGATCAGACCAGACCAAGGGCTGCGGCAGCAGGATCGACAGCACACAGAGGGGGACCTGATCGATCCTCGGCTTACGCATCACACCCCTCTAGCTGGCTGAGCGCTCACACGCTCGTTTCGTGGGTTGACTTAGGCAGACAGAGTTCATTCCCAGTCTAAGCATACGAAGTGACCGAGGGTTGTGGTAGCACATGCTGGGCTCGGGCATGAGCTGGTGTCGTATTTTTCTTCGTCGGGGCACCATCACCGGAGCATCGCTGGAGAACCTAACCGACGGCATTGGGGTTCTGGCGATCGGGGGGGTGTGCGCACATGATGTGCGATGGGTGCTGGTACTTGGCTCTTATATTGGCCCCCTATCCCTCATCAAACTTCGAGAACTCACATCCCCTTAAAGAGCTTTTGAGATTTTACAGGTTTGCTGCCAGTAGCCATTAAAATGTCTGAAATTGGGACACTTTTTTCAAATGGTCACAAAATCTTGTACACTTCGAGTTTTTAGCTGAATTTTTTTGTGTAGGCCAAAAAAAATACAGGGATCACGTCTACCAAGTTTGGGGCCAAAACTCCTACCGAAAAAATTTTAAAAAATCCCAAACCGTAAAAAGTTTTGAAAATCGTGAAAAATAGAAAATGAGTCATCTTGCCGTGAAACTTCACGTGAAGGCTAAAGGGACCATTGTATGAATTTACAAGTCATAAAAATGGCATTGGCACGCAGAAATATGATGGTGTACCTAAAACAACCTACCACCCTATCGATCCACGGCTTGCATATCTCGTTTCTCTGGCCGGCGTAGTGCCCGCCCGCTCGCCCGCTCGTTCGTTTCGTCGGTTGGCTTAGGCATACGGAGTTCATTCCTAGTCTAAGATCCGACCGAACTGAGGGTTGCGGCAGTAGGATTGGTAGCATGCAGAGGGGGACCCGATCGATCCCCGGCTTGCGCATCCCACCCCTTTGGCCGGCTGAGGCGCCCGTACGTTCGTTTCATGGGTTGACTTAGGCATACGGAGTTCATTCCCAGTCTAAGCATACGGAGTTCATTCCCAGTCTAAGATTGGACCGGACCGAGGGTTGTTGCAGCACATGCTAGGCTCGGGCGTGTGCTGGTGCCACATTTTTCTTCGTCGGGCACCATCGCCGGAGCATCGTTGGAGAACCTGACAGGCGGCATTGGGGTTCCGACGATTGGAGGGGTGTGCGCACATTATGTGCGATGGGTGCTGGTACTTGGCTCTTATATTGGCCCCTTATCCCTCATCAAACCTCAAGAACTCAAACCCCCTTAAAGAGCATTTGAGATTTTACAGGTTTGCTGCCAATACCTATTAAAGTGTCTGATATGGGGACACTTTTTTCAAATGGTCACAAAATCTTGTACACTTCGAGTTTTTAGCTGAATTTTTTTGTGCATGCCAAAAAAAATAAAAGGATCACATCTACCAAGTTTGGGGCCAAATATTCTTCCAAAAAAATTTTAAAAAATCGCTGAACCGCAAAAGTTTTCAAAAATCGTGAAAAATAGAAAACGAGTCGTCTTGCCATTAAAGTTCACGTGAAGGCTTAAGGGACCATTGTATGAATTTACAAGCCATAAAAATGGCATTGGCGCGTAGAAATATGAAGATGTGCCTAAACCCACCTACCACCCTATCGATCCATGGCTTGCGCATCCCGTCTTTCTGGTCGGCGTAGTGCCCGCCCGCCTGCCCGCTCGTTTCGTCGGTTGGCTTTGGCATACGGAGTTCATTCCCAATCGAAGATAGGACCAGACCTAGGGTTACGGCAGCAAGATCAATAGCATGCAGTGAGGGACCCGACCGATACCCGGCTTGCGCATCCCACCCCTCTGGCCGGTTAAGCGGCCACACGCTTGTTTCGTTGGTTAACTTAGGCATACGGAGTTCATTCCCAGTCTAAGATCGAACTGGATCGAGGGTTGTGGCAGCACATGCTGGGCTCGGGCATGTGCTGGTGCCACATTTTTCTTCGTCGGGCACCATCACCGGAGCATCACCGGAGAACCTGACCAGCGACATTGAGGTTCCGACGATCGGGGGGGCCGGGGGGGTGTACGCACTTGATGTGCAATGGGTGCTGGTACTTGGCCCTTATATTGGCCCCGTATCCCTCATTAAACCTCGAGAACTCACCCCTCCTTAAAGAGCATTTGAGATTTTACAAGTTTGCTGCCAGTAGCCATTAAAGTATCTGAAATGGGGACACTTTTTTCAAATGGTCACAAAATCTTGTACATTTCTAGTTTCTAGCTAAATTTTTTTGTGCATGCCAACAAAAATAAAAGGATCACGTTTACCAAGTTTGGGGCCAAAACTCCTTCCAAAAAAATTTTAAAAAATCCCAAACCTCAGAAAGTTTTAAAAATCGTGAAAAATAGAAAATGAGTTGTCTTGCCATAAAAGTTCACGTGGAGGCTTAAGGGACCATTGTATGAATTTACAAGCCATAAAAATTTCATTGGCACTCAGAAATATGAAGATGTGCCTAAAGCCACCTTCCACCCTATCGATCCACGGCTTGCGCATCCCGTCTCTCTGGCCGACGTAGTGCTCACCCGCCCACTCGCTCGTTTCATCGGTTGGCTTAGGCATACGGAGTTCATTTCCGATCTAAGATCGGACCGAACCGAGGGTTGCGGCAGCAGGATCGGTTGCACGCAGAGGGGGACCCAGCCGATCCCCGACTTGCACATCCCACCCCTCAGGCCGGCTGAGCGCCCGCACGCTCATTTTGTGGATTGACTTAGGCATACAGAGTTCATTCCCAGTCTAAGCATACGGAGTTCATTCCCAGTCTAAGATCGGACCAGACTGAGGGTTGTGGCATCACATGCTGGGCATCGGTATATGCTGGTGCCATATTTTTCTTCGTCGGGGCACCATCATCGAAGAACTTGACCGACGGCATTGGGGTTCCGACGATCGGGGGGTCGAGGGGGTGTGCACACATGATGTGCGATGGGTGCCGGTACTTGGCCCTTATATTGGCCCCCTATCCCTCATCAAACCTCGAGAACTCACACCCCCTTAAAGAGCATTTGAGATTTTACAGGTTTGCTGCCAGTAGCCATTAAAGTGTCTAAAATGGGGACACTTTTTTCAAATGGTCACAAAATCTTGTACACTTTGAGGTTTTGGCTGAATTTCTTTGTACATGCCAACAAAAATAAAAGGATCACATCTACCAGGTTTGGGGCCAAAACACCTTCCGAAAAAATTTTAAAAAATCCCGTATCGTAAAAACTTTCAAATGGCCGACGTAGTGCCCGCCCGCCCGCTCGCCCCGCTCATTTCATCAGTTGGCTTAGGCATACAGAGTTCATTCCCAATCTAAGATCAGACCGAAGCGAGGATTGTGGCAGCAAGATTGATAGCATGTAGAGGGGACCCGACCGATCCCTGGCTTGCGCATCCCCGCCCCTCTGGCCGGTTGAGCGCCCGCACGCTCGTTTCGTGGGTTGACTTAGGCATACGGAGTTCATTCCCAGTCTAAGCATACGGAGTTTATTCCCAGTCTAAGATCGAACCGGGCTGAGGGTTACGGTAGCACATGCTGGGCTCGGGCATGTGCTGGTGCCACAATTTTCTTCACCGGGGCACCATCACCAGAGCATCGCCGAAGAACCTGACCGACGGCATTAAGGTTCCGGCGATCGGGGGGCCGGGGGGTTGTGCGCACATGATGTATGATGGGTGCTGGTACTTGGCCCTTATATTGGCCCCCTATCCCTCATCAAACCTTGAGAACTCACACCCCATTAAAGAGCATTTGAGATTTTACAGGTTTGCTGCCAGTAGCCATTAAAGTGTCTGAAATGGAGACACTTTTTTCAAATGTCACAAAATCTTGTACACTTCGAGGTTTTAGCTGAATTTTTTTATGCATGCCAAAAAAAAATACAAGGATCACGTCTACCAAGTTTGGGCCAAAACTCCTTCCGAAAAAATATTAAAAAATCTCGAACCGTAAAAAGTTTCAAAAATCGTGAAAAATAGAAAACGAGTCGTCTTGCCATGAAACTTCACGTGAAGGCTTAAGGGACCATTGTATGAATTTACAAGCCATAAAAATGGCATTGGCATGCAGAAATATGAAGATGTGCCTAAACCCACCCACCACCCTATCAATCCACGGCTTGCGGATCCCATCTCTCTGGCCGACGTTGTGCCCGCCCGCCCGCTCGTTTCATCAGTTGGCTTAGGCATACAGAGTTCATTCCCAATCTAAGATCAGATCGGACCGAGCTTTGTGGTAGCAGGATCGACAGCACGTAGAGGGGGACCCGGCCGATCCCTGGCTTGCGCTTCTCGCCCCTCTGGCCGGCTGAGCGCCCGCACGCTCATTTCGTGGGTTGACTTAGGCATACGGAGTTCATTCCCAGTCTAAGCATCCGGAGTTTATTCCCAGTCTAAGATCAGATCGGGCCGAGGGTTGCGGTAGCACATGCTGGGCTCGGGCATGTGCTGGTGCCGCATTTTTCATCGTCGGGGGCACCATCGCCAGAGCATCCCCGGAGAACTTGACGACGACATTAGGGTTCCGGCGATCGAGGGCCGGGGGGTTGTGCGCACATGATGTACGATGGTGCTGGTACTTGGCCCTTATATTGGCCCCCTATCCCTCATCAAACCTCGTGAACTCACACACCTTTAAAAGCATTTGAGATTTTACAGATTGCTGCCAGTAGCCATTAAAGTGTCTGAAATGGGGACACTTTTTTCAAAATGGTCACAAAATCTTGTACACTTCGAGTTTTAGCTGAATTTTTTGTGGCATGCCAACAAAAATGCAAGGATCATGTCTACCAAGTTTGGGGGAAAAATCCTTCCAAAAAAATTTTAAAAAATCCCAAACAGCAATAGGCTTCAAAAATCATGAAAAATAGAAAACGAGTCGTCTTGCCATGAAACTTTACGTGAAGGCTTAGGGGACCATTGTATGAATTTACAAGCCATAAAAAAGGCATTGGCATGCAGAAATATGAGGATGTGCCTAAACACACCTACAACCCTATCGATCCATGGCTTGCGCATCCCGTCTCTCTGGCCGGCGTAGTGCTCGCCCGTCCGCCCGCCCACTCGTTTCATCAGTTGGCTTAGGCATACGGAGTTCTTACCCAGTCTAAGATCAGATCGGATCGAGGGTTGCGGTAGCAGGATTGGTAGCACGCAGAGGGGGACCCGCCGATCCTCGGCTTGCGCATCCCACCCCTCTGGCCGGCTGAGTGCCCGCACGCTCGTTCCGTGGGTTGACTTAGGCATACGGAGTTCATTTCCAGTCTAAGATCGGACCGGATTGAGGGTTGTGGCAGCACATGCTGGGCTTGGCATGTGCTGGTGCCACATTTTTCTTTACCGAGGACCATCGTCGGGGAACCTGACCGGTGGCAGCAGGATCACCAGCTTGTGCATCCCGCCCCTCTTGCCGGCTAAGCGCCTGCACGCTTGTTTCGTGGGTTGACTTAGGCATACGAAGTTCATTCCTAGTCTAAGCATACGGAGTTCATTCCCAGTCTAAGATCGGACCGGACCGAGGGTTACGATAGGACATGCTGGGCTCGGGCATGTGCTGGTGCCGCATTTTTCTTCGTCGGAGCATCGCCAGAGATCCTGACCGGCGGCAACGGGGTTTCGACGATCGGGGGGCCGGGGGGTGTGCGCACATGATGTGCGACGGGTGCGGGTACTTGGCCCTTATATTGGCCCCCTATCCCTCATCAAACCTCAAGAACTGACATCCCTTAAAAAGCATTTCAGATTTTACAGGTTTGCTGCCAGTAGCCATTAAAGTGTCTGAAAAGGGGACACTTTTTCAAATGGTCATAAAATCTTGTACACTTCGAGGTTTTAGCTGAATTTTTTTTTGCATGCTAACAAAAATTACAAGGATCACGTCTACCAAGTTTGGGCCAAAACTCCTTTCGAAAAAATTTTAAAAAATCCTGAACCGCAAAAAGTTTCAAAAATAATGAAAAATAAAAAATGAGTCGTCTTGCCATGAAACTTCAGGTGAAGGCTTAAGGGACCATTATATGAATTTACAAGCCATAAAAATGGCATTGGCATGCAGAAATATGAAGATGTGTCTAAACCCACCTACCACGCTATTGATCCACGGCTTGCGCATCCCGTCTCTCTGGCCGGTGTAGTGCCCACCCGCCCGCCCGCCCGCCCACTCATTTCGTCGGTTGGCTTAGGCATACAGAGTTCATTCCCTGTCTAAGACCAGACCAGATCGAGGGTTGCGGTAGCAGGATCGGCAACATGCAGAGGGGGACCCGGCCGATCCTCGGCTTGCGCATCCCGCCCCTCTGGCCGGCTGAGCGCCCGCACGCTCGTTTCGTGCGTTGACTTAGGCATACAGAGTTCATTCCCAGTCTAAGCATACGAAGTTCATTCCCAGTCTAAGATAGGATCAGACCGAGGGTTGTGGCAGCACATGTTGGGCTCGGGCAGGTGCTGGTGCCACATTTTTCTTTGCCGGGGCACCATCGCCGGAGCATCGCCGGGGAACCTGATCGGCGGCATTAGGGTTTTGACGATCGGGGGGGCCGAGGGGGGTGTGCGCACATGATGTGTGATGGGTTCCGGTACTTGACCCTTTTATTGGCCCCCTATCCCTTATCAAACCTCGAGAACTCACACACCCTTTAAAAGCATTTGAGATTTTACAGGTTTGCTGCCAGTAGCCATTAAAGTGTCTGAAATGGGGACACTTTTTCAAATGGTCACAAAATCTTGTACACTTCGAGTTTTTAGCTGAATTTTTTTGTGCATGCCAAAAAAAATGCAAGGATCATGTCTACCAAGTTTGGGGGGAAAATCCTTCCAAAAAATTTTTAAAAAATCCCGAACAGCAAAAGGCTTCAAAAATCATGAAAAGTAGAAAACGAGTCGTCTTGCCATGAAACTTTACGTGAAGGCTTAGGGGACCATTGTATGAATTAACAAGCCAAAAAAATGGCATTGGCACGTAGAAATATGAAGATGTGCCTAAACACACCTACAACCTTATCAATCCACGGCTTGCGCATCCCGTCTCTCTGGCCGGCGCAGTGCCCACCAGCCCGCCCGCCCACTCATTTCGTCGGTTGGCTTAGGCATACGGAGTTCATTCCCTGTCTAAGATTGGACCAGACCGAGGGTTGCGGGTAGCAGGATCGACAGCACACAGAGGGGGACCCGACCGATCCCCGACTTGCGCATCCCTCCCCTCTAGCCGGTTGAGCCCCGCACGCTTGTTTCATGCGTTGACTTAGGCATACGGAGTTTATTCCCAGTCTAAGCATACGGAGTTCATTCCCAATCTAAGATCGGATCAGACCGAGGGTTGTGGCAGCACATGCTGGGCTCGGGCATGTGCTGTGCCACATTTTTCTTTGCCGGGGCACCATCACCAGAGAATCACCGGGGAACCTGACCGGCGGCATTAGGGTTCCGACGATTAGGGGGCCCAAGGGGGTGTGCGTAAATGATTTGCGATGGGTGCTGGTACTTGGTCCTTATCTTGGCCCCCAATCCCTCATCAAACCTCAAGAACTCATACCCCCTTAAAGAGCATTTGAGATTTTACAGGTTTGCTGCCAGTAGCCATTAAAGTGTCTAAAATGGGGACACTTTTTTCAAATGGTCACAAAATCTTGTACACTTCGAGTTTTTAGCTGAATTTTTTTGTGCATGCCAAGAAAAATACAAGGATCACATCTAGCAAATTTGGGGTCGAAACTCATTTTGAAAAAATATTAAAAAATCCTGAACCGTAAAAAGTTTCAAAAATCATGAAAAATAAAAAATGAGTCGTCTTGCCATGAAACTTCACGTGAAGGCTTAAGGGACCATTATTTGAATTTACAAGTGATAAAAATGGCATTGGCATGCAGAAATAAGAAGATGTACATAAACCCACCTACCACCCTATCGATTCACGGCTTGTGCATCCCGTCTTTCTGGCCGACATAGTGCCCGCCCGCCCGCTTGTTTCGTCGATTGGCTTAGGCATACGGAGTTCATTCCTAGTCTAAGATCGGACCGAACCGAGGGTTGTAGTAGCAGGATCGGCAGCACGCTGAGGGGAACCCGACCGATCCTCGACTTGCGCATCCCGCCCCTCTAGCCTGCTAAGTGCCCGCACGCTCGTTTCGTGGGTTGACTTAGGCATACAGATTTCGTTCCCAGTCTAAGCATACGGAGTTCATTCTCAGTCTAAGATCGGACCGGACCGAGGGTTACGGCAGCACATGATGGGCTCGGGCATGTGCTGGTGTCGCATTTTTCTTCGTCGGGGCACCATCGCCGGAGAACCTGACCGGCAGCATTGGGGTTCCGACGATCGAGGGGGCCGGGGGGGTGTGCGAACATGATGTGCGATGGGTGCTGGTAGTTTGCCCTTATATTGGCCCCTTTCCCTCATCAAACCTCGAGAACTCACACCCCCTTAAAGAGCATTTGAGATTTTACGGGTTTGCTGCCAGTAGCCATTTAAGTGTCTGAAATGGGGACACTTTTTTCAAATGGTCACAAAATCTTGTACACTTCGAGTTTTTAGCTGAATTTTTTTTTTGCATGCCAACAAAAATACAACGATCACGTGTACCAACTTTGGGGCTGAAATGCCTTTCAAAAATCATGAAAAATAGAAAACGAGTCGTCTTACCATGAAACTTCACGTGAAGGCTTAAAGGACCATTGTATGAATTTACAAGCTATAAAAATGGCATTGGCACGGAAAAATATGAAGATGTGCCTAAACCCACCTACCACCCTACGATCCAATGCTTGCGCATCCCGTCTCTCTGGTCGGCGTAGTGCCCGCCCGCCCGCTCGTTTCGTCGGTTGGCTTAGGCATACGGAGTTCATTACCAATCTAAGATTGGACTGGATCGAGGGTTGCAGCAGTAGGAATGGCAGCACATAGAGTGGGTCCCGACTGATCCTCGGCTTACGCACCCCGCCCCTCTGGCCGGCTGAGCACCCGCACGCTTGTTTCGTGTGTTGACTTAGGCATACGGAGTTCATTCCCAGTCTAAGCATACGAAGTTCATTCCCAGTCTATGATCCGATGGATTGAGGTTGCATTAGCACATGCTGGGCTCTGGCATGTGCTGGTGCCGTATTTTTCTTCGTCGGGGCACCATCGTCGGAGCATCGTCGAAGAACCTGACCAACGACGTTGGGGTTCCGGCGATCGGGGGGCCCGGGGGGTGTGCGCATATGATGTGCGATGGGTGCTGGTACTTGGCCCTTATATTAGCCTCCTATCCCTCATCAAACCTCGAGAACTCACACCCCCTTAAAGAGCATTTGAGATTTTACAGGTTTACTGCCAGTAGCCATTAAAGTGTCTCAAATGGGGACACTTTTTTCAAATGGTCACAAAATCTTGTACACTTCGAGTTTTTAGCTGAATTTTTTTGTGCATGCCAAAAAAAATACAAGGATCACGTCTACCAAGTGTGGGAAAAAATCTCCTTTTGAAAAAATTTTAAAAAATCCTGAACCATAAAAAGTTTTGAAAATCATGAAAAATAGAAAAGGACTCGTCTTGCCATGAAACTTGACGTGAAGTCTTAAGGGACCATTTTATGAATTTACAAGCCATAAAAATGGCATTGGCATGCAAAAATATGAAGATGTACCTAAACCCAACTACCACCCTATCGATTCACGGCTTGCGCATCCCGTCTCTCGGGCCGGCATAGTGCCCGCCCGCCCGCTCGGCCGCTTGTTTCATCGGTTGGCTTAGGCATACAAAGTTCATTCCTTGTCTAAGGTCGGACCAGACCGAGGGTTGCGGCAGTAGGATCAGTAGCACACAGAGTGGGATCCCATCGATCCTCGGCTTACGCATCCCGCCCCTCTGGCCGGTTAAGCGCCCTCACGCTCGTTTCGTGGGTTCACTTAGGCATACAGAGTTCATTCGCAGTCTAAGCATATGGAGTTCATTCCAATTCTATGATCGGATCAAACCGAGGGTTGCGACAGCACATGCTGGCTCGGGCCGGGGGCATTAAGGTTTCGACGATCGGAGGGGTCGGTGGGTGTGCGCACATGATGTGCGATGGGTGCTGGTACTTGGCCCTCTATCCCTTATCAAACCTCGAGAACTCACACCCCTTAAAGAGCATTTGAGATTTTACAAGTTTGCTGCCAGTAGCCATTAAAGTGTCTGAAATGGGGACACTTTTTTCAAATGGTCACAAAATCTTACGCATCCCGTCTCTCTGGCCAGTGTAGTGCCTGCCTGCCTGCCCGCCCGCTCGTTTTATCGGTTGGCTTAGGCATACGGAGTTCATTCCCAGTCTAAGATCAGACTGGACTGAGGGTTGTGGCAGCAAGATCGATAGCACGCATAAGGGGACCTGACCGATCCCCGACTTGCGCATCCCGCCCCTTTGGCCGGCTGAGCGCCCGCACACTCATTTCGTGGGTTGACTTAGGCATACGAAGTTCATTCCCAGTCTAAGATCAAATCAGACTGAGGGTTGCGATGGCACATGCTGGGCTTGGGCATGTGCTGGTGCCGTATTTTTCTTCGTCGGGGCACCATCACTGGAGCATCGTCGGAGAACCTGACCAGCGTCATTGGGTTCCGGTGATCGAGGGGGTCGGGGGGGTGTGCGCACATGATGTGCGATGGGTGCTGGTACTTTGTCCTTATATTGGCCCCCTATACCTCATCAAACCTAGAGAACTCACACCCCCTTAAAGAGCATTTGAGATTTTACAGGTTTGCTTCCAGTAGCCGTTAAAGTGTTTGAAATGGGGACACTTTTTTCAAATGGTCACAAAATCTTGTACACTTCAAGTTTTTAGCTGATTTTTTTGTGCATGCCAACAAAAATACAAGGATCACGTCTACTACGTTTGGGGCCAAAACTCCTTCTGAAAAAATTTAAAAAAATCCCAAATCGTAAAAACTTTCGAAAATCATGAAAAATAGAAAACGAGTCGTCCTGCCATGAAACTTCACGTGAAGGCTTAAGGGACCATTGTATGAATTTACAAGCCATAAAAATATAATTGGCATGCAGAAATATGAAGATGTGCCTAAACCCACCTACCACCCTATCGATCCACGGCTTGCGCATCCCGTCTCTCTGGCCGACGTGGTGCCTGCCTGCCCGCTCATTTCGTCGGTTGGCTTAGGCATACGGAGTTCATTCCTAGTCTAAGATCGGATCGGACCGAGGGTTGTGGTAGCAGGATTGGCAGCACGCAGAGGGGGACCCGACCGATCCCCGATTTGTGCATCCCGCCCCTCTGGCCGGCTGAGCGCTCGCACGCTCGTTTCGTAGGTTGACTTAGGCATATGGAGTTCATTCCCAGTCTAAACATATGGAGTTCATTCCCAGTCTAAGATCGGACCAGACCGAGGGTTGCAGCAGCACATGCTGGGCTCGGGCATGTGCTGGTGCCACATTTTTCTTCGTCGGGGAACCATCGCCGAGAACCTGACCGATGGCATTGGGGTTCTGATGATCGGGGGGTCGGGGGGGTGTGCGCACATGATGCATGATGGGTGCTGGTACTTGGCCCTTATAATGGCCCCCTATCCCTCATCAAACCTTGAGAACTCACACCCACTTAAAGACCATTTGAGATTTTACAGGTTCTACCAGTAGCCATTAAATGGTCACAAAATCTTGTACACTACCAGTTTTTAACTGAATTTTTTGTTCACGCCAACAAAAATACAAGGATCACGTCTACCAGCTTGGTTCAAAAACTCCTTCCAAAAAAATTTAAAAAATCTCGAACCGTAAAATGTTTCAAAAATCGTGAAAAATAGAAAACGAGTCGCCTTGCCATGAAACTTCACGTGAAGGCCTAACGTACCATTGTATGATTTTACAAGCCATAAAAATGGCATTGGCACGCAGGAATATGAAGATGTGCCTAAACCCACCTACCACCCTATCGATCCACGGCTTGCGCATCCCGTCTCTCTGGCCGACGTAATGCCCGCCCACCCGCCCCCCTCTCATTTTGTCGGTTGCCACAGGCATACGAAGTTCATTCCAGTCTAAGATCAGACCAGACCGAGGGTTATGGCAGCAAGATCGGCAGCACGCAGAGGGGGACCCGACCGATCCTCGGCTTACGCACCCCGCCCCTCTGGCCGGCTGAGCGCCCGCACGCTCGTTTCGTGGGTTGACTTAGTCATACGGAGTTCATTCCCAGTCTAAGCATACGGAGTTCATTCCCAGTCTAAGATCGGACCGGACCGAGGGTTTCGACCGCACATGCTGGGCTCGGGCATGTGTTGGTGCCGTATTTTTCTTCGTCAGGGCACCATCGCCAGAGAACCTGACCGACGGCATTAAGGTTTCGACGATCGGGGAGTCGGGGGGTGTGGGCACATGATGCATGATGGGTGCTGGTACTTGGCCCTTATAATGGCCCCCTATCCCTCATCAAACCTTGAGACTTCACGTAAAGGCTTAAGGGACCCTTGTCTGAATTTACAAGCCACAAAAATGGTGTTGGCACGTAGAAATATGAAGATGTGCCTAAACCCACCTACAACCCTATCGATCCATGGCTTGTGCGTCCCGTCTCTCTGGCCGGTGTAGTGCACGCCCGCCCGCCCGCCCCTCTCGTTTTGTCGGTTAGCTTAGGCATAAGGAGTTCATTCTCAGTCTAAGATTGGACCGGATTGAGGGTTGCGGTAGCAAGATCGGTAGCATGCAGAGGGGGACCCGACCGATCCTCGGCTTGCACATCCCGCCCCTCTGGCCGGTTGAGCGCCCGTACGCTCGTTTCATGGGTTGACTTAGGCTTACGGAGTTCATTCATAGTCTAAGCATATGGAGCCGGGTGGGGTGCGCAGATGTGCGATGGGTGGTACTTGGCCCTTATATTGGCCCTCTATTCCTCATCAAACCTCGAGAACTCACACCCCCTTAAAGAGCATTTGAGATTTTACAGGTTTGCTGCCAATAGCCATTAAAGTGTCTGAAATGGGGACACTTTTTCCAAATGGTCACAAAATCTTGTACACTTCGAGTTTTTAGCTAAATGTTTTCGTGCAAGCCAAAAAAAATAAAAGGATCATGTCTACCAAGTTTGGGGCCAAAACTCCTGAAAAAATTTTAAAAAATCTCGAAGCACAAAAAGTTTCAAAAATCTTGAAAAATAGAAAACCAGTCGTCTTGCCATGAAACTTCACGTGAAGGCTTAAGGGACCATTGTATGAATTCACAAGCCATAAAAATGGCATTGGCAAGTAGAAATATGAAGATGTGCCTAGACCGACCTACCACCCTATCGATCCACGGCTTGCGCATCCCATCTCTCAGGCCGACGTAGTGCCCGCCCGCCCGCCCGTTCGTTTCGTGGGTTGGCTTAGGCATACAGAGTTCATTCCCAGTCTAAGATCAGACCAGACCGAGGGTTGCGACAGCAGGATCAACAACACGCAGAGGGTGACCCGGTCGATCCCCGGCTTGCGCGTCCCGCCCCTCTGGCCGGCTAAGCGCCCGCACGCTCGTTTCGTGGGTTGACTTAGGCATACGGAGTTGATTCCCAGTCTAAGCATGCAGAGTTCATTCCCAGTCTAAGATCAGACTGGACCGAGGGTTGCGGCAGCACATCTGGGCTCGGGCATGTGCTGGTGCCGCATTTTTCTTCGTCGGGGCACCATCGTCGGAGCATCGCCGGAGAACCTGACCGGCGGCTTTGGGGTTCCGACGATCGGGGACCCAAGGGGTGTGCGCACGTGATGTGCGATGGGTGCTGGAACTTGGCCCTTATATTGACCCCCTATCCCTCATCAAACCTTGAGAACTCACACCCCCTTAAAGAGCATTTGAAATTTTACAGGTTTGCTGCCAGTAGCCATTAAAGTGTCTGAAATGGGGACACTTTTTTCAAATGGTCACAAAATCTTGTACACTTCGAGTTTTTAGCTTAATTTTTTTGTGCATGCCAACAAAAAAACAACGATCATGTCTACCAAGTTTGTGGCCAAAACTTCTTCCGAAAAAATTTTAAAAAATCCCGAAGAGTAAAAAGTTTTGGAAATCGTGAAAAATAGAAAACGAGTCGTCTTGCCATGAAACTTCACATGAAGGCTTAAGGGACCATTGTATGAATTTACAAGCCATAAAAATGGCATTGGCACATTGAAATATGAAGATGTGCCTAAACCCACCTCCCACCCTATCGATCCACGGCTTACCCATCCCGTCTCTTTGGTCGGCGTAGTGCCCGCCCGTCCGTTCGCTCGTTTCGTCGGTTGGCTTAGTCATACGGAGTTCATTGCCAGTCTAAGATCAGACCAGACCGAGGGTTGGGGTAGCAAGATCAACAGCACACAGAGGGGGACCGATCGATCCCCGACTTGCGCATCCCGCTCGTCTGGCCGACTGAGCGCCCGCACGCTCGTTTCGTGGGTTGACTTAGGCATACGGAGTTCATTCCCAGTTTAAGCATATGGAGTTCATTCCCAGTCTAAGATCGGCCCAGACCGGGGGTTTTGACAGCACAAGCTGGGCTCAGGCATGTGTTGGTGCCGCATTTTTCTTCACCGGGGCACCATCGTCGGAGCATCGCCGGAGAACCTGACCCACGGCATTGGGTTTCCGGTGATCGGGGGGTCGGGGGGCGGTGTGCGCACATGATGTGCGATGGGTGCTGGTACTTGTCCCTTATATTGGCCCCCTATCCCTCACCAAACCTCAAGAACTCACACCCCCTTAAAGAGCATTTGAGATTTTACAGGTTGCTGCCAGTAGCCATTAAAGTTTCTGAAATGGGGACACTTTTTTCAAATGGTCACAAAATCATGTACACTTTGAGTTTTTAGCTGAAATTTTTTGTGCATGCTAACAATAATACAAGGATCACGTCTACCAAGTTTGGGATCGAAAATCCTTCTAAAAAAATTTTAAAAAAACCCCGAACCATAGAAAGTTTCAAAAATCGTGAAAAATAAAAAACGAGTCGTCTTACCATGAAAGTTCACGTGAAGGCTTAAGGGACGATTGTATGAATTTAGAAGCCATAAAAATGCATTGGCACATAGAAATATGAAGATGTGCTTAAACCCACCTACCACCCTATCGATCCACGGCTTGCGCATCCTGTCTCTCTGGCCAGCGTAGTGCCTGCCTGCCTGCCCGCCTGCCCACCCGTTCATTTTATCGGTTGGCTTAGGCATACGGAGTTCATTCGCAGTCTAAGATCAGACTCGACCGAGGGTTGTGGCAGCAGGATCGACAGCACGCATAAGGGGACCCGACCGATCCCGGCTTGTGCATCCCTCCCCTTTGGCCGGCTGAGCGCCCGCACGCTCGTTTCGTGGGTTGACTTAGGCATACGGAGTTCATTCGCAGTCTAAGATCAAATCAGACTGAGGGTTACGATGGCACATGCTGGGCTCGAGCATTTTCTGGTGTCGTATTTTTCTTCGTCGGGGCACCATAGCCGGAGAACCTGACCGACGTCATTGGGGTTCCGGTGATCGGGGGTCGGGGGGTGTGCGCACATGATGTGCGATGGGTGCTGGTACTTTGTCCTTATATTGGCCCCCTATCCCTCATCAAACCTAGAGAACTCACACCCCTTAAAGAGCATTTGAGATTTACGGTTTGCTTCCAGTAGCCGTTAAAGTGTTTTGAAATGGGACACTTTTTAAAGGTCACCAAAATCATGTACATCGAGTGTTTAGCTGAATTTTTTGTGCATGCCAAAAAAAATACAAGGATCACGTCTACCACGTTTGGGGCCAAAACTCTTGAAAAATTTAAAAAAATCCCGAACCGTAAAACTTCAAAAATCATGAAAAATAGAAAACGATCGTCCTTCCGAAATTCACGTGAAGGCTAAGGACCATGTATGAATTACAAGCCATAAAAATCAATTGCATGCAGAAATTCATGATAGTGCCTCAAACCCACTACCACGCCTATCGATCCACGGCTTGCGCATCCGTCTCTTCGCCGTGGTGGCCGCCCGCCCGCTCGTTTTGTCGGTTGGCTTAGGCATACGGAGTTCATTCCCAGTCTAAGGATCGGATCGGACCGAGGGTTGTGATAGCAGGATCGGCAGCAGGTAGAGGGGACCCGATCGATCCCCAATTTACGCATCCCGGCCCCTCTGGTCGGTTGAGCGCTCGCACGCTCGTTTCGTAGGTTACTTAGGCATACGGAGTTCATTCCCAGTCTAAACATATGGAGTTCATTCCCAGTCTAAGATCGGACCGGACCGAGGGTTGCGACAGCACATGCTGGGCTCGGGCATGTGCTGGTGCCGCATTTTTCTTCGTCGGGGCACCATCATCGAGAACCTGACCGATGGCATTGGGGTTTTGATGATCGGGGGGCCGGGGGGTGTGCGCACATGATGCATGATGGGTGCTGGTACTTGGCCCTTATAATGGCCCCCTATCCCTCATCAAACCTTGAGAACTCACACCCACTTAAAGACCATTTGAGATTTTACAGGTTTCTGCCAGTAGCCATTAAAGTGTCTGAAATGGGGGTAATTTTTCAAATGGTCACAAAATCTTGTACACTTCCAGTTTTTAGCTGAATTTTTTTTTTTGCATGCCAACAAAAATACAAGGATCACGTCTACCAAGTTTGGTTCAAAAACTCCTTCCAGAAAAATTTTAAAAAATCCTGAACCGTAAAAA
Organism: Durio zibethinus; assembly: GCF_002303985.1. The sequence continues at coordinate 18,271,200 of NW_019167915.1, read as the reverse complement.
GTTTCAAAAATCATGAAAAATAAAAAACGAGTCGTCTTGCCATGAAACTTCACGTGAAGGCTTAAGGGACCATTGTATGAATTTACAAGCCATAAAAATGGCATTTGGCACATAGAAATATGAAGATGTGCCTAAACCCACCTACCATCCTATCGATCCACGGCTTGCGCATCCCGTCTCTCTGGCCGGCGTAGTGCCCGCCCACCCGCCCGCTGGCTCATTTCGTTGGTTGGCTTAGGCATATGGAGTTCATTCCCAGTCTAAGACTAGATTGGACCGAGGGTTGCGGTAACAGGATCGGCAGCACGCAGAGGGGGACCGGGGTGATCCCCGGCTTGCGCATCCCGCTCCTCTGGCTGGCTGAGCTCCCGCACGCTCGTTTCGTGGGTTGACTTAGGCATACGGAGTTCATTCCCAGTCTAAGCATATGGAGTTCATTCCCAGTCTAAGATCGAACCGGACCGAGGGTTTCGACAGCATATGCTGGGCTCGGGCATGTGCTGGTGCCGCATTTTTCTTCGTTGGGGCACCATCGCCATAGAATCTAACCGACGGCATTGGGGTTCCGACAATCGGGGGGCCGGGGGGGTGTGCGCACATGATGCATGATAGGTGCTGGTACTTGGCCCTTATAATGGCCCCCTATCCCTCATCAAACCTTGAGAACTCACACCCACTTAAAGAGCATTTGATATTTTACAGGTTTCTGCCATTAGCCATTAAAGTGTCTGAAATGGGGACACGTTTTTGAAATGGTCACAAAATCTTGTGCACTTCGAGTTTTTAGCTGAACTTTTTTGTGCATGCCAACAAAAATACAAGGATCACGTCTACCAAGTTTGGCTCCAAAACTCCTTCCGAAAAAATTTTAAAAAATCCCAAACCGCAAAAATTTTCGAAAATCATGAAAATTGAATACGAGTCGTCTTGCCATGAAACTTCACGTGAAGGCTTAAGGGACCATTGTATGAATTTAGAAGCCTTCAAAATGGCATTGGGACACAAAAATATGAAGATGTGCCTAAACCCACCTACCGCCCTATCAATCCATGGCTTGCGCGTCCCGTCTCTCTGGCCGATATAGTGCTCGCCTGTCCGCCCGCCAGCTCATTTCGTCAGTTGGCTTAGGCTTACGGAGTTCATTCCTAGTCTAAGATTGGACCAGACTGAGGGTTACGGTAGCATGATCGACAGCACACAGAGAGGGACCCGATCGATCCCTAGCTTGCGCATCCCGCCCCTCTAGCTGGCTGAGCGCCCGCACGCTCGTTTCATGGGTTGACTTAGGCATACGGAGTTCATTCCTAGTCTAAGCATACGGAGTTCATTCCCAGTCTAAGATCGAACCAGACCGAGGGTTGCGGCAGCACATGCTGGGCTCGGGCATGTGCTGGTGCCGCATTTTTTTTCACCGAGGCACCATCGTCGGAGCATCATCAGAGAACCTGACCGACGGCATTGGGGTTCTGACGATCGGGGGGCCAGGGGGTGTACGCACATGATGTGCGATGGGAGCTGGTACTTGGCCCTTATATTGGCCCCCTATCCCTCATCAAACCTCAAGAACTCACACCCCTTTAAAGAGCATTTGAGATTTTACAGGTTTGCTGCCAATTGCCATTAAACTGTCTGAAATGGGGACACTTTTTTCAAATGGTCACAAAATCTTGTACACTTCGAGTTTTTAGCTGAATTTTTTTGTGCATGCCAACAAAAATACAAGGACCACGTCTACGAAGTTTGGGACCAAAACTCTTTCCAAAAAAATTAAAAAAATCCTGAACCATAAAAAGTTTTGAAAATCGTGAAAAATAGAATACGAGTCGTCTTGCCGTGAAACTGCACGTGAAGGCTTAAGGGACCATTGTATGAATTTACAAGCCAGAAAAATGGCATTGGCACGAAGAAATATGAAGATGTGCCTAAACCACCTACCACCCTATCGATCCACGGCTTGCGCATCCCTTCTCTTTGGCCGGCGTAGTGCCCGCGCGCCTGCCCACCCGCTCGTTTCGTCGGTTGGCTTAGGCATACGGAGTTCATTCCCAGTCTAAGATTGGACTGGACTGAGGCTTACGGTAGCAGGATCTGCAGCACGTAGAGGTGGACCCGGCCTATCCCCGGCTTGCGCATCCTGCCCCTCTGGTCGGCTGAGCGCCCGCACGCTCGTTTCGTGGGTTAACTTAGGCATACGGAGTTCATTCCCAGTGTAAGCATACGGAATTCATTCCCAGTCTAAGATCGAACTGGAGAGAGGGTTACGGTAGCACATCCTGGGCTCGAGCATGTGCTGGTGCCGTATTTTTCTTCGCTGGGGCACCATCGTCGGAGCATCGCCGGGGAACCTGACCGACGGCATTGGGGTTCCAGCGATCGGGGGGCCGGGGGGCATGTGCGCACATGATGTGCGATGGGTGCTGGTACTTGGCCTTTATATTTGCCCCCTATCCCTCATCAAACCTCGAGAACTCACACCCCCTTAAAGAGCATTTGAGATTTTGCAGGTTTCCTGCCAATAGCCATTAAAGTCTCTAAAATGGGGACACTTTTTTCAAATGGTCACAAAATCTTGTACACTTCGAGTTTTTAGCTGAATTTTTTTGTGCATGCCAACAAAAATACAAGGATCACGTCTACCAAGTTTGGGGCCAAAACACCTTCTGAAAAAATTTTAAAAAATCTCGAACCGCCAAAAGTTTCAAAAATCGTGAAAAATAGAAAATGAGTCGTCTTGCCATGAAACTTCACGTGAAGGCTTAAGGGACCATTGTATGAATTTACAAGCCTTAAAAATGGCATTGGCACGTAAAAATATGAAGATGTGCCTAAACCCACCTACCACCCTATCGATTCACGGCTTGTGCAACCCATCTCTCTAGCCGGCATAGTGCCTGCCCGCCCGCCCGCTCGTTTCATCGGTTGGCTTAAGCATACGAAGTTCATTCCCAATCTAAAATCAGATCAGACCAATGGTTGTGGCAGCAGGATCGACAGCACGCAGAGGGGGACCCAGTCGATCCCCGGCTTGCGCATCCTGCCCCTCTGGCCGAATGAGCGCCCGCACGCTCGTTTCGTGGGTTGACCTAGGCATACGGAGTTCATTCCCAGTCTAAGCATATGGAGTTCATTCCCAGTCTAAGATCGGACCGGATCGAGGGTTACGGCACCACATGCTGGGCTCGGGCATGTGCTGGTGCCGTATTTTTCTTCACCGGGGCACCATCGTAGAGCCCGCCCGCCCACCCACTCGTTGCGTCGGTGGGCTTAGGCATACGGAGTTAATTCCCAGTCTAAGCATACGAAGTTCATTCCTAGTCTAAAATGGCATTGGCACGCAGAAATATGAAGATTTGCCTAAACCCACCTACCACCCAATCGATCCATGACTTGCGCATCCCGTCTCTACGGCCGAGGTAGTGCCCGCCCACCCACCCACCCACTCGTTTCATCGGTTGACTTAGGTATACGAAGTTCATTCCCAGTCTAAGATCGGATCAAACTGATGATTGCGGTAGCAGGATCAACAGCATGCAGAGGGGGACCCGGTTGATCCTCGGCTTACGCATCCTGCCCCCCAGGCCGGCTGAGCGCCCTCGCGCTCGTTTCATGGGTTGACTTAGGCATACGGAGTTCATTCCCAATCTAAGCATACGGAGTTCATTCCCAGTCTAAGATCGAACCAGACCGAGGGTTACGGTAGCACATGCTAGGCTCGAGCATGTGCTGGTGTCGCATTTTTCTTTGTCGGGGCACCATCGCTGAAGCATCGCCGGAGAACCTAACCGACGGCTTTAGGGTTTACTGCCAGTAGCCATTAAAGTGTCTGAAATGGGGACACCTTTTTCAAATGGTCACAAAATCTTGTACACTTCAAGTTTTTAGCTGAATGTTTTTTAGCATGCCAACAAAAATACAAGGATCACGTCTAACAAGTTTGGGGCCAAAACACCTTCCAAAAAAATTTTAAAAAATCCCAAACCATAAAAAGTTTCAAAAATCGTGAAAAATAGAAAACGAGTCATCTTGCCATGAAACTTCACGTGAAGGCTTAAAGGACCATTGTATGAATTTACAAGCCATAAAAATGGCATTGGCAAATAGAAATATGAAGATGTGCCTAAACCCACCTACCACCCTATCAATCCACGGCTTACGCATCCCGTCTCTCTAGTCGGCGTAATGCCTGCCTGTCTGCCTGCCCGCTCGTTTCATCGATTGGCTTAAGCATACGAAGTTCATTCCTAGTCTAGGATTAGATCAGGCTGAGGGTTGCGGCAGCAGGATCAGCAGCACGCAGAGGGGGATCCAGCTAATCCCTGGCTTGCGCATCTCGCCCCTCTGCCTGGCTGAGCGTCCGCACGCTCGTTTCGTGGGTTGACTTAGGCATACGGAGTTCATTCCCAGTCTAAGCATACAGAGTTCATTCCCAGTCTAAGATTGAACCGGATCGAGGGTTACGGCAGCACATGCTGGGCTTGGGCAAGTGCTGGCGTCGCATTTTTCTTCATCGGGGCACCATCGCTGGAGCATCGCCGAAGAACCTGACCGACGGTGTTAGGGTTTCGACGATCGGGGGGGCCAGGGGGTGTGCGCACATGATGTGCGATGGGTGCTAGCACTTGGCCCTTATATTGGCCCCCTATCCCTCATCAAACCTTGAGAACTCACACCCCCTTAAAGAGCATTTGAGATTTTACAGGTTTGCTGCCAGTAGCCATTAAAGTGTCTGAAATGGGGACACTTTTTTCAAATAGTCACAAAATCTTGTACACTTTGAGTTTTTAGCTGAATTTTTTTGTGCATGCCAACAAAAATACAAGGATCACGTCTACCAAGTTTGGGGCCAAAAATCCTTCCAAAAAAATTTTAAAAAATCTCAAACCGTAAAAAGTTTCAAAAATCATGAAAAATAGAACACGAGTCGTATTCCTATGAAACTTCACGTGAAGGCTTAAGAGACCATTGCATGAATTTACAAGGCATAAAAATGGCATTGGCATGCAGAAATATGATGATGTGCCTAAACCCACCTACCACCCTATCGATCCACGGCTTGCGCATCCCGTCTCTCTGGCCGACGTAGTGCTCACCCGACCACCCGGACGCTCATTTCGTCGGTTGGCTTATGCATACGGAGTTCATTCCCAGTCTAAGATCAGACCAGACCGAGGGTTGCGATAGCAGGATCGGCAGCACGCAGAGTGGGACCCGACCGATCCCCGGCTTGCGCATTACGCCACTCTGGCCGACTGAGCGCCTGCACGCTCGTTTCATGTTTTGACTTAGGCATACAGAGTTCATTCCCAGTCTGAGCATACGGAGTTTGTTCCTAGTCTAAGATGTACCTAAACCCACCTACCACCCTATCGATCCACGGCTTGCGCATCCTGTCTCTCTGCCAGAGGTAGTGCCCGCCCGTCCGCTCGTTTCATTGGTTGGCTTAGGCATACGGAGTTCATTCTCAGTCTAACATCAGACAGGACTAAGGGTTGCGGCAGTAGGATTGGCAGCATGCAGAGGGGGACACGGTCGATCCTCGGCTTACGCATCCTGCCCCTCTGGCCGGCTAAGCACCCGTACGCTCGTTTCGTGGGTTGACTTAGGCATACAAAGTCAATTCCCAGTCTAAGCATACGGAGTTCATTCCCAGTCTAAGATCGAATCGGACCGATTGTTGCAGCAGCACATGCTGGGCTAGGGCATGTGCTGGTGCCGCATTTTTCTTCATCGGGGCACCATCGTCGGAGCATCACCAGAGAACCTTCGAAAAAAATTTTAAAAAATCCCGAACCATAAAACGTTTCGAGAATCATGAAAAATAAAAAACGAGTCGTCTTGCCATGTAACTTCACGTGAAGGCTTAAGGGACCATTGTATGAATTTACAAGCCATAAAAATGGCATTGGCATGCAAAAATATGAAGATGTGCCTAAACCCACCTACCACCCTATCGATCCACGGCTTGCGCATCCCATCTCTCTGACCGGCGTAGTGCCCGCCCGCCCGCTCGTTTCGTCGGTTGGTTAGGCATACGGAGTTCATTACCAATCTAAGATCGGATTGGACTGAAGGTTGTGACAGCAGGATCGGCAGCATGCAGAGGGGGACCCGGCCGATCCCCGGCTTGCGCATCCCACCCCTCTGGCCGGCTGAGCGCCCGTACGTTCGTTTCGTGGGTTGACTTAGGCATATAGAGTTCATTCCCAGCCTAAGCATACGGAGTTCCCAGTCTAAGATCAGATTGGATCGAGGGTTGCGGCAGCACTTGCTGGGCTCGGGCATGTGTTGGTATCGTATTTCTCTTCGCCGGAGCATCGCCGAAAAACTTGACCGGTGGCATTTGGGTTCCGGCTATCGGGAGGCCGGGGGGTGTGCGCACATGATGTGCGATGGGTGCTGGTACTTGGCCCTTATATTGGCCCCCTATCCCTCATCAAACCTCGAGAACTCACACCCCCTTAAAGAGCATTTGAGATTTTACAGGTTTGCTGCCAGTAGCCATTAAAGTGTCCGAAATGGGGACATTTTTTCAAATGGTCACAAAATCTTGTGCACTTCGAGTTTTCCGCTGAATTTTTTTGTGCAAGACAAAAAAAATACAAGCATCACGTCTACCACGTTTGGGGTCAAAATTCCTTTCAAAAAATTTTAAAAAATCCCGAACTGCAAAAGGTTTCAAAAATCGTGAAAAATAGAAAACGAGTCGTCTTGCCATGAAACTTCACGTGAAGGCTTAAGGGACCATTGTATGAATTTACAAGCCATAAAAATGGCATTGGCACGTAGAAATATGAAGATGTGCCTAAACCCACCTACCACCCTATCGATCCATGGCTTGCACATCCCGTCTCTCTGGCCGGCTTTGTGCCCGTCCGCCCGCCCGCCTGCTCGTTTCGTCAGTTGGCTTAGGCATACGGGGTTCATTCCCAGTCTAGGATCTAATCCGACGAGGGTTACAGCAGTAAGATCAACAATGCGTAGAGGGGGACCCGGTTGATCCCTGACTTTTGCATCCCGCCCCTCTGGCCGGCTGAGCGCCCGCATGCTCGTTTCATGGGTTGACTTAGGCATACAGAGTTCATTCCCAGTCTAAGCGTGCAGAGTTCATTCCAAGTCTAAGATCATACCGGATCGAGGCTTGTGGCAGCACATGCTAGGCTCGGGCATGTAATGGTGCCGTATTTTTCTTCGTCGGGGCACCATCGTCGACGCATCGCCGGAGAACCTGATCGGTGGCATTGGGGTTCCGGCGATCGGGGGGGCCGGGGGGTGTGCGCACATGATGTGCGATGGGTGCTGGTACTTGGCCCTTATATTGCCCACCTATCCCTCATCAAACCTCGAGAACTCACACCCCTTAAAGAGCATTTGAGATTTTACAGGTTTGCTGCCAGTAGCCATTTAAGTGTCTGAAATGGGGACACTTTTTTCAAATGGTCACAAAATCTTGTACACTTCGAGTTTTTAGCTGAATTTTTTTGTGCATGCAAAAAAAAATACAAGGATCACGTCTACAAAGTTTAGGGCCAAAACTCCTTCCGAAAAAATTTTAAAAAATCCCGAACCACAAAAAGTTTTGAAAATTATGAAAAATAGAAAACGATTCGCCTTGCCATTGAACTTCACGTGAAGGCTTAGGGGACCATTGTATGAATTTACAAGCCAAAAAAATGGCATTGGCACATAGAAATATGAAGATGTGCCTAAACCGACCTACCACCCTATCGATCCACGGCTTACGCATCCCGTCTCTTTGGCCGGCATTGTGCCTGCCTGCCCGTCCGCCCGCTCCTTTCGTCGGTTGGCTTAGTCATACGGAGTTCATTCCCAGTCTAAGATCAGATCGGATGGAGGGTTACAGCAACAGGATTGGTAGCACGCAGAGGGGGACCCGGGCGATCCCCGGCTTGGCAATGCCGTCCTTCTAGCCGGCTGAGCGCCCTGCACGCTACTTTTGTGGGTTGTCTTAGGCATACGAAGTTCGTTCCCAGTCTAAGCATATGGAGTTCATTCCCAGTCTAAGATCAAACCAGACCGAGGGTTGCGGCAGCACATGCTGAGCTTGGGCATGTGCTGGTGCCGCATTTTTCTTCGTCGGGGCACCATCGTCGGAGCATCGCCTGAGAACCTGACCAGCGGCATTGGGGTTTCGACGATCGAGGGGCCGGGGGGTGTGCACACATGATGTGCGATGGGTGCTGGTACTTGGCCCTTATATTGGCCCCCTATCACCCATCAAACCTTGAGAACTCACACCCCCTTAAAGAGCATTTGAGATTTTACAGGTTTGCTACCAGTAGCCATTAAAGTGTCTGAAATGGTGACACTTTTCTCAAATGGTCAAAAAATCTTGTACACTTGAAGTTTTTAGCTGAATTTTTTTGTGCATGCCAACAAAAATAAAAGGCTCACGTCTACCAAGTTTGGGGCCAAAACTCCTACCGAAAAAATTTTAAAAAATCCCGAACCGTAAAAAGTTTCAAAGATCATGAAAAATAGAAAACGAGTCGTCTTGCCATGAAACTTCAAGTGAGGGCTTAAGGGACCATTGTATGAATTTACAAGCCATAAAAATGACATTGGCTCATAGAAATATGAAGATCTGCCTAAACCCACCTACCACGCTATCGATCCACGGCTTGCGCATCCCGTCTCTCTAGCCGGTTTAGTGCCCGCCCGCCCACCCGCTCGTTTCGTCGGTTGGCTTAGGCTTACGGAGTTCATTCCCAGTCTAAGATCAAACCGAACTGAGGGTTATGGTAGCAGGATCGACAGTACATAGAGGGGGACCCGGCCAATCCCCAGCTTGCGCATCCCGCCCCTCTGGCCGACGTAGTGCCCGCCCGTCCACCAACTCGCTCGTTTCGTCGGTTGGCTTAGGCATACGGAGTTCATTCCCAGTCTATGATCAGACCGGACCGAGGGTTGCGGCAGCATGATCGGTAACATGCAGAGGGGGACCCGGTCGATCCCCGGCTTGCGCATCCCGCCCCTCTGGCCGGCTGACCACCCACCCGCTCGTTTCCTGGGTTGACTTAGGCATACGGAGTTCATTCCCAATCTCAGCATACGGAGTTCATTCCCAGTCTAAGATCAGACCGGACAGAGGGTTGCGACAGCACATGCTGGGCTCGGGCATGTGCTGGGGCCACATTTTTCTTCACCGAGGCACCATCGCCGAAGCATCGTCGGAGAACCTGACTGGCGGCATTGGGGTTTCGGCGATCGGGGGGTCGGGGCGATATGCGCATAAGATGTGCGATGAGGGCTGGTACTTGGCCCTTATATTAGCCCCCTATCCCTCATCAAACCTCGAGAACTCACACCCCTTTAAAGAGCATTTGAGATTTTACGGGTTTACTGCCAGTAGCCATTAAAGTGTCTGAAATGGTGACACTTTTTTCAAATGGTTACAAAATATTGTACACTTCGAGTTTCTAGCTGAATTTTTTTTTGCATGCCAACAAAAATAAAAGAATTACGTCTACCAAGTTTGGTGCCAAAACTCCTTCCGAAGAAATTTTAAAAAATCTCGAACCGTAAAAAGTTTTGAAAATCATGAAAAATAGAAAACGAGTCGTCTTGCCATGAAACTTCATGTGAAGGCTTAAGGGACCATTGTATGAGTTTACAAGCCATAAAAATGGCATTGGCATGCAGAAATATGAAGATGTGCCTAAACCCACCTACAACCCTATCGATCCACGGCTTGCGCATCCTGTCTCTCTGGTCGGTGTAGTGCCTGCCCGCCCGTCCGCTCGTTTTGTCAGTTCGCTTAGGCATACGGAGTTCATTCCCAGTCTAAGATCGGACAAAACCGAGGGCTGGCGCAGCAGGATCGGTAGCATGCAGAGGGGGGACCCGGTCGATCCCCGGCTTGTGCATCCCACCCCTTTGGCCGGCTGAGCGCCCGCACGCTCGTTTCGTGGGTTGACTTAGGCATACGGAGTTCATTCCCAGTCTAAGCATATGGAGTTCATTCCCAGTCTAAGATCGAACCAGACCGAGGGTTGTGGCAGCACATACTGGGCTCGGGCATGTGCTGGTGCCGTATTTTTCTTCGTCGGGGCACCATCGCTGGAGCATCACCGGAGAACCTGACCGACGACATTGGGGTTCCGACGATCATGGGGGCCGGGGGGAGTGTGCACACATGATGTGCGATTGGTGCTGGTACTTGGCCCTTCTATTGGCCCCCTATCCCTCATCAAACCTTGAGAACTCACACCCCCTTAAAGAGCATTTGAGATTTTACAGGTTTGCTACCAGTAGCCATCAAGGTGTCTGAAATGGGGACACTTTTTTCAAATGGTCAAAAATCTTGTACACTTCGATTTTTTAGCTCAATTTTTTTGTGCATGCCAACAAAGATACAAGGATCACGTCTACCAAATTTGGGGCCAAAACTCCTTCCAAAAAATTTTTAAAAATCTTGAACCGCAAAAAGTTTTGAAAATCATGAAAAATAGAAAACGAGTGATCTTGCCATGAAACTTCACGTGAAGGCTTAAAGGACCATTGTATGAATTTACAGGCTGTAAAAATGGCATTGGCACTTAGAAATATGAAGATGTGCCTAGACCCACTTACCACCCTATCGATCCACGGCTTGCGCATCCCGTCTCTCTGGTAGACGTAATGCCCGCCTGCCTGCCCGCCCGCGCGTTTCGTCGGTTGCCTTAGGCATACGGAGTTCATTCCCAGTCTAAGTTAGGACCAAACCGAGGGTTGTGGTAGTAGGATTGGCAGCACATAGAGGTGGACCCGATCGATCCTCGGCTTACGCATCCCGCCCCTCTGGCCGGCTAAGCGCTCGCACGCTCGTTCTGTGGGGTGACTTAGGCATACGGAGTTCAATCCTAGTCTAAGCATACGGAGTTCATTCCCAGTCTAAGATCAGACCAGACCGAGGGTTGCAGTAGCACATGCTGGGCTTGGGCATGTGCTGGTGCCGCATTTTTCTTCGCCGGGGCACCATCGCCGGAGCATCGCCGGAGAACCTGATCGGCGACAATGGGCTTCCGGTGATCGAGGGGGCAGGGGTGTGCGGACATGATGTACGATGGGTGCTGGTACTTGGCCCTTATATTGGCCCCCTATCTCTCATCAAACCTCGAGAACTCACACCCCCTTAAAGAGCATTTGAGATTTTACAGGTTTGCTGCTAGTAGCCATTAAAGTGTCTGAAATGGGGACATTTTTTTCAAATGGTCACAAAATCTTGTGCACTTCGAGTTTTCCGCTGAATTTTTTTATGCAAGATAACAAAAATACAAGGATCACGTCTACCAAGTTTGGGGCCAAAACTCCTTTCAAAAAATTTTAAAAAATCTCGAACTGCAAAAACTTTCAAAAATTGTGAAAAATACAAAACGAGTCGTCTTGCCATGAAACTTCACGTGAAGGCTTAAGGGACCATTGTATGAAATTACAAGCCATAAAAATGGCATTGGCACATAGAAATATGAAGATGTGCCTAAACCCACTTACCACCCTATCGATCCACAACTTGCGCATCCCGTCTCTCTGGCCGGCGTAGTGCCCGTCCGCCCGACCGCCCGCTCGTTTCGTCGGTTGGCTTAGGCATACGGAGTTCATTCCCAGTCTAGGATCTGACCGGATCGAGGGTTACAATAGTAAGATCGATAGCACGTAGAGGGGGACCTGGCTGATCCTCGACTTTTGCATCCCGCCCCTCTAGCCAACTGAGCGCCCGCACGCTCGTTTCGTGGGTTGACTTAGGCATACGGAGCTCATTCCCAGTCTAAGCATACGGAGTTCTTTCCCAATCTAAGATCGAATCAGATCGAGGGTTGCGACAGCACATGCTGGGCACGGGCATCTGCTGGTGCCGCATTTTTCTTCGTCGGGGCACCATCGTCGAAGCATCGCCGGAGAACCTGATCGGCGGCATTGGGGTTCCGACGATTGGGGGGCCGGGGGGTGTGCGCACATGATGTGCGATGGGTGCTGGTACTTAGCCCTTATATTGCCCACCTATCCCTCATCAAACCTCGGGAACTCACACCCCTTAAAGAGCATTTGAGATTTTACAGGTTTGCTGCCAGTAGCCATTAAAGTGTCTGAAATGGGGACACTTTTTTCAAATGGTCACAAAATCTTGTACACTTCGAGTTTTTAGCTAATTTTTTTGTGCATGCCAAAAAAAATATAGGATCACGTCTACGAAGTTTGGGGCCAAAAATCCTTCCGAAAAAATTTTAAAAAATCCCGAACCACAAAAAGTTTCGAAAATCATGAAAAATAGAAAACGATTCGCCTTGCCATTGAACTTCACGTGAAGGCTTAGGGGACCATTGTATGAATTTACAAGCCAAAAAAATGGCATTGGCACATAGAAATATGAAGATGTGCCTAAACCCACCTACCACCCTATCGATCCACGGCTTGCGCATCCCGTCTCTCTGGCCGGCATTGTGCCTGACTGCCCGCCCGCCCGCTCGTTTCGTCGGTTGGCTTAGTCATACGGAGTTCATTCCCAGTCTAAGATCAGATCGGATCGAGGGTTACGGCAGCAGGATTGGCAGCACATAGAGGGGGACCCAGGCGATCCCTGGCTTGCTCATGCCGTCCCTCTAGCCAGCTGAGCGCACGCACGCTTGTTTTATGGGTTGACTTAGGCATACAGAGTTCGTTCCCAGTCTAAGCATACGGAGTTCATTCCCAGTCTAAGATCGGACCAGACCAAGGGTTGCGGCAGCACATGCTGAGCTTGGGCATGTGCTGGTGCCGCATTTTTCTTCATCGGGGCACCATTGTCGGAGCATCGCCTAAGAACCTGACCAGCGGCATTGAGGTTCCGATGATCGGGGGGCCGGGGGGTATGCACACATGATGTGCGATGGGTGCTGGTACTTGGCCCTTATATTGGCCCCCTTATCCCCCATTCAAACCTTGAGAACTCACACCCCCTTAAAGAGCATTTGAGATTTTACAGGTTTGCCCAGTAAGCATAAGTGTCTGAATGGGACATTTTCAAATGGTCAAACTTGTGCCTGAAGTTTTAGCTAAGTTTTTATGTGCAATGCCAACAAAAATACAAGGCTCACATCTACCAAGTTTGGGGCCAAAACTGCTACTAAAAATTTTAAAATCCCGAACCGTAAAAATTTCAAAAATCATGGAAAAATGAAAACTCCTCTTACCATGCTTCAAGTGAAGGCTTAAGACTTGTATGAATTTACAGCATAAAAAATGGCATTGCACGTAGAAATTTGAAGATGCCAAACCCACTTACCACGCTATCCATCCACGGCTTGCGCATCCGTTCTCTGGCCGACGTAGCTCGCCGACGTCCGCCCGCCCGCGCTTTTTTCGCGGTTGGCTTAGGCATACGGAGTTCATTCCTAGTCTGAGATCAAATCGAACCAAGGGTTATGTAGCAGGATTGACAGCACGCAGAGGGGACCTGGCCAATCCCCAGCTTGCGCATACCCGCCCCTTTGGCTGGCGTAGTGACGCCCGCCCACCCACCCGCTCGTTTCGTCGGTTGGCTTAGGCATACAGAGTTCATTCCCAGTCTATGATTAGACCGGACTGAGGGTTGCGGCAGCATGATCGGTAGCATGCAGAGGGGGGACCTGGTCGATCCCCGGCTTGCGCATCCCGCCCCTCTGGCTGGCTGAGTTGCCCATCCGTTCGTTTCTTGGGTTGACTTAGGGCATACGGAGTTTATTCCCAGTCTCAGCATACGGAGTTCATTCGCAGTCTAAGATCGGACTGGACAGAGGGTTGCGACAGCACATGCTGGGCTCGGGCTTGTGCTGGTGCCACATTTTTCTTCACCGGGGCACCATCGCCGAAGCATCGTCAGAGAACCTGACTGACGGCATTGGGGTTCCGACGATCGGGGGGGCCGGGGGTGATATGCGCACAAGATGTGCGATGAGGGCTGGTACTTGGCCCTTATATTGGCCCCCTATCCCTCATCAAACCTCGAGAACTCACACCCCCTTAAATAGCATTTGAGATTTTACAGGTTTACTGCCAGTAGCCATTAAAGTGTCTGAAATGGTGACACTTTTTTCAAATGGTTACAAAATATTGTACACTTCGAGTTTCTAGCTGAATTTTTTTTTGCATGCCAAAAAAGATACAAGGATTACGTCTACCAGTTTGGGGCCAAAACTCCTTTCGAAGAAATTTTAAAAAATCCTGAACCGCAAAAAGTTTCAAAAATCGTGAAAAATAGAAAACGAGTCGTCTTGCCATGAAACTTCACGTGAAGGCTTAAGGGACCATTGTATGAGTTTACAAGCCATAAAAATGGCATTGGCATGCAGAAATATGAAGGTGTGCCTAAACCCACCTACAACCCTATCGATCCACGGCTTGCGCATCCCGTCTCTCTGGCCGGTGTAGTGCCCGCCCGCCCACCCGCTCGTTTTGTCAGTTGGCTTAGGCATACGGAGTTCATTCCTAGTCTAAGATTAGACCAAACCAAGGGTTGGGGCAGCAAGATCGATAGCACGCAGAGGAGGACCCGGTCGATCCCCGGCTTGTGCATCCCACCCCTCTGGCCGGCTGAGCGCCCGCACGCTTGTTTCGTGGGTTGACTTAGGCATACGGAGTTCATTCCCAGTCTAAGCATATGGAGTTCATTCCCAGTCTAAGATCAAACCAGATCGAGGGTTGTGGCAGCACATACTGGGCTCAGGCATGTGCTGGTGCCGCATTTTTCTTTGTCGGGGTACCATCGCTGGAGCATCACCGGAGAACCTGACCGACGACATTGGGGTTCCGACGATCATAGGGGCCGGGGGGAGTGTGCGCACATGATGTGCGATGGGTGCTGGTACTTGGCCCTTCTATTGGCCCCCTATCCCTCATAAAACCTGGAGAACTCACACCCCCTTAAAGAGCATTTGAGATTTTACAGGTTTGCTACCTGTAGCTATTATGGTGACTGAAATGGGGACACTTTTTCAAATGGTCAAAAAATCTTGTACACTTCGAGTTTTTAGCTCAATTTTTTTGTGCATGCCAATAAAAATACAAGGTCACGTCTACCAAATTTGGGGCCAAAACCCCTTCCAAAAAAATTTTAAAAAATCTCGAATCGCAAAAAGTTTTGAAAATCATGAAAAATAGAAAACGAGTGATCTTGCCATGACACTTCACGTGAAGGCTTAAAGGACCATTGTATGAATTTACAGGCCGTAAAAATGGCATTGGCACGTAGAAATATGAAGATGTGCCAAGACCCACTTACCAGCTTATTGATCCACGGCTTGCGCATCCCGTCTCTCTGGTCGACGTAATGCCCGCCCACGCATTTCGTCGGTTACCTTAGGCATACGGAGTTCATTCCCAGTCTAAGTTAGGAACGAACCGAGGGTTGTGGTAGCAGGATCGGCAGCACGCAGAGGTGGACCCGATCGTTCCCTGACTTGCGCATCCCGCCCCTCTGGTCGGCTAAGCGCTCGCACGCTCGTTCTGTGGGGTTGACTTAGGCATACGGAGTTCAATCCCAGTCTAAGCATACGGAGTTCATTCCTAGTCTAAGATCAGACCAGACCGAAGGTTGCAGTAGCACATGCTGGGCTTGGGCATGTGCTGGTGCCGTATTTTTCTTCGCTGGGGCACCATCACCGGAGCATCGTCGGAGAACCTAATCGGCGGCATTGGGCTTCCGATGATCGAAGGGGCCAGAGGGGTGTGCACACATTATGTGCGATGGGTGCTAGTACTTGGCCCTTATATTGGCCCCCTATCCCCCATCAAACCTTGAGAACTCACACCCCCTTAAAGAGCATTTGAGATTTTACAGGTTTGCTGCCAGTAGCCATTAAAGTGTCTGAAATGGGGACATTTTTTTCAAATGGTCACAAAATCTTGTGCACTTCGAGTTTTCCGCTGAATTTTTTTGTGCATGACAAAAAAAATACAAGGATCACATCTACCATGTTTGGGGCGAAAACTCCTTTCAAAAAATTTTAAAAAATCCCGAACTGTAAAAAGTTTCAAAAATCATGAAAAATAGAAAACGAGTCGTCTTGCCATGAAACTTCACGTCAAGGCTTAAGGGACCATTGTTTGAATTTACAAGCCATAAAAATGGCTTTGGCACGTAGAAATATGAAGATGTGCCTAAACCCATCTACCACCCTATCGATCAACGACTTACGCAGCCTGTCTCTCTGGCCGGTGTAGTGTCCGTCTGCCCGACCGCCCGCTCGTTTCGTCAGTTGGCTTAGGCATACGGAGTTCATTCCCAGTCTAGGATCTGATCGGATTGAGGGTTATAGCAGTAAGATCAACAGCACGTAGAGGGGGACCCGGTTGATCCCGACTTTTGCATCCCGCCCCTCTGGCCGGTTGAGCGCCCGCACGCTTGTGTCGTGGGTTGACTTAGGCATACAGAGTCTATTCCCAGTCTAAGCGTACGGAGTTCATTCCTGGTCTAAGATCGTACTGGACCGAGGCTTGTGGCAGCACTGCTGGCTCGAGCATTGTGCTGGTGCCGCATTTTTCTTGTCGGGGCACCGTCGTCGAAGCATCGTCGGAGAACCTGGATCGACGGCATTGGGTTTCGGCAATCGGGGGGCCGTGGGGTGTGCGCACATGATGTGCGATGGGTGCTGGTACTTGGCCCTTATATTGCCCAACCTATCCCTCATCAAACCTCGGGAACTCACTCCCCTTAAAGAGCATTTAAGATTTTACAGGTTTGCTGCCAGTAGCCATTAAAGTGTCTGAAATGGGGACACTTTTTTCAAATGGTCACAAAATCTTGTACACTTCGAGTTTTTAGCTGATTTTTTTTGTGCATGCCAAAAAAAATGGAAGGATCACCTCTATGAAGTTTGGGGCCAAAACTCCTTCTGAAAAAAATTTAAAAAATCTCAAACCACAAAAAGTTTCAAAAATTGTGAAAAATAAAAAACGATTCGCCTTGCCATTGAACTTCACGTGAAGGCTTAGGGGACCATTGTATGAATTTACAAGCCAAAAAAATGGCATTGGCACATAGAAATATGAAGATGTGCCTAAACACACCTACCACCCTATCGATCCACGGCTTGCGCATCTCGTCTCTCTGGCAGGCGTTGTGCCTGCCTGCCCGCCCGCCCGCTCCTTTCGTCGGTTGGCTTAGTCATACGGAGTTCATTCCCGGTCTAAGATCAGATCGGACCGAGGGTTACGGCAGTAGGATTGGCAGCACGTAGAGGGGGACCCGGGCGATCCCCGGCTTGCGCATCCCGTCCCTCTAGCCGACTGAGCGCCCGCACGCTCATTTTGTGGGTTGACTTAGGCATACGGAGTTCATTCCCAGTCTAAGCATACGAAGTTCATTCCCAGTCTAAGATCGGACCAGATCGAGGGTTAAGGCAGCACATGCTGGGCTTGGGCATGTGCTGGTGCCGCATTTTTCTTCGTCGGGGCACCATCGTCGGAGCATCACCTGAGAACCTGACCAGCGGCATTGGGGTTCCGGCGATCGGGGGGCCGGGGGGTGTGCACACATGATGTGCGATGGGTGCTGGTACTTGGCCCTTATATTGGCCCCCTATCCCCCATCAAACCTTGAGAACTCACACCCCCTTAAAGAGCATTTGAGATTTTACAGGTTTGCTGCCAGTAGCCATTAAAGTGTCTGAAATGGGGACACTTTTTTCAAATGGTCACAAAATCTTGTGGACTTGAAGTTTTTAGCTGAAGTTTTTTGTGCATGCCAACAAAAATACAAGGCTCACATCTACCAAGTTTGGGGCCAAAACTCCTACCGAAAAAATTTTAAAAAATCCCGAACCGTAAAAAGTTTCAAAAATAATGGAAAATAGAAAACGAGTCGTCTTACCATGAAACTTCAAGTGAAGGCTTAAGGGACCATTGTATGAATTTACAAGCCATAAAAATGGCATTGGCACGCAGAAATTTGAAGATGTGCCTAAACCCACCTATGACGCTATCGATCCACGGCTTGCACATCCCGTCTCTCTGGCCGACGTAGTGCCCGCCCGCCCGTCCGCCCGCCCGCCCGCTCTTTTCATAGGTTGGCTTAGGCATACGGAGTTCATTCCCCATCTAAGATCAGACCAGACTGAGGTTACGGTAGCAAGATCAACAGCACGCAGAGGGGGACCCAGGCAATCCCCAGCTTGCGTATCCCGCCCCTCTGGGCGACGAAGTGCCCACCCGCCCGCCCACCCGCTCGTTTCGTCGGTTGGTTTAGGCATACGGAGTTCATTCCTAGTTTATGATCAGACTGGACCGAGGGTTACGGTAGCATGATCGGCAGCATGCAGAGAGGGACCCGATCGATCCCCGGCTTGCGCATCCCGCCCCTCTGGCCGGCTGAGCGCCCACCCGCTCGTTTCCTAGGTTGACTTAGGCATACGGAGTTCATTCCCAGTCTAAGCATACGAAGTTCATTCCCAGTCTAAGATCGGACCAGATCGAGGGTTAAGGCAGCACATGCTGGGCTTGGGCATGTGCTGGTGCCGCATTTTTCTTCGTCGGGGCACCATCGTCGGAGCATCACCTGAGAACCTGACCAGCGGCATTGGGGTTCCGGCGATCGGGGGGCCGGGGGGTGTGCACACATGATGTGCGATGGGTGCTGGTACTTGGCCCTTATATTGGCCCCCTATCCCCCATCAAACCTTGAGAACTCACACCCCCTTAAAGAGCATTTGAGATTTTACAGGTTTGCTGCCAGTAGCCATTAAAGTGTCTGAAATGGGGACACTTTTTTCAAATGGTCACAAAATCTTGTGCACTTGAAGTTTTTAGCTGAAGTTTTTTGTGCATGCCAACAAAAATACAAGGCTCACATCTACCAAGTTTGGGGCCAAAACTCCTACCGAAAAAATTTTAAAAAATCCCGAACCGTAAAAAGTTTCAAAAATAATGGAAAATAGAAAACAAGTCGTCTTACCATGAAACTTCAAGTGAAGGCTTAAGGGACCATTGTATGAATTTACAAGCCATAAAAATGGCATTGGCATGCAAAAATATGAAGATGTGCCTAAACCCACATACCACCCTATCGATACACGGCTTGCGCATCCCGTCTCTCTGGCCGGCGTAGAGCCCGCCCGCCTGCCCGCTCGTTCCATCGGTTGGCTTAGGCATACGGAGTTCATTCCCAGTCTAAGATCAGACCAGACCGAGGGTTGCGGTAGCAAGATCGGTAGCAAGCAGAGGGGGACCTGGCCGATCCTCAGCTTGCGCATCCCGCCCCTTTGGCTGGCTGAGCACCCGCACGCTCGTTTCGTGTGTTAACTTAGGCATACGGAGCTCATTCCCAGTCTAAGCATACGGAGTTCTTTCTCAATCTAAGATCGGATCGGATCGAGGGTTGCGACAGCACATGCTGGGCTCAGGCATGTGCTGGTGCCGCATTTTTCTTCGCCGGGGCACCATCGTCGAAGCATCAGCGGAGAACCTGATCGACGGCATTGGGGTTCCGACGATCGGGGGGGCCGGGGGGTGTGCGCACATGATGTGCGATGGGTGCTGGTACTTGGCCCTTATATTGCCCACCTATCCCTCATCAAACCTCGGGAACTCACACCCCTTAAAGAGCATTTGAGATTTTACAGGTTTGCTGCCAGTAGCCATTAAAGTGTCTGAAATGGGGACACTTTTTTCAAATGGTCACAAAATCTTGTACACTTTGAGTTTTTAGCTGAATTTTTTTGTGCATGCCATAAAAAATACAAGGATCATGTCTACGAAGCTTGGGGCCAAAACTCCTTTTGAAAAAATTTTAAAAAATCCTGAACCACAAAAATTTTTGAAAATCGTGAAAAATAGAAAATGATTCGCCTTGCCATTGAACTTCACGTGAAGGCTTCGGGGACCATTTATGAATTTACAAGCCAAAAAAATGGCATTGGCACATAGAAATATGAAGATGTGCCTAAACCCACCTACCACGCTATCGATCCACGACTTGCACATCCCGTCTCTCTGGTCGGCATTGTGCCTGCCTGCCCGCCCGCCCACTCCTTTCATCGGTTGGCTTAGTCATACGGAGTTCATTCCCAGTCTAAGATCAGATCGGATCGAGGGTTACGACAGCAGGATTGGCAGCACGTAGAGGGGGACCCGGGCAGTCCCCGGCTTGCGCATGCCGTCCCTCTAGCCGGCTGAGCGCCCGCACGCTTGTTTTATGGGTTGACTTAGGCATACGGAGTTCATTCCCAGTCTAAGCATACGGAGTTCGTTCCCAGTCTAAGATCGGACCAGATCGAGAGTTACGGCAGCACATGCTGAGCTTGGGCATGTGCTGGTGCCGTATTTTTCTTCGTCGGGGCACCATCGTCGGAGCATCGCCTGAGAACCTGACTAGCGGCATTGGGGTTCCGACGATCGGGGGGGCCGGGGGGGTGTGCACACATGACGTACGATGGGTGCTGGTACTTGGCCCTTATATTGGCCCCCTATCCCCCATCAAACCTTGAGAACTCACACCCCCTTAAAGAGCATTTGAGATTTTACAGGTTTGCTGCCAGTAGCCATTAAAGTGTCTGAAATGGGGACACTTTTTTCAAATGGTCACAAAATGTTGTACACTTGAAGTTTTTAGCTGAATTTTTTTGTGCATGCCAACAAAAATAAAAGGCTCACGTCTACCAAGTTTGGGGCCAAAACTCCTACCGAAAAAATTTTAAAAAATCCCAAACCGTAAAAAGTTTCAAAGATCATGAAAAATAGAAAACAAGTCGTCTTGCCATGAAACTTCAAGTGAGGGCTTAAGGGACCATTGTTTGTATTTACAAGCCATAAAAATGGCATTGGCACATAGAAATATGAAGATCTGCCTAAACCCACCTACCACGCTATCGATCCACGGCTTGCGCATCCCGTCTCTCTGGCCGGCGTAGTGCCCGCCCGCCCGCTCGTTTCGTCGGTTGGCTAAGGCATACGGAGTTCATTCCCAGTCTAAGATCAAACTGAACCGAGGGTTATGGTAGCAGGATCGACAGCACGCAGAGGGGGACCCGGCCAATCCCCAACTTGCGCATCTCGCCCCTCTGGCCGGCGTAGTGCCCGGCCGCCCACCCACCCGCTCGTTTCGTCGGTTGGCTTAGGTATACGGAGTTCATTCCCAGTCTACGATCAGACCGGACCGAAGGTTGTGGCAGTATGATCGGCAGCATGCAGAGGGGGACCTGGTCGATCCCGGCTTACGCATCCCGCCCCTCTGGCCGGCTGAGCGCCCACACCGCTCGTTTCCTGGTTTGACTTGGGCATACGGAGTTCATTCCCAGTCTCAGCATACGGAGTTCATTCCCAGTCTAAGATCGGACTGGACAGAGGGTAACGACAGCACATGCTGGGCTCGGGCATGTGCTGGTGCCACATTTTTCTTCACCAGGGCACCATCGTCGAAGCATCGTCGGAGAACCTAACTGGCGGCATTGGGGTTCCGACGATCGGGGGGGCCGGGGGCGGTATGCACAGAAGATGTGCGATGAGGGCTGGTAGTTGGCCCATATATTGGCCCCCTATCCCTCATCAAACCTCGAGAACTCACACCCCCTTAAATAGCATTTGAGATTTTACAGGTTGACTGCCAGTAGCCATTAAAGTGTCTGAAATGGTGACACTTTTTTCAAATGGTTACAAAATATTGTACACTTTGAGTTTCTAGCTGAATTTTTTTTTGCATGCCAAAAAAATACAAGGATTACGTCTACCAAGTTTGGGGCCAAAACTCCTTCCGAAGAAATTTTAAAAAATCCCGAACCGTAAAAAGTTTTGAAAATCGTGAAAAATAGAAAACGAGTCGTCTTGCCATGAAACTTCACGTGAAGGCTTAAGGGACCATTGTATGAGTTTACAAGCCATAAAAATGGCATTGGCATGCAGAAATATGAAGATGTACCTAAACCCACCTACAACCCTATCGATCCACGGCTTGCGCATTCCGTCTCTCTGGCCGGTGTAGTGCCCACCTGCCCACCCGCTCGTTTTGTCAATTGGCTTAGGCATACGGAGTTCATTCCCAGTCTAAGATCGGACCAAACCGAGGGTTGGGGTAGCAGGATCGGTAGCACGCAGAGGGGGACCCGATCGATCCCCGGCTTGCGCATCCCACCCCTCTGGGCGACTGAGTGCCCGCACGCTTGTTTCGTGGGTTGACTTAGGCATACGGAGTTCGTTCCCAGTCCAAGCATATGGAGTCCATTCCCAGTCTAAGATCGAATCGGACCGAGGGTTGTGCCAGCACATACTGGGCTCGGGCATGTGCTGGTGTTGCATTTTTCTTCGTCAGGGTACCATCGCTGGAGCATCACCGGAGAACCTGACCGGCGACATTGGGGTTCCAACGATCGTGGGGGCTGGGGGGAGTGTGCGCACATGATGTGCGAGGGTGCTGGTACTTAGCCCTTCATTGGCCCCCTATCCCTCATCAAACCTCAAGAACTCACACCCCCTTAAAGAGCATTTGAGATTTTATAGGTTTGCTACCAGTAGCCATTAAGGTGTCTGAAATGCGGACACTTTTTTCAAATGGTCAAAAAATCTTGTACACTTCAAGTTTTTAGCTCAATTTTTTTGTGCATGCCAATAAAAATACAAGGATCACGTCTACCAAATTTGGGGCCAAAACTCCTTTGAAAAAAATTTTAAAAAATCTCGAACCGTAAAAAGTTTTAAAAATCATGAAAAATAGAAAATGAGCGATCTTGCCATGAAACTTCACGTGAAGGCTTAAAGGACCATTTTATGAATTTACAGGCCGTAAAAATGGCATTGGCACATAGAAATATGAAGATGTGCCTAGACCCACTTACCACCCTATTGATCCACGGCTTGCGCATCCCGTCTCTCTGGTCGACGTAATGCCCGCCCGCACGTGTCGTCGGTCTCCTTAGGCATACGGAGTTCATTCCCAGTCTAAGTTAGGATCGAACCGAGGGTTGTGGTAGCAGGATCGGCAGCACGCAGAGGTGGACCCGATCGTTCCCCAGCTTGCGCATCCCGCCCCTCTGGTCGGCTAAGGGCTCGCACGCTCGTTCTGTGGGGTTGACTTAGGCATACGAAGTTCAATCCCAGTCTAAGCATACGGAGTTCAATCCCAGTCTAAGATCAGACCAGACCAAGGGTTGCAATAGCACATGTTGGGCTTGGGCATGTGCTGGTGCCGCATTTTTCTTCGCTAGGGCACCATCGCCGGAGCATCGTCGGAGAACCTGATCGGCGGCATTGGGCTTCCGGTTATCGAAGGGGCCGGGGGGTGTGCGCACATGATGTGCGATGGGTGCTAGTACTTCGCCCTGATATTGGCCCCTATCCCCCATCAAACCTTGAGAACTCACACCCCTTTAAAGAGCATTTGAGATTTTACAGGTTTGCTGCCAGTAGCCATTAAAATGTTTGAAATGGGGACACTTTTTTGAAATGGTCACAAAATATTGTACACTTCGAGTTTTTAGCTGAATTTTTTATGCAGGCCAACAAAAATACAAGGATCCCATCTACCAACTCTGGGGCCAAAAATCCTTCCCAAAAAATTTTAAAAAATCTCGAACCATAAAAAGTTTCAAAAATCGTGAAAAATAGAAAACGAGTGTCTTGCCATGAAACTTCACGTGAAGGCTTAAGGGACCATTGTATGAATTTACAACCCATAAAAATGGCATTGGCACGTAGAAATATGAAGATGTGCCTAAACCCACCTACCACCCTATCGATCCACGGCTTGCGCATCCCGTCTTTCTGGCCGGCGTAATGCCCGCATGCCCACCCGCCTCGCTCCTTTCATCGGTTGGCTTAGGCATACGGAGTTCATTCCCAGACTAAGGTCGAACCGGACCGAGGGTTAGGATAGTAGGATTGGCAACATGCAGAGGGGGACCCGACCGATCCTCGGCTTGCGGATCCCGCCCCTCTGGCCGGCTGAGCGCCCGCACGCTCGTTCCGTGGGTTGACTTAGGCATATGGGGTTCATTCCCAGTCTAAGCATACGGAGTTCATTTCCAGTCTAAGATTGGATTGGACAGAGGGTTGCAGCAACACATGCTAGGTTCGGGCACGTGCTGGTGCCGCATTTTTCTTTGTCGGAGTATCGCCGGAGAACCTAACCGACGGCATTGGGGTTTCGATGATCGGGGGAGCCGGGGGGGCTGTGCGCACATGATGTGCGATGGGTGCTGGTACTTGGCCCTTATATTGGCCCCCTATCCCTCATCAAACCTCGAGAACTCACACCCCCTTAAAGAGCATTTGAGATTTTACAGGTTTGCTGCCAATAGCAATTAAAGTGTCTGAAATGGGGACACTTTTTTCAAATGGTCACAAAATCTTGTACACTTCGGGTTTTTAGCTGAATTTTTTTGTGCATGCCAACAAAAATACAAGGATCACGTCTACCAAGTTTGGGGCCAAAACTCCATCCGAAAAAATTTTAAAAAATCTGGAACCGAAGAAGTTTCAAAAATCATGAAAAATAGAAAACGAGTCGTCTTGCCATGAAACTTCACGTGAAGGCTTAAGGGACCATTGTATGAATTTACAAGCCATAAAAATGGCATTGGCATGTAGAAATATGAAGATGTGCCTAAACCCACCTACCACCTTATCGATCCACGGCTTGCACATCCCGTCTCTCTGGCCGACGTAGTGCCCGCCTGCTCGCCCACCCACTCGTTTCGTCGGTTGGCTTAGGCATACGGAATTCATTCCCAGTCTAAGATCTGATCAGACAGAGGGTTGTGGCAGCAGGATCGGCAGGATGCAAAGGGGGACCAGGTCGATCCCTGGCTTCCGCATCCCGCCTCTCTGGCCGACTGAGCGCCCGCACGCTCATTTCGTGGGTTGACTTAGGCATACGGAGTTTATTCCCAATCTAACATTGGACCGGACCGAAGGTTGCGGCAGCACATACTGGGCTCGGGCATGTGTTGGTGCCGTATTTTTCTTCACCGGGGCACCATCGTCGGAGAACTTGATCGACGGGATAGGGGTTCCAGCGATCAGGGGGTCGGGGGTGTGCGCACATGATGTGCGATGGGTGCTGGTACTTGGCCCTTATAGTGGCCCCCTATCCCTCATCAAACCTCGAGAACTCACACCCCCTTAAAGTGCATTTGAGATTTTACAGGTTTGCTGCCAGTAGCCATTAAAGTGTCTAAAATGGGGACACTTTTTTCAAATGGTCACAAAATCTTGTACACTTCGAGTTTTTAGCTGAATTTTTTTGTGCATGCCAAAAAAAATACAAGGATCACGTCTACTAAGTTTGGGGCCAAACTCCTTCCGAAAAAATTTTAAAAAATCTTGAACCGCAAAAAGTTTCAAAAATCCTGAAAAATAGAAAATGAGTCGTCTTGCCATTAAACTTCACGTGAAGGCTTAAGGGACCATTGTATGAATTTACAAGCCATAAAAATGGCATTGGCGTGCAGAAATATGAAGATGTGCCTAAACTCACCTACCACTATATCGATCCACGGCTTGCGCATCCCGTCTCTCTGGCCGGCGTAGTGCCCGCCCGCCCGTTCGTTTTGTCAGTTGGCTTAGCCATACGGAGTTCATTCCTAGTCTAAGATCAGACTGGACCGAGGGTTGCGGTAGCAGGATCGGCAACACGCAGAGGGGGACCCGACCGATCCCCAGCTGGTGCATCCCGCCCCTCTGGCCGGCTTAGTGCCCGCATGCTCGTTTTGTGGGTTGACTTAGGCATACGGAGTTCACTCCCAGTCTAAGCATACGGGGTTCATTCCCAGTCTAAGATTGGACCGGACCGAGGGTTGCAGCAGCACATGCTGGGCTCGGGCACGTGCTTGTGTCGCATTTTTCTTCGTCGGGACACCATCACTGGAGAACTTGACCGGTGGCATTAGGGTTCCAGCGATCGGGGGGGCCGGGGGGTGTGCCCAGGATGTGCGATGGGTGCTGATACTTGGCCCTTATATTGGCCCCCTATCCTTCATCAAACCTCAAGAACTCACACCCCCTTCAAGAGCATTTGAGATTTTACAGATTTACTGCCAGTAGCCATTAAAGTGTTTAAAATGGGGACACTTTTTTCAAATGGTCACAAAATCTTGTACACTTCGTGTTTTTAGCTGAATTTTTTTATGCATCCTGCAAAAAATCCTAGGATCACGTCTACCAAGTTTGGGTCCAAAACTCCTTTAGAAAAAATTTTAAAAAATCCAGAACCATAAAAAGTTTTTAAAATCATGAAAAATAGAAAATGAGTCGTCTTGCCATGAAACTTCACGTGAAGGCTTAAGGGACCATTATATGAATTTACAAGCCATAAAAATGGCATTGGCGTGCAGAAATATGAAGATGTGCCTAAACGCACCTACCACCCTATCGATCCATGGCTTGCGCCTCCCGTCTCTCTAGCTGGTGTAGTGCCCGGTCGCCCGGCTGCCTGCTCATTTCATCGGTTGGCTGAGGCATACGGAGATCATTCCTAGTCTAAGATTAGACCGAACTGGAGGTTGCGGCAGCAGGATTGACAGCATGTAGAGGGGGACCCGACCGATCCCCGGCTTGCGCATCCCGCCCCTTTGGCCGGCTGAGCGCCCGCACGCTCCTTTTGTGGGTTGACTTAGGCATACGGAGTTCATTCCTAGTCTAAGAATGGACCAGACAGAGGGTTGTGGCAGCACATGCTAGGCTCGAGCATGTGCTGTTGCTACATTTTCTTCGTCGGGGCACCATCGCCGAAGCATCCCCGGAGAACCTGACCGGTGCCATTAGGGTTCCGACGATCGGGGGGCCGGGGGGTGTGCGCCTATGATGTGCGATGGGTACTGGTACTTGGCCCTTATGTTGGCCCCATGTCCCTCATCAAACCTCGAGAACTCACACCCCCTTAAAGAGCATTTGAGATCTTACAGGTTTCCTGCCAGTAGCCATTAAAGTGTCTGAAATGCGAACACTTTTTTCAAATGGTCACAAAATCTTGTACACTTCGAGTTTTTCACTGAATTTTTTTGTGCCTGCCAAAAAAAATACAAGGATCATGTCTACCAAGTTTGGGGCCAAAAATCCTTCCGAAAAAATTTAAAAAAAATCCCAAACCGCAAAAAGTTTTGAAAATCGTGAAAAATAGAAAACGAGTCGTCTTGCCATGAAACTTCACGTGAAGGCTTAAGGGACCATTGTATTAATTTACAAGCCATAAAAATGGCATTGGCACGCAGCAATATGAAGATGTGAGTAAACCCACCTGTCACCCTATCGATCCACGGCTTTCGCATCCCGTCTCTCTGGTCGGTATAGTGCCTGCCCGGACACCCGCCAGCTTGTTTCGTCGGTTAGCTTAGGCATACGGAGTTCATTCCTAGTCTAAGATCGGATCGGACCGAGGGTTGCAGTAGCAGGATCGGAAGCACGTAGAGAAGGAACCCCGGCTTACACATCCCGCCCCTCTGGGCGGCTGAGCAATCGCACAATTATTTCGCGGGTTGACTTAGGCATACAGAGTTCATTCCCAATCTAAGCATACGGAGTTCATTTCTAGTTTAAGATCGGACCAGACCGACGGTTGCGACAGCACATGCTAGGCTCGGGCATGTGCTGGTGCCGCATTTTTCTTCGTCGGGGCACCATCGTCGGAGCATCACCGGAGAATCAGACCGACGGCATTAGGGTTACAACGATCGGGGAGGCCGGGGGGTGTACGCACATGATGTGCGATGGGTACTGGTACTTGGCCCTTATATTGGTGCCCTATCCCTCATCAAACCTTGACAACTCACACCCCCTTAAAGAGCATTTGAGATTTTACAGGTTTGCTGCCAGTAGCCATTAAATTGTCTGAAATGGGGACACTTTTTGCAAATGGTCACAAAATCTTGTACACTTCAAGTTTTTAGCTGAATGCTTTTGTGTATGTCAACAAAAATACAAGGATCACGTCTACCAAGTTTGGGGCCAAAACGCCTTTCGAAAAAATTTTAAAAAATCATGAACCGCAAAAAGTTTCAAAAATCATGAAAAATAGAAAACGAGTCGTCTTGCCATGAAACTTCACGTGAAGGCTTAAGGGACCATTGTATGAATTTACAAGCCATCAAAATGGCATTGGCACGTAGAAATATGAAGATGTGCCTAAACCCACCTACCATTCTATCGATCCATGACTTGCGCATCCCGTCTTTCTGGCCAGCGTAGTGCCCGCCCGCCCGCCCGCTCGTTTCGTCGGTTGGCTTAGGTATACGGAGTTCATTCCCAGTTTAAGATTAGACCAGATCGAGGGTTGCGGTAGCAGGATCGACAGCACGCAGAGGGGGACCCAGTCGATCCCCAGCTTGTGCATCCCGCCCCTCTGGCCGGCTGAGCGCCCGCACGCTTGTTTCGTGGGTTGACTTAGGCATACGGAGTTCATTCCCAGTCTAAGCATGCGAAGTTCATTCCCAGTCTAAGATCAGACCAGACCGAGGGTTGCGACAGCACATGCTAGGCTTGGGCATGTGCTGGTGCCGCGTTGTTCTTCGTCGGGGCACTATCGTCGGAGCATTACCGGAGAACCTGACCGACGGCATTGGGGTTCCGACGATCGGGGGGTCGGGGGGGTGTGCGCACATGATGTGCGATGGGTACTGGTACTTGGCCCTTATATTGGCCCCCTATCCCTCATCAAACTTCGAGAACTCACACCCCCTTAAAGAGCATTTGAGATTTTACAGGTTAGCTGCCAGTAGCCTTTAAAGTGTCTGGAATGGGGACACTTTTTTCAAATGGTCACAAAATGTTGTACACTTCGAGCTTGTAGCTGAATTTTTTTTTGCATGCCAAAAAAAATACAAGGATCACGTCTACCAAGTTTCGGGCCAAAACGCCTTCCAAAAAAATTTTTAAAAATCCCAAACCATAAAAAGTTTCAAAAATCGTGAAAAATAAAAAACGAGTCGTCTTGCCATGAAACTTCACGTGAAGCTTAAGGGAGCATTGTATCAATTTACAAGCCAAAAAAATGCCATTGGCATGCAGAAATATGAAGATGTGCCTAAACCCACCTGGCACCCTATCGATCCACGGCTTGCGCATCCAGTCTCTCTAGTCGGCGTAGTGCCCGCCCGCCCGCCTGCTTGTTTCGTCGGTTGGCTTAGGCATACGGTGTTCATTCCCAGTCTAAGATCAGACTGGATAGAGAGTTGCGGCAGCAGGATCAGTAGCACGCAGAAGAGGACCTGGCCGATCCCCGGCTTACGCATCCCACCCCTTTGGCAGACTGAGCGCCCGCACGCTCGTTTCGTGGGTTGACTTAGGCATACGGAGTTATTCCCAGTCTAAGCACACAGAGTTCATTCCTAGTCTAAGATCAGACCAGACCGAGGGTTGTGGCAGCACATGCTGGCCTCGGGCATGTGCTGGTGCCACATTTTTCTTCATAGGGGCACCATCGTCGAAGCATCGCCGGAGAACCTGACCGGCAGCATTAGGGTTCGAACAATCGAGGGGGTCGGGGGGTGTGCGCACATGATGTGCGATGGGTGCTGGTACTTGGCCCTTATATTGGCCCCCTATCCTTCATCAAACCTCAAGAACTCACACCCCCTTAAAGAGCATTTGAGATTTTACAGGTTTGCTGCCAGTACCCATTAAAGTGTCTCAAATGGGACACTTTTTTCAAATGGTCACAAAATCTTGTACACTTCGAGTTTTTAGCTGAATGTTTTTGTGCATGCCAAAAAAAAATACAAGGATCACGTCAACCAAGTTTGGGGCCAAAACGCCTTCCGAAAAAATTAAAAAAAATCATGAACCGGAAAAAGTTTCGAAAATCATGAAAAATAGAAAATGAGTCGTCTTGCCATGAAACTTCACGTGAAGGCTTAAGGGACCATTTTATCAATTTACAACCATAAAAATGGCCATTGGCATGAAAATATGAAGATGCTGCCTAAAACCCACCTGGCACCGCTATCGATCAACGGCTTGCGCATCCCGTCTCTCTAGGCCGACGTAGTGCCCGCCCGCCCGCAAAGCTGCGCCTCGTTTCGTCGGTTGCCCTTAGGCATACAGAGTTCATTCCCATTCTAAGATCAGACCGGACCGAGCGGTCTGGCAGCAGGATCAAGGAGCACGTAGAGGGGGACCCGATTGCATCCCCGACTTGCGCCATCTCGCCCCTCTGGCCGGCTGAGCGCCCGCACGCTCGTTTCCGTGGGTTGACTTAGGGCATACGGAGTTTATTCCCAGTCTAAGCATATGGAGTTCAATTCGCAGTCCAAGATCGGACCCAACTGAGGGTTGCGGCAGCACATGCTGGGCCGGGCATGTGCTGGTGCTGGCATTTTTTCTTCATCGGGGCACCCATAGGCCGGTAGCATCACCGAGAACCTGACCGGTTGCATTGGGGGTTCCGGCGATCGAGGGGTTTTCGGGTGGGTGTGCGCACATGAAGTGCGATGGGTGCTGGTACTTGGCCTTTATATTGGCCCCCTATCCCTCATCAAACCTCAAGAACTCACACCTCCTTAAAGAGCATTGAGATTTTACAGGTTTGCTGCCAGTAGCCATTAAAGTGTCTGAAATGGGGACACTTTTTTCAAATGGCCACAAAATCTTGTACACTTTCGAGTTTTTAGCTGAATTTTTTTGTGCATACCAAAAAAATAAAGGATCACGTCTACCAAGTTTGGGGCAAAACTTCTTCCAAAAAAATTTTTAAAAATCTCGAACCGTTAAAAGTTTCAAAAATCATGAAAAATAGAAAACGAGTCGTCTTGCCATGGAAACTTTCACGTGAAGGCTTAAGGGACCATTGTATGAATTTACAAGCATAAAAATGGCTTTGGCAATGCATAAATATGAAGATGTACCCAAACCCACCTGGCACCCTATCGATCCACGGCTTGCGCATCCGATCTCTCTAGTCGGCGCAGTGCCCACCCGCCGCTCGTTTCGTCGGTTGGCTTAGGCATACGGAGTTCATTCCCATTCTAAGATCAGACCAGACTGAGGGTTTGTGGTAGCAGGATCAAGAGCACGTAGAGGGGGGCCCGGCCGATCCCCAGCTTGCACATCCTTCCCCTCTGGCCGGCTGAGCGCTCGCACACTCATTTCATGGGTTGACATAGGCATACGGAGTTCATTCCCAGTCTAAGCATACAGAGTTCATTCAAGTCTAAGATTGGACCGGACCGAGGGTTGCGGCAGCACATGCTAGGCTTGGGCATGTGCTGGTGCCTCATTTTTCTTCATTGGGGCACGATCGTCGGAGCATCACCGGAGAACCTGACCGGCGACATTGGGGTTCCGACGATAGGGGGCTGGGGGGGTGTGCGCACATGATGTGCGATTGGTGTTGGTACTTGGCCCTTATATTGGCCCCCTATCCCTCATCAAACCTCAAGAACTGACACCCCCTTAAAGAGCATTTGAGATTTTACAGGTTTACTGCCAGTAGCCATTAAAGTGTCTGAAATGGGGACACTTTTTTCAAATGGTCACAAAATCTTGTACACATTGAGTTTTTAGCTGAATTTTGTTGTGCATGCCAACAAAATACAAGGATCATGTCCACCAAGTTTACGGCCAAAACTCCTTCCAAAAAAATTTTAAAAAATCTCGAACCGTAAAAAGTTTCAAAAATTATAAAAAATAGAAAACGATTCGTCTTGCCAAGAAACTTCACATGAAGGCTTAAGGGACCATTGTATGAATTTACAAGCCATGAAAATGGCACTGGCATGCAGAAATATGAAGATGTGCCTAAACCCACCTACCACCCTATCGATACACGGCTTGCGCATCCCGTCTCTCTGGCCGGCGTAGTGCCCGCCCGCCCGCCCGCTCGTTTCATCGGTTGGCTTAGGCATACGGAGTTCATTCCCAGTCTAAGATTGGACTGGATAGAGGGTTTGTGGCAGCAGGATCGGCAGCATGCAGTGGGGGACCTGATCGATCCACGACTTGTGCATCCTGCCCCTCTGGCCGACTGAGCGCCCGTACGCTCGTTTTGTGGGTTGACTTAGGCATACGAAGTTCATTTCTAGTCTAACGCATACCGAGTTCATTCCCAGTCTAAGATCGGATTGGACAGAGGGTTGTGGCAGCACATGCTGGGCTCAGGCATGTGCTGGTGCCGCACTTTTCTTTGTCGGGGCACCATCGTCGGAGCATCGCCGGAGAACCTGACCGACAGCATTGGGGTTCCGACGATCGGGGGGCTGGGGGGTGTGCGCACATGATGTGCGATTGGTGTTGGTACTTGGCCCTTATATTGGCCCCCTATCCCTCATCAAACCTCAAGAACTCACACCCCCTTAAAGAGCATTTGAGATTTTACAAGTTTGCTGCCAGTAGTCATTAAGTGTCAAAAATGGGACACTTTTTCAAATGGTCACAAAATCTTGTACACTTTGAGTTTTTAGCTGAATGTTTTTGT
>NW_019167915.1:18187933-18237862 GCF_002303985.1 Durio zibethinus | reverse complement strand
TGCATGCCAAAAACAAATACAAGGATCATGTCTACCAAGTTTGGGGCCAAAACGTTTTTCGAAGAAATTTTAAAAAATCCTGAACTGCAAAAAGTTTCGAAAATCATGAAAAATAGAAAACGAGTCGTCTTGGCATGAAACTTCAAGTGAAGGCTTAAGTGACCATTGTATGAATTTACAAGCCATAAAAATGGCATTGGAACGTAGAAATATGAAGATGTGCCTAAAACCAGCTACCATCCTATCGATCGATGGCTTGCGCATCCCGTCTCTCTAACCAGCGTAGCGCTCGCCCGCCAGCTCATTTCGTCGGTTGACTTAGGCATACGGAGTTCATTCCCAGTCTAAGTCAGGCCAGATCGAGGGTTGCAGCACCAGGATCGATAGCACGCAGCGGGGGTCATGGCCGATCCTTGGCTTATGCATCCCGCCCTCTGGCCGACTGAGCGCCCGCACGCTCATTTCATGGGTTGACTTAGGCATACAGAGTTCATTCCCAGTCTAAGCATATGGAGTTCATTCCCAGTCTAAGCACATGGAGTTCATTCCCAGTCTAAGATCGGATTGGACCGAGGGTAGCGGTAGCACATTCTGGGCTCGGGCATGTGCTGGTAACGCATTTTTCTTTGCCGGGGCACCATCGTCAGAGCATCGTCGGAGAACCTGACCGACGGCATTGTGGTTCCGACGATCGGGGGGCCAGGGGGTGTGCGCATGATGTTCGATCGGTGCTGGTACTTGGCCCTTATATTGGCCCCCTATCCCTCATCAAACCTCGAGAACTCACACCTCCTTAAAGAGCATTTGAGATTTTACAGGTTTGCTGCCAGTAGCCATTAAAGTGTCTGAAATGGGGACACTTTTTTCAAATGGTCACAAAATAAGGTACACTTCGAGTTTTTAGCTAAATTTTTTTGTTCATGCCAACAAAAATACAAAGATCACGTCTATGAAGTTTGGGACTAAAACTCCTTTTGAAAAAATTTTAAGAAATCCTAAACCGTAAAAAGTTTCGAAAATCGTGAAAAATAGAAAATGAGTCATCTTGCCATGAAACTTCGCGTGAAGGCTTAAGGGACCATTGTATGAATTTACAAGCCATAAAAATGGCATTGCCACATAGAAATATGAAGATGTGCCTAAACCCACCTACCACCCTATCGATCCACGGCTGGCGCATCCCGTCTCTCTGGCCGGCATAGTGCCCGCCCGCCCGTCCGCCCGCTCGTTTCGTCGGTTGGCTTAGGCATGCGGAGTTCATTTCCAGTCTAAGATCGGATCGAATTGAGGGTTACGGCAGCAGGATCGACAGCACTCAGAGGGGGACCCGATCGATCCTCGACTTTCGCATCCTGCCCCTCTGGCCAGCTGAGCACCCGCATGCTCGTTTCGTGGGTCGACTTAGGCATACAGAGTTCATTCCCAGTCTAAGCATACGGAGTTCATTCCCAGTCTAAGATCGAACCGGACCGATGGTTGCAGTAGCACATGCTGGGCTAGAGCATTTGCTGGTGCCGAATTTTTCTTTGTCGGGGCACCATCATCGGAGCATCGTTGGAGAACCTGACCGGTGGCATTGGGGTTCCGACGATCGGGGGGGCCGGGGGGGTTTGCGCGCATGATGTACGATGGGTGCTGGTACTTGGCCCTTACATTGGCCCCCTATCCCTCATCAAACCTCAAGAACTCACACCCCCTTAAAGAGCATTTGAGATTTTACAGGTTTGCTGCCAGTAGCCATTAAAGTCTCTGAAATGGGGACACTTTTTTCAAATGGTCACAAAATCTTGTACACTTTGAGTTTTTAGCTAAATTTTTTTGTGCATGCCAACAAAAATACAAGGATCACGTCTACCAAGTTTGGGTCAAAACTCCTTCCGAAAAAATTTAAAAAAATCCTGAACCGCAAAAAGTTTCAAAAATTGTGAAAAATAAAAAACGAGTCGTCTTGCCCTGAAACTTCATGTAAAGGCTTAAGGGACCATTGTACGAATTTACAAGCCATAAAAATGGCATTGGCATGTAGAAGTATGCAGATGTGCCTAAACCCAGCTACCACCTTCTTGATCCATGGCTTTCGCATCCCATCTCTTTGGGCGGCGTAGTGCCCGCCCACTCATTTTGTCGGTTGGCTTAAGCATACGGAGTTCATTCCCAATCTAAGATCGGACCATATTGAGGGTTGCGATAGCAGGATCGGTAGCATGGGGACCCAGTCGATCCCCGACTTGCGCATCCCACCCCTCTTGCCGGCTGAGCACCCGCACGCTCGTTTCGTGGGTTGACTTAGGCATACGGAGTTTATTCCCAGTCTAAGCATATGGAGTTCATTCCCAGTCTAAGATTGAACCAAACCGCTGGTTGCGACAGCACATGCTAGGCTCGGGCATGTGCTGGTGACGTATTTTTCTTCATCGGAGAACCTGACTGACGGTATTGGGGTTCCGACGATCGATGGGGCCGGGGGTGTGCGCACATGATGTGATATGGGTGCTGGTACTTGGCCCTGATACTTGCCCCCTATCCCTCATCAAACCTCGACAACTCACACCCCCTTAAAGAGCATTTGAGATTTTACAGGTTTGCTGCTAGTAGCCATTAAAGTGTCTGAAATGGGGACACTTTTTTCAAATGGTCACAAAATCTTGTACACTTTGAGTTTTTAGCTGAATTTTTTTGTGCATGCCAAGAAAAATACAAGGATCACGTCTATAAAGTTTGGGGCCAAAACTCCTTTCGAAAAAATTTAAAAAAATCTCGAACAGCAAAAAGTTTTGAAAAATCGTGAAAAATAGAAAACGAGTCGTCTCGCCATGAAACTTCGCGTGATGGCTTAAGGGAACATTGTATGAATTTACAAGCCATAAAAATGCCATTGGCATGCATAAATATGAAGATGTGCCTAAACCCACCTACCACCTAATCGATCCACAGCTTGCGTATCCCGTCTCTCTGGCCGACGTAGTCCTCGCCCGTGCGCTTGTTTCGTCGATTGGCTTAGGCATACGGAGTTCATTCCCAGTCTAGGATCAGACTAGACTGAGGATTGTGGCAGCAAGATCGGTAGCATGCAGGGGGGACCTGGTCGATCCCCGGCTTACGCATCCCGCCCCTCTGGTCGGTTGAACACCTATACGATCATTTTGTGGGTTGACTTAAGCGTACAGAGTTCATTCCCAGTCTAAGCATACAGAGTTAATTCCCAGTCTAAGATCGGATCAGACCAGGGTTGCGGCAGCACATGCTGGGCTCGGGCATGTGCTGGTGACGCATTTTTCTTCGTCGGAGAACCTGACCGACGGTATTGGGGTTTCGGTGATCGAGGAGGCCGGGGGGGTGTGCGCACATGATGTGCGATGGGTGCTGGTACTTGGCCCTTACATTGGCCCCCTATCCCTCATCAAACCTTGAGAACTCACACCCCCTTAAAGAGCATTTGAGATTTTACAGGTTTGCTGCCAGTAGCCATTAAAGTCTCTGAAATGGGGACACTTTTTTCAAATGGTCACAAAATCTTGTACACTTTGAGTTTTTAGCTGAATTTTTTTGTGCATGCCAACAAAAATACAAGGATCACGTCTACCAAGTTTGGGGTTAAAAATCCTTTCGAAAAAATTTTAAAAAATCCTGAACCGTAAAAAGTTTCAAAAATCGTGAAAAATAAAAAACGAGTCGTCTTGCCATGAAACTTCACGTGAAGGCTTAAGGGACTATTGTATGAATTTACAAGCCATAAAATTGGCATTGGCATGCAGAAGTATGAAGGTGTGCCT
The DNA here is from genome assembly GCF_002303985.1 of Durio zibethinus. Next base: position 18,234,089 of record NW_019167915.1, on the reverse strand, counting down.
AAACCCAGCTACCACCCTATCGATCCATGACTTCCGCATCCCATCTCTTTAGCCGGCGTAGTGCCCGCCCGCTCGTTTCGTCCGTTGGCTTAGGCATACGGAGTTCATTCCCAGTCTAACATCAGACCGGACTGAGGGTTGTGGTAGCAGGATCTGCAGCACGCAGAGGGGGACTCGACCGATCCTCTACTTCCGCATCCCGCCCCTCTGGCTGGCTGAGGGCCCGCACGCTCATTTCGTGGGTTGACTTAGGCATACGGAGTTCATTCCCAGTCTAAGCATACAGAGTTCATTCCCAGTCTAAGATCGGACCGAATCGAGGGTTACTGTAGCACATGCTGGGCTCGGGCATGTGCTGGTGTCGCATTTTTCTTCGTCAGGGCACCATCGTCGGGGAACCTGACCGTCGGCATTGGGGTTCCGATTATCGTTGGGGCCGGGGGGTGTGCGCACATGATGTGCGATGGGTGCTGGTACTTGGCCCGTATATTATCCCCCTATCTCTCATCAAACCTTAAGAACTCACAGCCCCTTAAAGAGCATTTGAGTTTTTACAAGTTTACTGCCAGTAGCCATTAAAGTGTCTGAATTGGGGACATTTTTTTCAAATGGTCACAAAATCTTGTACACTTCGAGTTTTTAGCTGAATTTTTTTGTGCATGCCAACAAAAATACAAGGATCACGTTTACCAAGTTTAGGGTCAAAACCCTTTCGAAGAAATTTTAAAAAATCTCAAACCGCAAAAAGTTTCAAAAATCATGAAAAATAGAAAACGAGTGTCTTGCCATGAAACTTTTCGTGAAGGCTTAAGGGACCGTTGTATGAATTTACAAGCCATAAAAATGGCATTGGCACATAGAAATATGAAGATGTGCCTAAACCCACCTTTCACCCTATCGATCCATCGCTTGCGCATCCAGTCTCTCTGGCCGGCGTAGTGCCCGACCGCCCGTCTGCCCGCTCGTTTCGTCGGTTGGCTTAGGCATACGGAGTTCTTTCCCAGTCTAAGATCAGACCGGATCGAGGGTTGCGGTAACAGGATCGGTAGCACGCATAGGGGGACCCGACCCACCCCGACTTGTGCATCCGACCCCTCTGGTCAGCTGAGCGCCCGCACGCTCATTTCATGGGTTGACTTAGGCATACAGAGTTCATTCCCAGTCTAAGCATACGGAGTTCATTCCCAATCTAAGATCGGATTGGGCCTAGGGTTGCGGCAGCACATGCTAGGCTCGGGTATGTGCTGGTGCCGCATTTTTCTTCACCGGAGCACCATCGTCGAAGCATCACCGGAGAACCTGACCTACGGCATTGGGGTTTCGACGATCGGGGGGCCGCGGGGGGGGTGTGTGCACATGATGTGTGATGGGTGCTGGTACCTAGCCCGTATATTATCCACCCACCCGCCCGCCCTTTCATTTCATCGGTTGGCTTAGGCATACAGAGTTCATTCCCAGTCTACGATCAGACTGGATCAAGGGTTGCGATAGCAGGATCGGCAGCATGCAGATAGGGACCCAGTCGATTCCCGGCTTACGCATCCCGCCCCTCTGGCCGGCTGAGCGCCCGCACGTTCGTTTCGTGGGTTGACTTAGGCATAAGGAGTTCATTCCTAGTCTAAGCATACGATGTTCATTCGCAGTCTAAGATCAGACCAGACCGAGGGTTGTGGTAGCACATGCTGGGCTCGGGCAAGTGCTGGTGTCGCATTTTTCTTGATCAGGGCACCATCGCCGGAGCATCATCGGAGAACCTAATCGACGGCATTGGGGTTCCGACGATCGGGGGTGCCGGGGGGTGAGCGCACATGATGTGCGATGGGTGCTAGGACTTGGCCCTTATATTGGCCCCTAATCCCTCATCAAACCTTGAGAACTCACACCCCCTTAAAGAGCATTTGAGATTTTACAGGTTTGCTACCAGTAGCCATTAAAGTGTCTGAAATGGGGACACTTTTTTCAAACTGTCACAAAATCTTGTACACTTCGAGTTTTTAGCTGAATTTTTTTGTGCATGCCAACAAAAATACAAGGATCATGGCTACAAAGTTTGGGGCCAAAAATCCTTCTGACAAAATTTTAAAAAATCCCGCACTGCAAAAATTTTGAAAATCCTGAAAAATAGAAAACGAGTCGTCTTGCCATGAAACTTCATGTGAAGGCTTAAGGGACCATTGTATGAATTTACAAGCCATAAAATTGGCATTGGCACGCAGAAATATGAAGATGTGACTAAACCCACCTACCACGCTATCGATCCCCGGCTTGCGCATCCCATCTCTCTGGCCGGCGTAATGCCCGCCCGCCCGCTCGTTTCGTCGGTTGGCTTAGGCATACGGTGTTCATTCCTAGTCTAAGATCAGACCAGACTGAGGGTTACGGTAGTAGGATCAGCAGCACATAGAAGGGGACCCGACCTATCCCCGGCTTGCGAATCCCGCCCCTCTGGTCGACTGAGCTCCCGCACGCTCGTTTCATGGGTTGACTTAGGAATACGGAGTTCATTCCCAGTCTAAGCGTATGGAGTTCATTACTAGTCTAAGATCAGACCGGACCAAGGGTTACGGCAGCACATTTTGGGTTCAGGCATGTGCTGGTGCCACATTATTCTTCGTCGGGGCACTATCGTCGGAGCATCGCTGGAGAACCTGATCGGTGGCACTGGGGTTCCGACGATCGGGGGGTCGGGGGAGTGTGTGCGATGGGTGCGCACATGTTGTGCAATGGGTGCTGGTACTTGGCCTTTATGTTGGACCCCTATCCCTCATCAAACCTCGAGAACTCACACCCCCTTAAAGAGCATTTGAGATTTTACAGGTTTGCTGCCAGTAGCCAATAAAGTGTCTGAAATGGGGATACTTTTTTCAAATGGTCACAAAATCTTGTACACTTCGACTTTTAAGCTAAATTTTTTTGGGCATGCCAACAAAAATACAAGGATCACGTCTACCAAGTTTGGGGCCAAAAATCCTTCCAAAAAATTTTTAAAAAATCCCGAGCCAAAAAAGTTTCAAAAATCGTGAAAAATAGAAAACGAGTCGTCTTGCCATGAAACTTCACGTGAAGGCCTAAGGGACCATTGTATGAATTTACAAGCCATAAAAATGGCATTGGCATGCAGAAATATGAAGATGTGACTAAACCCACCTACCACCCTATCGATACACGGCTTACAGATCCCGTCTCTCTGGCCGGTTTAGTGCCCGCCTGCCCGCTCGTTTCATTGGTTGGCTTAGGCATACGGAGTTCATTCCCAGTCTAAGATCGGACTGGACGGGCAGCACGATCTGCAGCATGCAGAGGGGGACCCGGCTGATCCCCGACTTACGCATCCCGCCCCTCTGGCCGGTTGAGCGTCCGCACGCTCGTTTCGTGGGTTGACTTAGGCATACGGAGTTCATTCCCAGTCTAAGATCAGACCGGACCGAGTGTTACGGCAGCACATGCTAGGCTCGGGCATGTACTGGCACCGCATTTTTCTTCGTCGGGGCACCATCGTCGGAGCATTGTCAGAGAACCTGACCGGCGTCATTGGGGTTTCGACGATCGGGGGGGTCGGGGGGGTGTGCGCACATGATGTGCGATGGGTACTGGTACTTGACCCTTATATTGGCCCCATATCCCTCATCAAACCTCGAGAAATCACACCCCCTTACAAAGCATTTGAGATTTTACAGGTTTGCTGCCAGTAGCAATTAAAGTGACTAAAATGGGGTCACTTTTTTCAAATAGTCACAAATCTTGTACACTTTGAGGTTTTAGCTGAATTTTTTTGTGCATGCCAACAAAAATACAAGGATCACGTCTACCAAGTTTGGGGCCAAAACTCCTTTCGAAAAAATTTTCAAAAATCCCAAACCACAAAAAGTTTCAAAAATCGTGAAAAATAGAAAACGAGTTGTCTTGCCATGAAACTTCACGTGAACGCTTAGGGGACCATTGTATGAATTTACAAGCCATAAAAATGGCATTGGCATGCAGAAATATGAAGATGTGCCTAAACCCACCTACCACCCTATCGATCCACGGCTTGCGCATCCCATCTCTCTGGTCGACGTAGTGCTCGCCCGCCCATCCGCCCGTTCGTTTCGTCGGTTGGCTTAGGCATACGGAGTTCATTCCCAGTCTAAGATCGGACTGAACCGAGGGTTGCAGCAGTCGGATCGACAAAACGCAGAGGGGGACCCGACCGATCCCTAGTTGCACATCCCACCCCTTTGGCCGGCTGAACGCCTGCACGCTTGTTTCGTGGGTTGACTTAGGCATACGGAGTTCATTCCCAGTCCAAGCATACGGAGTTCATTCCCAGTCTAAGATCAGACCAGACCGAGGGTTGCGGCAGCACATGCTAGGCTCGGGCATCTGCTAGTGCCGCGTTTTTCTTCGTCGGGGCACCATCACCGGAGCATCGCCGGAGAACCTGACCGGCGGCATTGGGGTTTCGACGATCGGGGGGGCCGGGGGGTGTGCGCACATGATCTGCGATGGGTGCTAGTACTTGGCCCTTATATTCGTCCCCTATCTCTCATCAAACCTCAAGAACTCACACCCCCTTAAAGAGCATTTGAGATTTTACAGGTTTGCTGCCAGTAGCCATTAAAGTGTCTGAAATGGGGACACTTTTTTCAAATGGTCAGAAAATCTTGTACACTTCGAGTTTTTAGCTGAATTTTTTTTTGCATGCCAACAAAAATACAAGGATCACGTCTACCTAGTTTGGGGCCAAAACTCCTTCCGAAAAAAATTTAAAAAATCTCGAACCGTAAAAAGTTTTGAAAATCATGAAAAATAGAAAACGAGTCGTCTTGCCATGAAACTTCACGTGAAGGCTTAAGGGACCATTGTATGAACTTACGAGCCATAAAGATGGCATTGGCATGCAGAAATATGAAGATGTGCCTAAACCAACCTATCACCCTATCGATCCACGGCTTGCGCATCCCGTCTCTATGGCCGACGTAGTGCCCGTCCACTCGTTTCATCAGTTGGCTTAGGCATACGAAGTTTATTCCCAGTCTAAGATCAGACTGGATCGAGGTTTGCAGTAGCAGGATCAGCCGCACACAGAGGGGGACCCGGCCGATCCTCGGCTTGTTCATCCCGCCCCTCTGGCCGGCTGAGCGCCCGCACGCTCGTTTCATGGGTTAACTTAGGCATACGGAGTTCATTCCTAGTCTAAGCATATGGAGTTCATTCCCAGTCTAAGATCATATCGGACCGAGGGTTGCGATAGCACATGCTAGGCTCGAGCATGTTCTGGTGCCGTATTTTTCTTCATCGGGGCACTATCGTCGGAGAACCTGACCAGCGGTATTGGGGTTCCGATGATCGGGGGGCTGGGGGGGTGTGTGCGCACATGATGTGCGATGGGTGCTAGTACTTGGCCCTTATATTTGCCCCCTATCCCTCATCAAACCTCAAGAACTCACACCCCCTTAAAGAACATTTGAGATTTTACAGGTTTGCTGCCACTAGCCATTAAAGTGTCTGAAATGGGACACTTTTTTCAAATGGTCACAAAATCTTATACACTTTGAGTTTTTAGCTTAATTTTTTTGTGCATGCCAACAAAAATACAAGGATCACGTCTACCAAGTTTGGGGCCAAAAATCCTTTCGAAAAAATTTTAAAAAATCTCGAACCGTAAAAAGTTTCAAAAATCGTGAAAAATAAAAAAACGAGTCGTCTTGCCATAAAACTTCACGTGAAGGCTTAAGGGACCATTGTATGAATTTACAAGCCATAAAAATGGCATTGGCATGCAGAAATAAGAAGATGTTCCTAAACCGACCTACCACCCTATCGATCCACGGCTTGCGCATCCCGTCTCTCTGGCCGGCATAGTGCCCGCCCGCCCACCCGCCCACTCATTTCGTCGGTTGGCTTAGGCATACGGAGTTCCTTCCTAGTCTAAGATTTGACCAAACCGAGGGTTGCGGCAGTAGGATCGGCAACACGTAGAGGGAGACCCGACTGATCCCCGGCTTGTGCATCCCGCCCCTCTGGCCGACTGAACGCCCGCACGCTCGTTTCGTGGGTTGACTTATGCATACGGAGTTCATTCCCAGTCTAAGCATATGGAGTTCATTCTCAGTTTAAGATCGAACCGGACCGAGGGTTGCGGCAGCACATGCTGGGCTCGAGCATGTGCTGGTGCTGCATTTTTCTTCGCCGAGGCACTATCCACGGAGAACCTGACCGACGGCATTGGGGTTCCGGCGATTGGGGTGGCCGGGGGGTGTGCGCACATGATGTATGGTGGGTGCTGGTACTTGGCCCTTATATTAGCCCCCTATCCCTCATCAAACCTTGAGAACTCATACTCCCTTAAAGAGGATTTGAGATTTTACAGGTTTGCTGCCATTAGCCATTAAAGTGTCTAAAATGGGGACACTTTTTTCAAATGGTCACAAAATCTTGTACACTTCGAGTTTTTAACTGAATTCTTTTGTGCATGCCAACAAAAATACAAGGATCACGTCTACCTAGTTTGGGGCCAAAACTCCTTTCGAAAAAATTTTAAAAATTCCCGAACAGCAAAATGTTTCAAAAATCGTGCAAAATAGAAAACGAGTTGTCTTGCCATGAAACTTCACGTGAAGGCTTAAGGGACCATTGTATGAATTTACAACCCATAAAAAAGGCATTGGCATGCAGAAATAAGAAGATGTTCCTAAACTGACCTACCACCCTATCGATCCACGGTTTGCGCATCCCGTCTCTCTGGCTGGCGTAGTGCCCGCCTGCCCACCCGCCTGCTCGTTTTGTCAGTTGGCTTAGGCATACGGAGTTCCTTCCTTGTCTAAGATTTGACCAAACCAAGGGTTACGGTAGTAGGATCGGCAGCATGCAGAGGGGGACTCGACCGATCCCCAGCTTGCGCATCCCGCCCCTCTGGCTGGCTGAGCGCCCGCACGCTCGTTTCGTGGGTTGACTTAAGCATACGGAGTTCATTCCCAGTCTAAGCATATGGAGTTCATTCCCAGTCTAAGATCGGACTGGACCGAGGGTTACGGCAGCACATGCTGGGCTCGGTCATGTGCTGGTGCCATATTTTTCTTCATCGGGGCACCATCGCCGGAGCATCATCGAAGAACCTGACTAGCGGTATTGGGGTTCCGACGATCGGGGGGCCGGGGGGTGTGCGCACATGATGTCCGATGGGTGCTGGTACTTGGCCCTTATATTGGCCCGCTATCCCTCATCAAACCTCGAGAACTCACACCCCCTTAAAGAGCGTTTGAGATTTTATAGGTTTGCTGCCAATAGCCATTAAAGTGTCTGAAATGGGGACATTTTTTTCAAATGGTCACAAAATCTTGTTCACTTCGAGATTTTTGCTGAATTTTTTTGTGCATGCCAACAAAAATAAAAGGATCCTATCTACCAAGTTTGGGGCCAAAACTCCTTTCGAAAAAATTTTTAAAAAATCTCAAACTGTAAAAAGTTTTCAAAAAATCGTGAAAAATAGAAAATGAGTTGTCTTGCCTGTAAAATTTCAGTGAAGCTTAAGGGAACATTGTATGAATTTACAAGCCATAAAAATGGCATTGGCATGCAGAAATATGAAGATGTGCCTAAACCCACCTACCACCCTATCGATCCACGGCTTGCGCATCCCGTCTCTCTGGCAGGCGTAGTGCCCGCCCGCCCACCTGCCCGCTCGTTTCGTCGGTTGGCTTAGGCATATGGAGTTCATTCCCAGTCTAAGATCGGACTGGACTGAAGGTTGCGGCAGCACATGCTGGGCTCAGGCATTTGCTGGTGTCGTATTTTTCTTCACCGGGGCACCATCGCTAGAGCATCGCCAAAGAACCTGATTGACTGCATTGGGGTTCCGACGATCGAGGGGCCGGGGGGTGTGCGCACAAGATGTGCGATGGGTGCTGGTACTTGGCCCTTATATTGGCCCGCTATCCCTCATCAAACCTCAAGAACTCACACCCTCTTAAAGAGCATTTGAGATTTTACAGGTTTGCTGCCAGTAGCCATTAAAGTGTCTGAAATGGGGACATTTTTTCCAAATGGTCACAAAATCTTGTTCACTTCGAGAGTTTTGCTGAATTCTTTGGTGCATGCCAACAAAAATAAAAGGATCCTATCCACCAAGTTTGGGGCCAAAACTCCTTTCGAAAAACTTTTAAAAAATCCTGAACTGCAAAAAGTTTCAAAAATCGTGAAAAATAGAAAACGAGTTGTCTTGCCTTGAAATTTCACGTGAAGGCTTAAGGGAACATTGTATGAATTTACAAGCCATAAAAATGGCATTGGCACGCAGAAATATGAAGATGTGCCTAAACCCACCTACCACCCTATCGATACATGGCTTGCGCATACCGTCTCTCTAGCCGGCGTAGTGCCCGCCGGCCCGTCGGCCCGCTCATTTCATCGGTTGGCTTAGGCATACGGAGTTCATTCCCAATCGAAGATCGAACCAGACCGAGGGTTACAGCATCAGGATCAGCAGCACGCAGAGGGGGACCTGACCAATCCCTGACTTGCACATCCCGCCCCTCTGGCCGGCTGAGCGCCCGCACGCTTGTTTCATTGGTTGACTGAGGCATACGGAGTTCATTCCCAGTCTAAGCATACGGAGTTCATTCCCAATCTAAGATCAGACTGGACCGAGGGTTGCGGCAGCACATGCTGGGCTCGGTCATGTGCTGGTGCCGCATTTTTCTTCGTCGGGGCACCATCATCGGAGCATCGCCGGAGAACCTGACCGGCGGCATTGAGGTTCCGACGATCGGGGGGCCGGGGGGTGTGCGCACATGATGTGCGATGGGTGCTAGTACTTGGCCCTTATATTGGCCCCCTATCCCTTATCAAACCTCGAGAACTCACACCCCCTTAAAGAGCATTTGAGATTTTACAGGTTTGCTGCCAGTAGCCATTAAAGTGTCTGAAATGGCGACACTTTTTTCAAATGCTCACAAAATCTTATACACTTCGAGTTTTTAGCTGAATTTATTTTTTGCATGCCAAAAAAAATACAAGGATCATGTCTACCAAGTTTGGGGCCAAAACTCCATCCGAAAAAAATTTAAAAAATCGCAAACCAGAAGAAGTTTCGAAAATCATGAAAAATAGAAAACGAGTCGTCTTGCCATGAAACTTCACCTGAAGGCTTAAGGGACCATTGTATGAATTTACAAGCCATAAAAATGGCATTGGCATGCAATAATATGAAGATGTGCCTAAACCCTCCTACCACCCTATCGATCCACGGCTTGCGCATCCCGTCTCTCTGGTCGGCGTAATGCCCGCCCGCCCGCTCTTTTCGTCGGTTGGCTTAGGCATACAGAGTTCATTCCTAGTCTAAGCATACGGAGTTCATTCCCAGTCTAAGATCGACTGAACCGAGGGTTACGGCAGCACATCCTGGGGTCGGGCATGTGCTGGTGCCCATTTTTCTTCGTCGGGGCACCATCGCTGGAGCATCGCTGGAGCATCATCAGAAAACCTGACCGACGGCATTGGGGTTCCAGCGATTGGGGGGCCGGGGGAGGGTGTGTACGCACATGATGTGCGATGGGTGCTGGTACTTGGCCCTTATATTGGCCCCCTATCCCTCATCAAACCTTGAGAACACACACCCCCTTAAAGAGCATTTGAGATTTTTCAGGTTTGCTGCCAGTAGCCATTAAAGTGTCTGAAATGGGGACACCTTTTTTAAATGGTCACAAAATCTTGAACACTTTGAGTTTTTTGCTGAATTTTTTTGTGCATGCCAACAAAAATTCAAGGATCATGTCTACCAAGTTTAGGGCCAAAACTCCTTCCGAAAAAATTTTAAAAAATCCGGAACCGTAAAAAGTTTTGAAAATCGTGAAAAACAGAAAATGAGTCATCTTGCCATGAAACTTCACGTGAAGGCTTAAGGGACCATTGTATGAATTTACAAGCCATAAAAATGGCATTGGCAGACAGAAATATGAAGATGTGCCTAAACCCACCTACCACCCTATCGATCTACGGCTTGCGTATCCCGTCTCTCTGGCCGGCGTAGTACCCGCCCGCCCGCCTACTCATTTCGTCGGTTGGCTTAGGCATACGGAGTTCATTCCCAGTCTAAGATCAGATCAGACCAAGGGTTGCGGTAGCAGGATCGACAGCACATAGAGGGGGACCCGGTCGATCCCCGACTTACGCATCCCGCCCCTCTGGTCAGTTGAGCGCCCGCACGCTCGTTTCACAGGTTAACTTAGGCTTACAGAGTTCATTCCCAGTCTAAGCATACGGAGTTCATTCCCAGTCTAAGATCGAACCGGACCGAGGGTTGTGGCAGCACACGCTGGGCTCGAGCATGTGCTGGTGCCGTATTTTTCTTTGCCGGGGCACCATCACCGGAGAACCTGACCGACGGCATTGGGGTTCCGACGATCGGGGGGTGTGCGCACATGATGTGCGATGGGTGCTGGTACTTGGCCCTTATATTGGCCCCCTATCCCTCTTCAAACCTCAAAAACTCACACCCCCTTAAAGAGCTTTTGAGATTTTACAGGTTTGCTACCAGTAGCAATTAAACTGTCTGAAATGGGGACACTTTTTTCAAATTGTCACAAAATCTTGTACACTTCGAGTTTTTAGCTGAATTTTTTTGTGCATGCCAACAAAAATACAAGGATCATGTCTACCAAATTTGGGACCAAAAATCCTTCCAAAAAATTTTAAAAAATCCCGAACCATAAAAAGTTTCGAAAATCGTGAGAAATAGAAAACGAGTCGTCTTGCCATGAAACTTCACATGAAGGCTTAAGGGACCATTGTATGATTTTACAAGCCATAAAAATCGCATTGGCATGTAGAAATATGAAGATGTGCCTAAACCCGCCTACCACTCTATCGATCCAGGCTTGTGCATGCCATCTCTCTAGCCGACGTAGTGCCCACCCGCCCGTCCGCCCGCCTGCTCGTTTCGTCGATTGGCTTAGGCATACGGAGTTCATTCCCAGTCTAAGATGGGATCGGATCGAAGGTTGAGGCAGTAGGATCGATAGCACGCAGAGGGGGACCCGGTCCATCCACGGCTTGCGCATCCCGCCCCTCTGGTCGGCTGAACGCCCACGCGCTCGTTTTGTGGGTTGACTTAGGCATACGGAGTTCATTCCCAGTCTAAGCATATGGAGTTCATTCCCAGTCTAAGATCGGACCGGATCGAGGGTTGCGGCAGCACATGCTGGGCTCGGGCATGTGCTGGTGCCGCATTTTTCTTCACAGGGGCACCATCACAGGAGCATCGTCGGAGAACCTGACCGACGGCATTGGAGTTCCGGCGATCGAGGGGGCGAGGGGGTGCGCACATGATGTGCAATGGGTGCTGGTACTTGGCCCTTATATTGGCCCCCTATCCCTCATCAAACCTCGAGAACTCACAGCCCCTTAAAGAGCATTTGAGATTTTACAGGTTTGCTGCCAGTGGCTATTAAAGTGTCTGGAATGGGGACACCTTTTTCAAATTGTCACAAAATCTTGTACACTTCGAGTTTTTAGCTGAATTTTTTTTTTGCATGCCAACAAAAATACAAGGATCACGTCTACCAAGTTTGGGGCCAAAACATCTTCCAAAAAAATTTTAAAAAATCTCGAACCGTAAAAAGTTTTGAAAATCATTAAAAAAAGAAAACGAGTCGTCTTGCCATGAAACATCACGTGAAGGCTTAAAGGACAATTGTATGAATTTGCAAGCCATAAAAATGGCATTGGCATGCAGTAATATGAAGATGTGCCTAAACCCTCCTACCACCCTATCGATCCACGGCTTGCGCATCCCGTCTGTCTGATCGACGTAATGCCCGCCCGCCCGTCCGCCCGCTCTTTTCGTCGGTTGGCTTAGGCATACAGAGTTCATTCCCAGTCTAAGATCGGACCGGATCGAGGGTTGTGGCAGCACATGCTGGGCTCGGGCATGTGCTGGTGCTGTATTTTTTTTCGTCGGGGCACCATCGTCGGAGCATCGTCAGAGAACCTGACCGCCGACATTGGAGTTCTGGCATTCGGGGGGCCGGGGGGGTGTGCGCACATGATGTGTAATGGGTGCTGGTACTTGGCCCTTATATTCGGCGCCTATCCCTCATCAAACTTCAAGAACTCACACCCCCTTAAAGAGCATTTGAGATTTTACAGGTTTGCTGCCAGTGGCCATTAAAGTGTCTGGAATGGGGACACCTTTTTCAAATTGTCACAAAATCTTGTACACTTCGAATTTTTAGCTGAATTTTTTTTTCATGCCAAAAAAAATACAAGGATCACGTCTACCAAGTTTGGGGCCAAAACACCTTCCAAAAAAATTTTAAAAAATCCCGAACCAAAAAAAGTTTTAAAAATCATGAAAAATAGAAAACGAGTCGTCTTGCCATGAAACATCACGTGAAGGCTTAAGGGACCACTGTATGAATTTACAAGCCCTAAAAATGGCATTGGCATGCAGTAATATGAAGATGTGCCTAAACCCTCCTACCACTCTATCGATCCACGGCTTGCGCATCCCGTCTCTCTGGTCGGCGTAGTGCCCGCCCGCCCGGTCTTTTCGTCGGTTGGCTTAGGCATACGGAGTTCATTCCCAGTCTAAGATTGGACCGGACCGAGGGTTGTGGCAGCACATGCTGGGCTCGGGCATGTGCTGGTGCCGCATTTTTCTTTGTCGGGGCACCATCACCGAAGCATTGCCGGAGAACCAGACCGACGGCATTAGGGTTTCGGCGATTGGGGGGGCCGGGGGGTGTGCGCACATGATGTGCAATGGGTGCTGGTACTTGGCCCTTATATTGGCCCCCTATCACTCATCAAACCTTGAGAACTCACACCCCCTTAAAGAGCATTTGAGATTTTACAGGTTTGCTGCCAGTAGCCTTCGAAGTGTCTGAAATCGGAACACTTTTTTCAATGGTCACAAAATCTTGTACACTTCGAGTTTTTAGCTGAATTTTTTTGTGCATGCCAAAAAAAATACAAGGATCACGTCTACCAAGTTTGGGCCAAAATGCCTTCCGAAAAAATTTTACAAAATCCCGAACCGTAAAAAGTTTCAAAAGTCGTGAAAAATAGAAAATGAGTCGTCTTGCCATGAAACTTCACGTGAAGGCTTAAGGGACCATTGTATGAATTTAAAAGCCACAAAAATGGCATTGGCATGTTGAAATATGAAGATGTGCCTAAACCCACCTACCACCCTATTAATCTATGGCTTGCGCATCTCGTCTCTCTGGCCGGCGTAGTGCCCGCCCCCCTACCCGCCCGCACGTTTCGTCGGTCGGCTTAGGCATACGGAGTTCATTTCCAGTCTAAGATCAGACCAGACTGAGGGTTATGGTGGTAGGATCGACAGCATGCAGAGGGGGATCTGGTCGATCCTCGGCTTACGCATCCCGCCCCTCTGGCCGGCTGAGCGCCCGCACGCTCGTTTCGTGGGTTGACTTAGGCATACGAAGTTCATTCTCAGTCTAAGCATACAGAGTTCATTCCCAGTCTAATATCAGACCAGATCGAGGGTTGCGGCAGCACATGCTAGGCTCAGGCATTTGCTGGTGTCGCATTTTTCTTCATCGGGTCACCGTCGTCGGAGCATCGCCGGAGAACCTGACCGACGGCATTAGGGTTCCGACGATCGGGGGGGCTGGGGGTGTGCGCACATGATGTACGATGGGACCTTATATTGGCCCCCTATCCCTAATCAAACCTCGAGAACTCAAACCCCCTTAAAGAGCATTTGAGATTTTATAGGTTTGCTGCTAGTAGCCATTAAAGCGTCTGAAATGGTGACACTTTTTTCAAATGGTCACAAAATCTTGTACACTTCGACTTTTTAGCTCAATTTTTTTGTGCATGCCAAAAAAAATACAAGGATCACAACTACCAATTTTGGGGCCAAAACTCTTTCGAAAAAAATTTAAAAAAATCTCGAACTGTAAAAAGTTTTAAAAATCATGAAAAATAGAAAACGAGCCGTCTTGCCATGAAACTTCACGTGAAGGCTTAAAGGACCATTGTATGAATTTACAAGCCATAAAAATGGCATTGGCATGCAGAAATATGAAGATGTGCCTAAACCCACCTACCACCCTATCGATCCACGGCTTGCGCATCTCGTCTTTCTGGCCGACGTAGTACCCGGCCGCCCGGCCGCTCGTTTTGTCGGTTGGCTTAGGGATACAGAGTTCATTCCCAATCTAAGATCAGACCGGACCGAGGGTTGGGACAGCAGGATCGACAGCATGCAGAGGTAGACCCGAGCTATCCTCGGCTTGCTCATCCCACCCCTCTGGCCAGCTGAGCGCCTACACGCTCATTTCATGGGTTGACTTAGGCATACGGAGTTCATTCCCAGTCTAAGTATACGGAGTTCATTCCCAGAATATATCGATCGAACCGAATCGAGGGTTGCGGCAACACATGCTAGGCTCGGGCATGTGCTGGTGCCGCATTTTTCTTCGCCGGGACACCATCATCGGAGAACCTGACCGGTGGCATTAGGGTTCCGACGATTGGCGGTCCGGGGAGGGTGTGCGTACATGATGTGCGATGGGTCCTGGTACTTGGCCCTTATATTGACCCCCTATCCCTCTTCAAACCTCGAGAACTCACACCCCCTTAAAGAGCATTTGAGATTTTACAGGTTTGCTGCCAGTAGCCATTAAAGTGTCTGAAATGGGGACACTTTTTTCAAATGGTCACAAAACCTTGTACACTTCGAGTTTTTAGTTGAATTGTTTTGTGCATGCCAACAAAAATACAAGGATCACGTCTACCAAGTTTGGCTTAGGCATACGGAGTTCATTCCTAGTCTAAGATCAAATCGGACTGAGGGTTACGACAGTAGGATCGGCAGCACGTAGAGGGGGAACCGGCCGATCTCCAGCTTGCGCATCCCGCCCCTCTGGCCAGCTGAGCGCCCGCACGCTCGTTTCGTGGGTTGACTTAGGCATACGGAGTTCATTCCCAATCTAAGCATACGGAGGTCATTCCCAGTTTAAGATCAGACCGGATCGAGGGTTGCGGTAGCACATGCTGGGCTCGAGCATGTGCTGGTGCCACATTTTTCTTCACCGGGGCACCATCGTCAGAGCATCGTCGAAGAACCTGACCGGCGACATTGGGGATCCGACGATCGGGGGGGCCGGTGGGGTGTGCGCACATGATGTGCGATGGGTGCTGGGACTTGGCGCTTATATTGGCTCCCTATCCCTCATCAAACCTGGAGAACTCACACCCCCTTCAAGAGCATTTGAGATTTTACAGGTTTGCTGCCAGTAGCCATTAAAGTGTCTGAAATGGGGACAGTTTTTTCAAATGGTCACAAAATCTTGTACACTTTGAGTTTGAAGATGAATTTTTTTTTGCATGCCAACAAAAAGAAAGGGATCATGTCTACCGAGTTTGGGGCCAAATCTCCTTCTGAAAAAATTTAGAAAAATCCCGAACCGCAAAAGTTTCAAAAATCGTGAAAAATAGAAAACGAGTCGTCTTGCCATGAAACTTCACGTAAAGGCTTAAAGGACCATTGTATGAATTTACAAGCCATAAAAATGGCATTGGCACGAAGAAATGTGAAGATGTACCTAAAGCCACCTACCACCCTATCGATCCATGGCTTGCGCGTCCTGTCTCTCTGACCGTCGTAGTGCCCTGCCCGCCCGCCCGCCTGCTCATTTCGTCGGTTGGCTTAGGCATACGGAGTTCATTCCTAGTCTAAGATCAAACCGAACCATAGGTTGCAGCAGTAGGATCAGCAGCACGCAGTGGGGGACCCAACCGATCCCCGGCTTGCGCATCTCGCCCCTCTGACCGGCTGAGCGCCCGCACGCTCGTTTCGTGGGTTAACTTAGGCATACGAAGTACATTCCCAGTCTAAGCATACGGAGTTCATTCCCAGTGTAAGATCGGATCAGACCGAGGGTTGCGGCAGCACATGCTGGGCTTGAGCATGTGCTGGTGCCGTATTTTTCTTCGATGGGGCACCATCGTCGGACCATCGCCGGAGAACTTGACCGGCGACATTAAGGTTCTGGCGATCGGGGGGCCGGGGGGTGTGCTCACATGACGTGCGATGGGTGCTGGTACTTGGCTCTTATATTGGCCCCCTATCCCTCATCAAACCTCGAGAACTCACACCCCCTTAAAGAGCATTTGAGATTTTACAGGCTTGCTACCAGTAGCCTTTAAAGTGTCTGAAATGGGGACACTTTTTTCAAATGGTCACAAAATCTTGTACACTTCGAGTTTTTAGCTAAATTTTTCTGTGCTTGCCAAAAAAAAATACAAGGATCACGTCTACCAAGTTTGGGGCCAAAACACCTTTCGAAAAAATTTTAAAAAATCTCCAACGGTAAAAAGTTTTGAAAATCGTGAAAAATAGAAAACGAGTCATCTTGCCATGAAACTTCACGTGAAGGCTTAAGGGACCATGGTATGAATTTACAAGCCATTAAAATGGCATTGGCACGTAGAAATATGGAGATGTGCCTAAACCCACCTACCACCCTATCGATCCACGGCTTGCGCATCCGGTCTCTCTGGCCGGCATAGTGCCCGCCCGCCCGCCTGTCTGCTTACTTCGTCGGTTGGCTTAGGCACATGGAGTTCATTACCAGTCTAAGATTAGACCAGATTGAGGGTTGCAGCAGCAGGATCGGCAGCACGTAGAGGGGGACCCGGCCAAGCCCCGGCTTTCGCATCCCGCCCCTCTGGCTGGCTGAGCACTCGCACGCTCATTTCATGGGTTGACTTAGGCATACGGAGTTTATTCCCATTCTAAGCATGCGGAGTTCATTCCCAGTCTAAGATCAGACCGAACTAAGGGTTACGATAGCACATGCTGGGCTCGGGCATGTGCTGGTGCCACATTTCTCTTCGTCGGGGCACCATCGTCGGAGCATCGTCGGAGAACCTGACCGACGACATTAGGGTTCCGACGATCGGGGGGCTAGGGGGTGTGCGCACATGATGTGTGATGGGTGCTGGTACTTGGCCCTTATATTGGCCCCCTATCCCTCATCAAACCTTTATAACTCACACCCCCTTAAGCAGCATTTGAGATTTTACAGGTTTGCTGCCAGTAGCCATTAAAGTGTCTAAAATGGGGACACTCTTTTCAAATGGTCACAAAATCTTGTACACTTCGAGTTTTTAGCTGAATTGTTTTGTGCATGCCAAGAAAAATTCAAGGATCGTGTCTACCAAGTTTGGGGCAAAAAATCCTTCTGAAAAAATTTTAAAAAATCCTGAACCACAAAAAGTTTTGAAAATCGTGAAAAATAGAAAACGAGTCATCTTGCCATGAAACTTAACGTGAAGACTGAAGGGACCATTGTATGAATTTACAAGCCATGAAAATGGCATTGGCACGCAGAAATATGGAGATGTGCCTAAACCCACCTACCAACCTATCGATCCACGACTTGCGCATCCCGTCTCTCTGGCCGACGTTGTGCCCGCCCGCCTGCTTATTTCATCGGTTGGCTTAGGCATATGGAGTTCATTCCCAGTCTAAGATCAGATCAGACTGAGGGTTGCAGCAGCAGGATTGGCAGCACGCAGAGGGGGACCCGACCGATCCCCGGCTTGCGCATCCCGCCCCTCTGGCTAGCTAAGCGCTCGCACGCTCATTTCATGGGTTGACTTAGGCATACGGAATTCATTCCCAGTCTAAGCATGTGGAGTTCATTCCCAGTCTGAGATCGGACCGGACTGAGGGTTACAGCAGCACATGCTGGGCCCGGGCATGCGTTGGTGCCATATTTTTCTTCATCGGGGCACCATCACCGGAGCATCGTCGGAGAACCTGACCGATGACATTGGGGTTCCGACGATCGGGGGGGCTAGGGGGCTGTACGCACTGATGTGTGATGGAAGGGGACCCGGCCAATTTTCGGCTTGCGCATCCCACCCCTCTGGCCGGCTGAGCGCCCGTACGCTTGTTTTGTGGGTTGACTTAGGGATACGGAGTTCATTCTCATTCTAAGCATATGGAGTTCATTCCCAGTCTAAGATCAGATCAGATCGAGGGTTCCGGCAGCACATGCTGGGCCCGGGCATGTGCTGGTGCGACATTTTTCTTCGCCGAGGCACCATCGCCGGAGCATCGTCGGAGAACCTGACCAACGGCATTGGGGTTCCAGCGATCGGGGGGCCAGGGGGTGTGCGCACATGATGTGCGATGGGTGCTGGTACATGGCCCTTATATTGGCCCCCTATCCCTCATCAAACCTCGAGAACTCACACCCCCTTAAAAAGCATTTGAGATTTTACAGGTTTGCTGCCAGTAAGCATTCAAGTGTCTGAAATGGGGACACTTTTTTCAAATGGTCACAAAATCTTGTACAGTTCGAGTTTTTGGCTGAACTTTTTTGTGCACACCAACAAAAATACAAGGATCATGTCTACCAAGTTTGGGGCCAAAACTCTTCCGAAAAAATTTTAAAAAATCTCGAACCGAAAAAGTTTCAAAAATCATGAAAAATAGAAAAGGAGTTGTCTTGCCATGAAACTTCACGTGAAGGCTTAATGGACCATTGTATGAATTTACAAGTCATAAAAATGGCATTGGCATGCAAAAATATGAAGATGTGCCTAAACCCACCTACCACCCTCTCGATCCATGGCTTGGGCATCCCGTCTCTCTGGCTGACGTAGTGCCCGCCCGCCCGCCCGCCCGCTCTTTTCGTTGGTTGGCTTAGGCATACGGAGTTCATTCCCAGTCTAAGATCAGATGAGACCGAGGGTTGCGGCAGCAGGATCGGTAGCACGCAGAGGGGCACCCGACCGATCCCTAACTTGCGCATCTCGCTCGTCTGGCTGACTGAGCGCCCGCACGCTCGTTTCGTGGGTTGACTTAGGCATACGGAGTTCATTCCTAGTCTAAGCATATGGAGTTCATTCCCAGTCTAAGATCGCACCGGACGAGGGTTGCGATAGTACATGCTGGGCTCGAGCTTGTGCTGGTGTCGTATTTTTCTTCACCGGGGCACCATCACCGGAGCATCGCCAGAGAACCTGACTGACGGCATTGGGGTTCCGACGATCGGGGGGCCAGGGGGTGTGCGCACATGATGTGCGATGGGTGCTGGTACTTGGCCCTTATATTGGCCCCCTATCCCTCATCAAACCTTGAGAACTCACGCCCCCTTAAAGAGCATTTGAGATTTTACAGGTTTGCTGCCAGTAGCAATTAAAGTGTCTAAAATGGGGACACTTTTTTCAAATGGTCACAAAATCTTGTACACTTTGAGTTTTTAGCTGAATTTTTTTGTGCATGCCAAAAAAAAAACAAGGATCACGTCTACCAAATTTGGGGCCAAAAATCCTTCCGAAAAAATTTTAAAAAATCCCGAACCTCAAAAAGTTTCAAAAATCGTGAAAAAGAGAAAACGAGTCATCTTGCCATGAAACTTCACATGAAGGCTTAAGGGACCATTGTTTTAATTTACAAGCCATAAAAATGGCATTGGCATGCAAAAATAAGAAGATGTGCCTAAACCCACCTACCACCCTATCGATCCATGGCTTGCGAATCCCGTCTCTCTGGCCGGCGTAGTTCCCGCCCGCCCGCCCGCTCGTTTCGTCGATTTGCTTAGGCATACGAAGTTCATTCCTAGTCTAAGATCGAACCAGACCGAGGGTTACGGTAGTAAGATCGGTAGCATGCAACGGGGGACTCGACCGATCCCTGGCTTGCCATCCCGCCCCTCTGGCCGGCTGAGCGCACGCACGCTCGTTTTGTGGGTTGACTTAGGCATACGGAGTTCATTCCCAGTCTAAGCATATGGAGTTCATTCCCAGTCTAAGATCAGATCGGGCCGAGCATTGCGGCAGCACATGCTGGGCTCGGGCATGTGCTGGTGCCGTATTTTTCTTCACCAGGGCACCATCGTCGGAGCATCTCCGGAGAACCTGACCGACGGCATTGGGGTTCCGACGATCGGGGGGCTGGGGGGGTTGTGCACACATGATGTGCGATGGGTGCTGGTACTTGGATCTTATATTGGCCCCCTATCCCTCATCAAACCTCGAGAACTCACACACCCTTAAAGAGCATTTGAGATTTTACAGGTTTGCTGCCAATAGCCTTTAAAGTGTCTGAAATGGGGACACTTTTTTCAAATGGTTACAAAATCTTGTACACTTTGAGTTTTTAGCTGAATTTTTTTGTGCATGCCAAAAAAAATACAAGGATAACGTCTACCAAGTTTGGGGCCAAAATCCCTTCCGAAAAAATTTTAAAAAATCCCGAACCGTAAAAACTTTCCAAAATCATGAAAAATAGAAAACGAGTCGTCTTGCCATGAAACTTCACGTGAAGGCTTAAGGGACCATTGTATGAATTTACAGGCCATAAAATTGGCATTGGCACATGGAAATGTGAACATGTGTATAAACCCACCTACCACTCTATCGATCCACGGCTTGCGCATCCCGTGTCTCTGGCCGGCGTAGTGCCCGCCCGCTCGTTTCGTCGGTTGGTTTTGGCATACGGAGTTCATTCCCAGTCTAAGATTGAACCGAACCGAGGGTTACGGTAGTAGGATCGGCAGCACATAGAGGGGGACCCGATCAATCACCGGCTTGCGCATCCCGCCCCTCTGGCCGGCTGAGCGCCCACACGCTCGTTTCATAGGTTGACTTAGGCATACGGAGTTCATTCCCAGTCTAAGCATACGGAGTTCATTCCCAGTCTAAGATCGGATCGGACCGAGGGTTACAGCAGCACATGCTGGGCTCGGGCATGTGCTGGTGCCCATTTTCCTTCACCAGGGCACCATCACCGGAGAACCTGAACGGCGGCATTGGGGTTCCGACGATCGGGGTGGCCGGGGGGGTGTGCGCACATGATGTGCAATGGGTGCTGGTATTTGGCCCTTATAGTGGCCCCCTATTCCTCATCAAACCTCAAGAACTCACAGCCCCTTAAACAACATTTGAGATTTTACAGGTTTGCTGCCAGTAGCCATTAAAGCGTCTGAAATGGGGACACTTTTTTCAAATGGTCACAAAATCTTGTAGACTTTGAGCTTTTAGCTGAGTGTTTTTTTGCAAGCCAACAAAAATACAAGGATCACGTCTACCAAGTTTGGGGCCAAAACTCCTTCCGAAAAAATTTTAAAAAATCTTGAACCGTAAAAAGTTTCAAAAATCGTGAAAAATAAAAAACAAGTCGTCTTGCCGTGAAACTTCACGTGAAGGCTTAAGGGACCATTGTATGAATTTACAAGCCATAAAAATGGCATTGGCACGCAGAAATATGAAGATGAGCCTAAACCCACCTACCACCCTATCGATCCACGGCTTGCACATCCCGTCTCTCTGCCCGGAGTAGTGCCCGCCCGCTCGTTTCGTCAGTTGGCTTAGGCATATGGAGTTCATTCCCAGTCTAAGATTGGATCAGACCGAGGGTTGCGGTAGCAGGATCAACAGCACACAGAGGGGGACCCGGTCGATCCCCGGCTTACGCATCCCGCCCCTCGACCGGCTGAGCGCCCGCACGCTCGTTTTGTTAGTTGACTTAGGCATACGGTGTTCATTCCCAGTCTAAGCATACGGAGTTCATTCCCAGTCTAAGATCGGACATGATCGAGGGTTACGGCAGCACATGCTGGGCTTGCGCATGTGCTGGTGCCACTTTTTTTTTCGTCGGGGCACCATCATCGGAGCATCGTCGGAGAACCTGACCAGCGGCATTGGGGTTCCGACGATCGGGGGGGTCGGGGGGGATGTGCGCTCATGATGTACGATGGGTGCTGGTACTTGGCCCTTATATTGGCCCCCTATCCCTCATCAAACCTCGAGAACTCACACTCCCTTAAAGAGCATTTGAGATTTTACAGGTTTGCTGCCAGTAGCGATTAAAGTGTATGAAATGGGGACATTTTTTTCAAATGGTCACAAAACCTTGCACACTTCAAGTTTTTAGCTGAATTTTTTGTGCATGTCAACAAAAATACGAGGATCATGTCTACCAAGTTTGGGGCCAAAACTCCTTTCGAAAAAATTTTAAACAATCTCGAACCGTAAAAAGTTTCAAAAATCGTGAAAAATAAAAAACAAGTCGACTTGCCATGAAACTTCACGGGCATGCTTAAGGGACCATTGTATGAATTTACAACCCATAAAAATGGCATTGGCATGTAGAAATATGAAGATGTGCCTAAACCCACCTACCACCCTATCAATCCACGACTTGCGCATCCCGTCTCTCTGGCCGGCGTAGTGCCTGCCCGCCCGCCCGCTCATTTTGTCGGTTGGCTTAGGCATACGGAGTTCATTCCAGTGTAAGATCAGACCGGACCAAGGGTTGCTGCAGCCGTATCGGCAGCACACAGAGGGGGACCTGGCCGATCCCCAGCTTGCGTATCCCGCCCCTCCGACTGGCTGAGCGCGCGCACGCTCGTTTCGTGGGTTGACTTAGGCATACGGAGTTCATTCCCAGTCTAAGCATATGGAGTTCATTCCCAGTCTAAGATCGTACCGGACCGAGGGTTGCGGCAGCACATGCTGGGCTCGGGCATGTGCTGGTGCGACATTTTTATTCGTCAGGGCACCATCACCGGAGCATCGCCAGAGAACCTGACCGACGACATTGGGGTTCTGACGATCGGGGGGCTGGCGGAGGTGTGCGCACATGATGTGCAATGGGTGCTGGTACTTGGCCCTTATATTGGCCCCCTATCCCTCATCAAACCACAAGAACTCACACCCCCTTAAAGAGCATTTGAGATTTTACAGGTTTCCTCCCAGTAGCCATTAAAATGTCTGAAATGGGGACACTTTTTTCAAATGGTCACAAAATCTTGTACACTTCGAGTTTTTAGCTGAATTGTTTTGTGCATGTCAACAAAAATACAAGGATCATGTCTACCAAGTTTGGGGCCAAAACTCCTTTCGAAAAAATTTGAAACAATCTCGAACAGCAAAAAGTTTCGAAAATCATGAAAAATAGAAAACAAGTCGACTTGCCATGAAACTTCATGGGCATGCTTAAGGGACCATTGTATGAATTTACAAGCCATAAAAATGGCATTGGCATGTAGAAATATGAAGATGTGCCTAAACCCACCTACCACCCTATCGATCCACGGCTTGCGCATCCCGTATCTCTGGCCGACGTAGTGCCTGCCCGCCCGCCCGCTCGCTCGTTTTGTCGGTTGGCTTAGGCATACGGAGTTCATTCCAGTGTAAGATCGGACCGCGGTTGCGGCAGCAGGATCGACAGCACACAGAGGGTGACCCGATCGATCCCCAGCTTGTGCATCACGCCCCTCCGGCTGGCTAAGCGCCCGCACGCTCATTTCGTGGGTTGACTTAGGCATACGGAGTTGATTCCTAGCCTAAGCATATGGAGTTCATTCCCAGTCTAAGTTGTGGCAGCACATGCTGGGCTCGGGCATGTGCTGGAGCCACATTTTTCTTCGTCGGGGCACCATCGCCGAAGCATCGCCAGAGAACCTGACCAACGACATTGGGGTTCCGACGATCGGGGGGGCCGGCGGGGGTGTGCGCACATGATGTGCAATGGGTGCCGGTACTTGGCCCTTATATTGGCCCCCTATCCCTCATCAAACCACAAAAACTCACACCCCCTTAAAGAGCATTTGAGATTTTACAGGTTTCCTCCCAGTAGCCATTAAAATGTCTAAAATGGGGACACTTTTTTCAAATGGTCACAAAATCTTGTACACTTCGAGTTTTTAGCTGAATTTTTTTTTGCATGCTAAAAAAAATACAACGATCACGTCTACCAAGTTTGGGGCCAAAAAGCCTTTCGAAAAAATTTTAAAAAATCCTGAACCGTAAAAAGTTTTGAAGATCGTGAAAAATAGAAAACGAGTCGTCTTGCCATGAAACTTCACGTGAAGGCTTAAGGGACCATTGTATGAATTGACAAGCCATAAAATGGCATTGGCATGCAGAAATATGAAGATGTGCCTAAACCCACCTACCACCCTATCGATCCACGGCTTGCGCATCCTGTCTCTCTGGCCGGCATAGTGCCCACCCGCTCGTTTCGTCGGTTGGCTTAGGCATACGGAGTTCATTCCAGTCTAAGATAGGATCAGACCGAGGGTTGCGGTAGCAGGATCGGCAGCATGTAGAGGTGGACTCGGTCGATCCCCGGCTTGCGCATCTCGCCCCTTTGGCCGACTGAGCGCCCGCACGCTCGTTTCGTGGGTTGACTTAGGCATACGGAGTTCATTCCCAGTCTAAGCATACAGAGTTCATTCCCAGTCTAAGATCGGACCGGATCGAGGGTTCCGATAGTACATACTGGGCTCGGGCATGTGCTGGTGCCGCATTTTTCTTCGTCGGGGCACCATCGCTGGAGCATCGCCGAAGAACCTGACCGGAGGAATTGGGGTTTCGGTGATCGAGGGGGCTAGGGGGTGTGCGCACATGATGTACGATGCGTGCTGGTACTTGGTCCTTATATTGGCCCCCTATCCCTCATCAAACCTTGAGAACTCACACCCCCTTAAAGAGCATCTAAGATTTTACAGGTTTGCTGCCAGTAGCTATTAAAGTGTCTGAAATGGGGACACTTTTTTCAAATGGTCCCAAAATCTTGTAGACTTCGAGTTTTTAGCTGAATTTTTTTGTGCAAGCCAACAAAAATACAAGGATCACATCTACCAAGTTTGGGGCCAAAACTCTTTTCAAAAAAATTTTAAAAAATCTCGAACCGCAAAAAGTTTCAAAAATCGTGAAAAATAGAAAACGAGTCGTCTTGCCGTGAAACTTCACGTGAAGGCTTAAGGGACCATTGTATGAATTTACAAGCCACAAAAATGGCATTGGCATGCAGAAATATGAAGATGTGCCTAAACCCACCTACCACCCTATCGATCCACGGCTTGCGCATCCCGTCTCTCTGGCCGGCGTAGTGCCCGCCCGCCCACCCACCCGTTCGTTTCGTCAGTTGGCTTAGGCATATGGAGTTCATTCCCAGTCTAAGATTGGTTCAAATCGAGGGTTGCGGCAGCAGGATCGACAGCACGTAGAGAGGGACCCAACCGATCCCCGGCTGGCGCATCCCGCCCCTCTGGCCGGCTGAGCGCCCGTACGCTCATTTCGTGGGTTGACTTAGGCATAGGAGTTCATCCCAGTCTAAGCATACGGAGTTCATTCCCAGTCTAAGATCAGACCGGACCGAGGGTTGCACCAGCACTTGCTGGGCCCGGGGATGTGTTGGTGCCACATTTTTCTTCGTCGGGGCACCATCGCCGAAGCATTGCCGGAGAACCTGACCGGCGCCATTGGGGTTCTGCGATCGGGGGGGTCGGGGGGGGTGTGTGCACATGATGTGCGATGGGTGATGGTACTTGGCCCTTATATTGGCCCCCTATCCCTCATCAAACCTCAAGAACTCACACCCCCTTAAGAGCATTTGAGATTTTACAGGTTTGCTGCCAGTAGCCATTAAAGTGTCTGAATTGGGGACACTTTTTTCAAATGGTCACAAAATCTTGTACACTTCGAGTTTTTAGCTGAATGTTTTTGTGCAAGCCAACAAAAATACAAGGATCACGTCTACCATGATTGGGGCTAAAAAGCCTTCCGAAAAAATTTTAAAAAATCCTGAACCGCCAAAAGTTTTGAAAATCGTGAAAAATAAAAAACGAGTCGTCTTGCCATGAAACTTCACGTGAAGGCTTAAGGGACCATTCTATGAATTTACAAGTGATAAAAATGGCATTGGCATGTAGAAATATGAAGATGTGCCTAAACCCACCTACCACCCTATCGATCCATGGCTTGTGCATCCTGTCTCTCTGCCCGACGTAATGCCCCCCGCCTGCCCGCCTGCCTGCCCGCTCGTTTCGTTAGTTGGCTTAGGCGTACGGAGCTCATTCCCAGTCTAAGATCAGACCAGCAGAGGGTTGTGGCAACAGGATCAGGAGCATGCAGAGGGGGACCCAGCCGATCCCCGGCTTGCGCATCCCGCCTCTCTGGCAGGCTGAGCGCCCGTACGCTCGTTTCGTGGGTTGACTTAGGCATACGGAGTTCATTCCCAGTCTAAGCATACGGAGTTCAATCTCAGTCTAAGATCGGATCGGATTGAGGGTTACGGCAGCACATGCTGGGCTTAGGCATGAGCTGGTGCCGCATTTTTCTTCACCGAGACACCATCACCGGAGCATCACCAATGAACCTGATCGGCGGCATTAGGGTTTCAGCGATCGGGGGGCCGGGGGGTGTGCGCATATGATGTGCGATGGGTGCTTGTACTTGGCCCTTATATTGGCCCCCTATTCCTCATCAAACCTCAAGAACTCACACCCCCTTAAAGAGCATTTGAGATTTTACAGGTTTGCTGCCAGTAGCAATTAATGTCTCTGAAAATGGGGACACTTTTTTCAAATGGTCACAAAATGTTGTACAGTTTGAGTTTTTAGCTGAATTTTTTTTTGCATGCCAAAAAAAATACAAGGATCATGTCTACCAAGTTTGAGGCCAAAATTCCTTCCGAAAAAATTTTAAAAAATCGTGAAAAACAAAAAACGAGTCGTCTTGCCATGAAACTTCACATGAAGGCTTAAGTGACCATAGTATGAATTTACAAGCCATAAAAATGGCATTGGCATGCAGAAATATGATGATGAGCCCAAACCCACCTACCACCCTATCGATCCACGGCTTGCGCATCCCGTCTCTCTCGTCGAGGTAGTGCCCGCCCGCCCGCCAACTCTTTTCGTCGGTTAGCTTAGGCATATGAAGTTCATTCCCAGTCAAAGACCAGACTGGATTGAGGGTTGTGGCAGCAGGATCGGCAGCATGCAGAGGGGTACCCGGCTGATCCACGGCTTGTGCATCCCGCCCTTCTGGCCGGTTGACCGCCCGCACGCTCGTTTTGTGGGTTAACTTAGGCATACGGAGTTCAATCCTAGTCTAAGCAAACGGAGTTCATTCCCAGTCTAAGAGCGGACTTGACCGAGGGTTGTGATAGCACATGCTGGGCTCGGGCATGTGCTAGTGCCGCATTTTACTTCGTCAGGGTACAATTGCCGGAGAACCTGACTGGCGGCATTGGGGTTCCGACGATCGGGGGGCCCGGGGGGGTGTGCGCACATGATGTGCGATGGGTGCTGGTACTTGGACCTTATATTGGCCCCCTAGCCCTCATCAAACCTCGAGAACTCACACCCCCTTAAAGAGCATTTGAGATTTTACAGGTTTACTGCCAGTAGCCATTAAAGTGCCTGAAATGGGGACACTTTTTTCAAATGGTGACAAAATCTTGTACACTTCGATTTTTTAGCTGAATTTTTTTGTGCATGCCAACAAAAATAAAAGGATCACGTCTACCAAGTTTGGGGCAAAACTCCTTCCGAAAGAATTTCAAAAAATCCCAAACCGCAAAATGTTTCGAAAATCGTGAAAAATAGAAAACGAGTCGTCTTGCCATGAAACTTCACGTGAAGGCTTAAGGGACCGTAGTATGAATTTACAAGCCATAAAAATGGCATTGGCATGCAGAAATATGAAGATGTGCATAAACCTACCTACCACCCTATCGATCGACGGCTTGCGCATCCCGTCTCTCTGGCCGACGTAATGCCCGTCCGCCCGCCCGCCCGCTCGTTTTGTCGGTTGGCTTAGGCATACGGAGTTCATTCCCAGCTAAGATCGGACCGGACCAAGGGTTACGGTAGCAAGATATGCAGCACGCAGAGGGGGACCCGACCAATCCCCAGCTTGCGGAGCTCGCCCCTCTAGCCGGCTGAGCACCCGCACGCTCGTTTCGTGGGTTGACTCAGGCGTACGGAGTTCATTCCCAGTCTAAGATCGGACTGGACCAAGGGTTGCGCCAGCACATGCTGGGTTCAGGCATGTGCTGGTGCCACCTTTTTCTTCGTCGGGGCACCATCGTCGGAGCAACGCCAGAGAACCTGACAGGCAGCATTTGGGTTCTGGCGATCGGGGGGCCCGGTGGGGTGGGCGCACATGATGTGCAATGGGTGCTGGTACTTGGCCCTTATATTGGCCCCCTATCCCTCATTAAACTATGAGAACTCACACCCCCTTAAAGTGCATTTGAGATTTTACAGGTTTGCTGCCAATAGCCATTGAAGTATCTGAAATGGGGACACTTTTTTCAAGTGGTCACAAAATCTTGTACACTTCGAGTTTTTGGCTGAATTTTTTTTTGCATACCAACAAAAATACAAGGATCACGTCTACCAAGTTTGGGGCTAAAACTCCTTTCGAAAAAATTTTAAAAAATCTCGAACCGTAAAAAGTTTTGAAAATCATGAAAAATAGAAAATGAGTCATCTTGCCATGAAAGTTCACGTGAAGGCTTAAGGGACCATTGTATGAATTTACAAGCCATAAAAATGGCATTGGCATGCAGAAATATGAAGATGTGCCTAAACCCACTTACCACCCTATTGATCCACGGCTTGCGCGTCCCGTCTTTCTGGCCGGCGTAGTGCTCGCCCGCTCCCCCGCCCGCACGTTTCGTCAGTTGGCTTAGGCATACGGAGTTCATTCCAGTCTAAGATCGAACCAGACCAAGGGTTGCGGCAGCAAGATCGATAGCACGTAGAGGGGGACCCGGTCGATCCCCGGCTTGCGCATCTCGCCCCTCGACCGACTGAGTGCCCGCACGCTTGTTTCGTGGGTTGACTAAGGCATACGGAGTTCATTCCCAGTCTAAGCATACGAAGTTCATTCCCAATCTAAGATCGAGCCAGACCGAGGGTTACGACAGCACATGCTGGGCTCGGGCATGTGCTGGTGCCGTATTTTTCTTCACCGAGGCACCATCGCCGGAGCATCATCGGAGAACCTGACCGACGGCATTGGGGTTCCGATGATTGGGGGGGCCGGGGGGGTGTGTGCACATGATGTGTGATGGGTGCTAGTACTTGGCCCTTATCTTGGCATCCTATCCCTCATCAAACCTCAAAAACTCACATCCCCTCAAAGAGCATTTGAGATTTTACAGGTTTGCAGCCAGTAGCCATTAAAGTGTCTGAAATGGGGACACTTTCTTCAAATGGTCACAAAATCTTGTACACTTCCAGTTTTTAGCTGAATTTTTTTGTGCATGCCAACAAAAATACAAGGATCACGTCTACCAAGTTTTGGGCCAAATCCCCTTCCGAAAAAATTTTAAAAAATCCTGAACCATAAAAAGTTTCAAAAGTCGTGAAAAATAGAAAACGAGTTGTCTCGCCATGAAACTTCACGCGAAGGCTTAAGGGACCATTGTATGAATTTACAAGCCATAAAAATGGCATTGGCATCCAGAAATATGAAGATGTGCCTAAGCCCACCTACCACCCTATCGATCCACGGCTTGCGCATCCCGTCTCTCTGGCCGACATAGTGCTCGCCCGCCCGCCCGCCCGCTCGTTTCGTCGGTTGGCTTAGGCATACGGAGTTCATTCCCAATCTAAGATCAGACCAAACTGAGGGTTGAGGCAGTAGGATCGGTAACATGCAGAAGGGGACCCGGTCGATCACCGGCTTGCGCATCCCACCCCTCTGGCCAGCTGAGCGCCCGTCCGCTCGTTTTATGGGTTGACTTAGGCATACGGAGTTCATTCCCAGTCTATTTATACGGAGTTCGTTCCCAGTCTAAAATCGGACCAGACCGAGGATTACGACAGCACATGCTGGGCTCGGGCTTGTGTTGCTGCCGTATTTTTCTTCGTCGGGGCACCATCGTCGGAGCATCGTCGGAGAACCTGACCGGCGGCATTGGGGTTCCGGAGATTAGGGGGGTTGGGGGGGTGTGCGCACATGATGTGCGATGGGTGCTGGTACTTGGCCCTTATATTGGCCCCCTATCCCTCATCAAACCTCGAGAACTCACACCTCCTTAAAGAGCATTTTAGATTTTACAAGTTTGTTGCCAGTAGCAATTAAAGTGTCTGAAATGGGGACACATTTTTCAAATAGTCATAAAATCTTGTACACTTCGAGTTTTTAGCTGAATTTTTTTTGCATGCCAACAAAAATACAAGGATCACATCTAACAAGTTTGGGGCCAAAACTCCTTCTGAAAAAATTTAAAAAAATCCCGAACCGCAAAGAGTTTCGAAAATCGTGAAAAATAGAAAATGGGTCGTCTTGCCATGAAACTTCACGTGAAGGCTTAAGGGACCATTCTATGGATTTACAAGCCATAAAAAAGGCATTGGCATGCAGAAATATGAAGATGTGCCTAAACCCACCTACCACCTTATCAATCCACGGCTTACGCATCCTGACTCTTTGGCCGGCGTGTCGCCCGCCCGCCCGCTCGTTTCGTCGGTTGGCTTAGGCATACAGAGTTCATTCCCAGTCTAAGATCAGACAGGACCAAAGGTTGCGGCAGCAAGATCGGCAGGACGCAGATGGGGAGCCGGCCGATCCCCGGCTTGTGCATCCCACCCCTCTGGCTGGCTGAGCGCCCTCACGCTCGTTTCATGGGTTGACTTAGGCATACGGAGTTCATTCCCAATCTAAGCATACGAAGTTCATTCACAGTCTAAGATCGGACCAGACCGAGGGTTACGGCAGCACATACTGGGCTTGGGCATTTGCTGGTGCGTATTTTTCTTCACCGGGGCACAACGTCGGAGCATCGCCAGGGAACCTGACCGGTGGCATTGGGGTTCCGGCGATCGGGGGGGCCAGGGGGTGTGCGCACATGATGTGCTTTGGGTGCTGGTACTTTGCCCTTATATTGGCCCCCTATCCCATATCAAACCTCGAGAACTCACACTCCCTTAAAGAGCATTTGAAATTTTACAGGTTTGCTGCCAGTAGCCATTAAAGTGTCTGAAATGGGGACACTTTTTTCAAATGGTCACAAAATCCTGTACACTTCGAGTTTTTAGCTAAATTTTTTTGTGCATGACAACAAAAATAAAAGGATCAAGTCTACCAATTTTGGGGCCAAAACGCCTTCCGAAAAAATTTTAACAAATCTTGAACCGTAAAAAGTTTCAAAAATCATGAAAAATAGAAAACGAGTCGTCTTGCCATGAAACTTCACGTGAAGGCTTCGGGGACCATTGTATGAATTTACAAGCCATTAAAATGGCATTGGCACATAGAAATATAAAGATGTGCCTAAACCCACCTACCACCCTATCTATCCATGGCTTGCGCATCCCGTCTCTCTGGCTGACATTGTGCCTGCCTGCCCACCCGCCCACTCCGTTCGTCGGTTAGCTTAGTCATACGGAGTTCATTCCTAGTCTAAGATCAGACCGGACCAAGGGATATGACAGCAGGATCGGTAACACGTAGAAGGGGACCCGGGCGATCCCCGACTTGCGCATCCTGTCCCTCTAGCCGGCTGAGCGCCCGCATGCTCGTTTCATGCGTTGACTTAGGCATACGGAGTTCATTCCCAATCTAAGCATATGGAGTTCATTCCCAGTCTAAGATCGGACCAGACCGAGGGTTGCGGCAGTACATGCTGGGCTCGCGCATGTGCTGGTGTTGTATTTTTCTTCATCGGGGCACCATCGCCGGAGCATCACCGGAGAACCTTACCGGCGACATTGGGGTTCCGACGATCAGGGGGGTCGGGGGGTGTGCACACATGATGTGCGATGGGTGCTGGTACTTGGCCCTTATATTGGCCCCCTATCCCCCATCAAACCTTGAGAACTCACACCTCCTTAAAGAGCATTTGAGATTTTACAGGTTTGCTGCCGGTAGCCATTAAAGTGTCTGAAATGGGGACACTTTTTTCAAATGGTCACAAGATCTTGTACACTTGAAGTGTTTAGCTGAATTTTTTTATGCATGCCAACAAAAATACAAGGATCACGTCTACCAAGTTTGGGATCAAAACTCCTACCGAAAAAATTTTAAAAAATCCCGAACCGTAAAAAGTTTCAAAAATCATGAAAAATAGAAAACGAGTCGTCTTGCCATGAAACTTCACGTGAAGGCTTAAGGGACCATTGTGTGAATTTACAAGCCATAAAAATGGCATTGGCACGTAGAAATATGAAGATGTGCCTAAACCCACCTGCCACGCTATCGATCCACGGCTTGCGCATCCCGTCTCTCTGGTCGACGTAGTGCCCGCCCGCCCACTCGTTTCGTCGGTTGGCTTAGGCATACGTAGTTCATTCCCAGTCTAAGATCGGATCAGATCGAGGGTTGCGGCAGCACATGCTAGGCTCAGGCATGTGCTGTGCCACATTTTTCTTCGCCGGGGCACCATCGCCAGAGCGTCACTGGAGAACCTGACCGGCGGCATTGGGGTTTCGGTGATCGGGGGGGCCAGGGGGTGTGCGCACATGATGTGCAATGGGTGCTGGTACTTGGCCCTTATACTGGCCCCCTATCCCCCATCAAACCTTGAGAACTCACACCTCCTTAAAGAGCATTTGAGATTTTACAGGTTTGCTGCCGGTAGCCATTAAAGTGTCTGAAATGGGGACACCTTTTTCAAATGGTCACAAAATCTTGTACACTTCGAGTTTTTAGCTGAATTTTTTTGTGCAAGCCAAAAAAAATACAAGGATCACATCTACCAAGTTTGGGGCCAAAACTCCTTCCAAAAAAATTTTAAAAAATCTCGAACCAGCAAAAAGTTTCAAAAATCGTGAAAAATAGAGAACGAGTCGTCTTGCCATGAAACTTCACGTGAAGGCTTAAGGGACCATTGTACGAATTTACAAGCCATAAAAATTGCATTGGCCATGCAGAAATATGAAGATGAGCCTAAACCTACCTACCACCCTATCGATACACGGCTTGCGCATCCCATCTCTCTGGCCGACGTAGTGCCCGCTCGCCCGCCCGCCCGCTCATTTCGTCGGTTGGCTTAGGCATACGGAGTTCATTCCTAGTCTAAGATCAGATCAGATTGAGGGTTGCAATAGCAGGATCGGTAGCATGCAGAGGGGATCCGGTCGATCCCCGGCTTACGCATCTCGCCCCTTTGGCCGATGAGCGCCCGGACGCTCGTTTCGTGGGTTGACTTAGGCATACGGAGTTCATTCCCAGTCTAAGATCGGACAAGACCGAGGGTTGTGACAGCACGTGCTGGGCTCGACCATGTGCTGGTGCCGCATTTTTCTTCGTCGGGGCACCATCGCCAGAGCATCGTCGGAGAACCTGACCGACGACATTGGGGTTCCGACAAAAGGGGGGCCAGAGGGGGGCTGTGCGCACATGATGTGCGATGGGTGCTGGTAGTTGGCCCTTATATTGGCCCCCTATCCCTCATCAAACCTCGAGAACTCACACCCCCTTAAAGAGCATTTGAGATTTTACAGGTTTGCTGCCAGTAGCCATGAAAGTGTTTGAAATGAGGACACTTTTTTCAAATGGTCAAAAAATCTTGTACATTTCTTGTTTTTAGCTGAAATGTTTTGTGCACGCCAAAAAAAATACAAGGATCACGTCTACCAAGTTTGGGGCCAAAGCTCCTTCCGAAAAAATTTTAAAAAATCCCGAACCGTAAAAATTTTTGAAAATCGTGAAAAATAGAAAACGAGTCGTCTTGCCATGAAACTTCACGTGAAGGCTTAATGGAGGATTGTATGAATTTACAAGCCATAAAAATGGCATTGGCATGCAGAAATATGAAGATGTACCTAAACCCACCTACCACCCTATCGATCCACGGCTTGCGCATCCCATCTCTCTGGCCGACGTAGAGCCCGTCCACCCGCCCACCCTCTCGTTTCGTCAGTTGGCTTAGGCATACGGAAGTTCATTCCTAGTCTAAGATTAGACCAGACCAAGGGTTGTGGCAGCAGGATCGGCAGCACGCATAGGGGGACCCGATTGATCCCTGGCTTGAGCATCCCGCCCCTCTGGCCGGTTGACCGCCCGCACGCTCGTTTTGTGGGTTAACTTAGGCATACGGAGTTGATTCCTAGTCTAAGCATACGGAGTTCATTCCTAATCTAAGATCAGACCGGATCGAGAGTTGCGATAGCACATCCTGGGCTCGAGCATGTGCTGGTGCCATATTTTTCTTCGCCGAGGCACCATCGTCGGAGCATCGCCGGAGAACCTGACTGGCGACATTGGGGTTCCGACGATCGGGGGGGCCGGGGGGGTGTGCGAACATGATGTGCGATGGGTGCAGGTACTTGGCCCTTATATTGGCCCCCTATCCCTCACAAACCTCAAGAACTCACACCCCCATAAAGAGCATTTGAGATTTTACAGGTTTGCTGCCAGTAGCCATTAAAGTGGCTGAAATGGGGACACTTTTTTCAAATGGTCAGAAAATCTTGTACACTTCGAGTTTTTTGCTGAATTTTTTTGTGCTTGCCAACAAAAATACAAGGATCACGTCTACCAAGTTTGGAGCCAAAACTCCTTCCGAAAAAATTTTAAAAAATCCCGAACCGCAAAAAAGTTTCAAAAATCATGAAAAATAGAAAACGAGTCGTCTTGCCATGAAACTTCACGGGAAGGCTTAAGGGACAATTGTATGAATTTACAAGCCATAAAAATGGCATTGGCATGCAGAAATATGAAGATCCCGGGCTTGCGCATCCCGACCTCTGGCCGGCTGAGCGCCCGAACGCTCGTTTTGTGGGTTCACTTAGGCATACGGAGTTCATTCCCAGTCTAAGCATACGGAGTTCATTCCCAATCTAAGATCGGACTGGACCGACGGTTGCGGCAGCACATGCTGGGCTCGAGCATGTGCTGGTGCCGCATTTTTCTTCGCCGGGGCACCACCGTCGGAGAACCTGACCGACGGCATAGGGTTTCGATGATCGGGGGGCCGGGGAGGGTATGTGCACATGATGTGCGGTGGGTGCTGGTACTTGGCCCTTATATTGGCCCCCTATCCGTCATCAAACCTCGAGAACTCATACCCCCTTAAAGTGCATTTGAGATTTTACAGGTTTGCTGCCAGTAGCCATTAAAGTGTCCGAAATGGGGACACTTTTTTCAAATGGTCACAAAATCTTGTACACTTCAAGTTTTTAGCTGAATTTTTTTATGCATGCCAAAAAAAATACAAGGATCACGTCTACCAAGTTTGGGGCCAAAACTCCATCCAAAAAAATTTTAAAAATCTCGAACCGCAAGAAGTTTCGAAAATCATGAAAAATATAAAACGAGTTGTCTTGCCATGAAACTTCACGTGAAGGCTTAAGGGACCATTGTATGAATTTACAAGCCATAAAAATGACATTGGCACACAAAAATATGAAGATGTGCCTAAACCCACCTACCACCATATCGATCCATGGCTTGCACATCCCGTCTCTCTGGCCGGCATAGTGCCCGCCCGCCCGCCCACTCGCCCGTTTCATCGGTTAGCTTAGGCATACGAAATTCATTCCCAGTCTGAGATCTGACCGGATAGAGGCTTGTGGCAGCAGGATCGGTAGGACGTAGAGGGGGACCCGGTCGATCCCCGGCTTGCGCATCTCGCCCCTCTGGCCGACTGAGCGCCCGCACGCTCGTTTCGTGGGTTGACTTAGGCGTACGGAGTTCATTCCCAGTCTAAGCATACAGAGTTCATTCCCAGTCCAAGATCGGACCGGACTGAGGGTTGCGACAGCACATACTGGGCTCGGGCAAGTTCTGGTGCCGCATTTTTCTTCGCCGGAGAATTAGGGTTCCGACGATTGGGGGGCCGGGGGGTGTGCGCACATGATGCACGATGGGTGCTGGTACTTGGCCCTTATAGTGGCCCCCTATCCCTCATCAAACCTTTAGAACTCACACCCCCTTAAAGAGCATTTGTGATTTTACAGGTTTGCTGCCAGTAGCAATTAAAGTGTCTGAAATGGGGACATTTTTTTCAAATGGTCACAAAATCTTGTACACTTCGAGTTTTTAGCTAAATTTTTTTATGCATGCCAACAAAAATACAAGGATCACATCAACTAAGTTTTGGCCCAAAACTCCTTCCGAAAAAATTTAAAAAAATCCCGAACCGCAAAAAGTTTTAAAAATCATGAAAAATAGAAAATGAGTCGTCTTGCTATGAAACTTCACGTGAAGGCTTAAGGGACCATTGTATGAATTTACAAGCCATAAAAATGGCATTGGCATGCAGAAATATGAAGATCCCCGGCTTGTACATCCCGCCCCTCTGGCCGGCTGAGCACCCACACGCTCATTTTGTGGGTTCACTTAGGCATACGAGTTCATTCCCAGTCTAAGCATACGGAGTTCATTCCCAGTCTCAGATCGGACCGGACAAAGGGTTGCACCAGCACATGCTGGGCTCGAGCATGTACTGGTGCCGCATTTTTCTTCGCCGGGGCACCATCGTCGGAGAACCTGACTTGCGACATTGGGGTTCCGACGATTGGGGGGGCCGGGGGGGTGTGCACACATGATATACGATGGGTGCAGGTACTTGGCCCTTATATTAGCCCCCTATCCCTCAAAAACCTCAAGAACTCACACCCCCATAAAGAGCATTTGAGATTTTACAGGTTTGCTGCCAGTAGCCATTAAAGTGTCTGAAATGGGGACACTTTTTTCAAATGGTCACAAAATCTTGTACACTTCGAGTTTTTTGCTGAATTTTTTTGTGCTTGCCAAAAAAAATACAAGGATCACGTCTACCAAGTTTGGAGCGAAAACTCCTTCCGAAAAAATTTTAAAAAATCCCGAACCGCAAAAAGTTTCAAAAATCGTGAAAAATAGAAAACGAGTCGTCTTACCATGAAACTTCACGGAAAGGCTTAAGGGACCATTGTATGAATTTAAAAGCCATAAAAATGGCATTGGCATGTAGAAATATGATGATCCATGGCTTACACATCCCGTCTCTCTGGTCGGCATAGTGCCCGCCCGCCCGCTTACCCGCCCGTTTTGTCGGTTGGCTTAGGCATACGAAATTCATTCCTAGTCTAAGATCAGACCGGATAGAGGGTTGTGGCAGTAGGAACGGCAGCACGCAGAGGGGGACCCGGCCGATCCTCGGCTTGCGCATCCCGCCCCTCTGGCCGGCTGAGCGCCCGCACGCTCATTTCGTGTGTTGACTTAGGCATACGGAGTTCCATCCCAGTCTAAAGATACGGAGTTCATTCCCAGTCTAAGATCGGACCGCACCAAGGGTTGCGCCAGCACATGCTCAGCTCGAGCTTGTGCTGGTGCCGCATTTTTCTTCGCCGGGGCACCATCGTCGGAGCATCGTCGGAGAACCTGACCAGCGGCATGGGGTTTCGGCGATCGGGGGGGCCAGGGAGGGTGTGCACGCATGATGTGCGGTGGGTGCTAGTACTTGGCCCTTATATTGGCCCCCTATC
The DNA here is from genome assembly GCF_002303985.1 of Durio zibethinus. Next base: position 18,196,899 of record NW_019167915.1, on the reverse strand, counting down.
CGTCATCAAACCTCGAGAACTCACACTCCCTTAAAGAGCATTTGAGATTTTACAGGTTTGCTGCCAGTAGCCATTAAAGTGTCTGAAATGGGGACACCTTTTTCAAATGGTCACAAAATCTTGTACACTTCGAGTTTTTAGCTGAATTTTTTTGTGCATGCCAACAAAAATGCAGGCATCACGTCTACCAAGTTTAGGGCCAAAACTCCTTCTGAAAAAATTTTAAAAAATCCCAAACCGCAAAAAGTTTCAAAAATCGTGAAAAATAGAAAACGAGTCGTCTTGCCATGAAACTTCACGTGAAGGCTTAAGGGACCATTGTATGAATTTACAGGCCATAAAAATGGCATTGGCATGCAGAAATATGAACACGTGCCTAAACCCACCTACCACCCTATCGATCCACGGCTTGCGCATCCCGTCTCTCTGACCGACGTAGTCCCCGCCTGCTCGCCCAATCGCTCGTTTCGTCGGTTGGCTTAGGCATACGAAGTTCATTCCCAGTCTAAGATCAGACCAGATCGAGGGTTGCAGCAATAAGATCGAGGGTTGCAGCAATAAGATCGGCAGCACACAGAGGGGGACCCGATCGATCCCCAGCTTGCACATCCCGCCCCTCTGGCCAGCTGAGCGCCCGTACATTCGTTTCGTGGGTTGACTTAGGCATACGGAGTTCATTCCCAGTCTAAGCATATGGAGTTCATTCCCAATCTAAGATCGGACTGGACCAAGGGTGGCAGCAGCACATGTTGGGCTCGGGCATGTGCTGGTGCCGCATTTTTCTTCCTCGGGGCACCATCGCCGGAGTATCATCGGAGAACCTGACCGGCGGCATTAGGGTTCCTACGATCGGGGGGGCCGAGGGGGGTGTGCGCACATGATGTGCGATGGGTGCTGGTACTTGGCCCTTATATTGGCCCCCTATCTCTCATCAAACCTTGAGAACTCACACCCCCTTAAAGAGCATTTGAGATTTTACAGGTTTGCTGCCAGTAGATATTAAAGTGTCTAAAATGGGGACACTTTTTTCAAATGGTCACAAAATCTTGTACACTTCGAGTTTTTAGCTGAATTTTTTTGTGCAAGAGAAAAAAAATACAGGGATCATGTCTACCAAGTTTGGGGCCAAAACTGCTTCCGAAAAAATTTAAAAAAATCCTGAACCGTAAAAAGTTTCAAAAATCATGAATAATAGAAAACGAGTTGCATTGCCATGAAACTTCACGTGAAGGCTTAAGGGACCATTGTATGAATTTACAAGTCACAAAAATGGCATTGGCACGTAGAAATATGAAGATGTGCCTAAACCCACCTACCAACCTATCGATCCACGGCTTGCGTATCCCGTCTCTCTGGCTGACTTAGTGCCCGCCCGCCCGCCTGCCCGCTGATTTCGTCAGTTGGCTTAGGCATACGGAGTTCATTCCCAGTCTAAAATCAGACCGGACTGAGGGTTGCAGCAGCAGGATTGGCTGCACGCAGAGGGGGACCCGATCGATCCCCGACTTACGCTTCCCGCCCCTCTGGCCGACTGAGCGCTCGTATTCTCGTTTTGTGGGTTGACTTAGGCATACGGAGTTCATTCCAAGTCTAAGATCGGATCGGACCGAGGGTTGCGACAGTAGGATCGGCAGCACCCAGAAGGGGACTCGGCCGATCCTTAGCTTGCGTATCCCGCCCCTCTGGCCGGCTGAGCGCTCCAACGCTCATTTCGTGGGTTGACTTAGGCATACAGAGTTCATTCTCGATCTAAGATCGGACTGGACTGAGGGTTACGGCAGCACATGCTAGGCTCGAGCAGGTGCTGGTGCCATATTTTTTCTTCGTCGGGGCACCATCGTCGGAGCATCGTAGGAGAACCTGACCGGTGGCATCGGGGTTCCGACGATCGGGGGGGCCGGGGGGTGTGCCCACAGGATGTGTGATGGGTGCTGGTACTTGGCCATTATATTGGCTCCCTATCCCTCATCAAACCTCGAGAACTCACACCCCCTTAAAGAGCATTTGAGATTTTACAAGTTTGCCGCCAGTAGCTATTAAAGTGTCTGAAATGGGGACACGTTTTTCAAATGGTCACAAAATCTTGTGCACTTCGAGTTTTTAGCTGAATGTTTTTGTGCATGCCAAAAAAAATACAAGGATCACGTCTACAAAGTTTGGGGCCAAAACTCCTTCTAAAAAAATTTAAAAAAATCCCGAACCGTAAAAAGTTTCAAAAATCGTAAAAAATAAAAAACGAGTTGTCTTGCCATGAAACTTCATGTGAAGGCTTAAAGGACCATTGTATGAATTTACAAGCCATAAAAACGGTATTGGCATGTAGAAATATGAAGATGTGCCTAAACCCATCTACCACCCTACCGATCCACGACTTGCCCATCCCGTCTCTCTGGCCGGCATAGTCTCCGCCCGCCTGCCCGCTCGCTTGTTTCGTCGGTTGGCTTAGGCATACGGAGTTCATTCCCAGTCTAAGATCAGACCGAACATAGGGTTATGACAGCAGGATTGGCAGCATCCAGAGGGGGACCAGGCCGATCCCTGGCTTAAGCATCCCGCCCCTCTGGCCGGCTGAACGCCCGCACACTCGTTTCGTGGGTTGACTTAGGCATACGGATTTCATTCCCAGCCTAAGCATACGTAGTTCATTCCCAGTCTAAGATCAGATTGGATCGAGGGTTGCAGCAGCACATGCTGGGCTTGGGCATGTGCTGGTGCCACATTTTTCTTCGTCAGAGCACCATCGTCGGAGCATCACTAGAGAACCTGACTGGCGGCATTGGGGTTCCGGCGATCGGGGGGGCCGGGGGGTGGGGGTGTGTGCACATGATGTGTGATGGGTGCTGGTACTTGGCCCTTATATTGGCCCCTTATCCCTCATCAAAGCTTGAGATCTCACACCCCCTTAAAGAGCATTTGAGATTTTACAGGTTTGCTGCCAGTAGCAATTAAAGTGTCTGGAATGGAGACACTTTTTTCAAATGGTCACAAAATCTTGTACACTTTGAGTTTTTAGCTGAATTTTTTTTTGCATGCCAACAAAAATACAAGGATCACGTCTACCAAGTTTGGGGCAAAAAATCCTTCCGAAAAAATTTTAAAAAATCCTGAACCGCAAAAAGTTTCAAAAATCGTGAAAAATAGAAAACGAGTCATCTTGCCATGAAACTTCACATGAAGGCTTAAGGGACCATTGTATGAATTTACAAGCCATAAAAATGGCATTGGAACGTAGAAATATGAAGATGTGCCTAAACCCACCTACCACTCTATCGATCCACGACTTGCGCATCCCGTCTCTCTGGCCAGCGTCGTGCCCGCCCGCCCGTCTGCCCGCTCGTTTCGTCAGTTGGCTTAGGCATACGAAGTTCATTCCCAGTCTAAGATCCGACCGGATTGAGGGTTGCAACAGTAGGATCGACAGCACGTAGAGGGGGACCCGGTCGATCCCCGGCTTTCGCATCCCACCCCTCTGGCCGGCTGAGCGCCTGCATGTTTGTTTCGTGGGTTGACTTAGGCATACGGAGTTCATTCCTAGTCTAAGATCAGATCGGACCGAGGGTTACGGCAGCACATGCTGGGCTCGGGCATGTGCTGGTGTCGCATTTTTGTTCGTCGGGGCACCATCGCCGGAGAACTTGACCGACGACATTGGGGTTCCAACGATCGGGGGGACCAGGGGGTGTGCGCACATAGTGTGCAATGGGTGCTGGTTCTTGGCCCTCATATTGGCCCTCTTATCCCTCATCAAACTGTGAGAACTCACACCCTCTTAAAGAGCATTTGAGATTTTACAGGTTTGCTACCAGTAGCCATTAAAGTGTCTGAAATAGGGGCACTTTTTTCAAATGGTCACAAAATCTTGTACACTTCAAGTTTTTAGCTGAATTGTTTTGTGCATGCCAACAAAAATACAAGGATCATGTCTACCAAGTTTGGGCCCAAAACTGCTTCCGAAGAAAGTTTAAAAAATCTTGAATCGTAAAAAGTTTCAAAAATCGTGAAAAATAGAAAACGAGTCGTCTTGCCATGAAACTTCACGTGAAGGCTTAAGGGACCATTGTATGAATTTATAAGCCATAAAAATGCCATTGGCACGTAGAAATATGAAGATGTGCCTAAACCCACCTACCACCCTATCGATCCACGGCTTACGCATCCCGTCTCTCTGGCAAGCGTAGTGCCCGGCCGCCCGTCCGCTCGCTCGTTTTGTCGGTTGGCTTAGGCATATGGAGTTCATTCCCAGTCTAAGATTTGACCGGATCGAGGTTTCCGGGAACAAGATCGATAGTACGTAGAGGAGGACCCGACCGATCACTGGCTTACGCATTCTGCCCCTCTGGCCGGCTGAGCGCTCGCACGCTTGTTTCGTTGGTTGACTTAGGCATATAGAGTTCATTCCCAGTCTAAGCATACGGAGTTCATTCCCAGTCTAAGAGCGGATTAGACCGCAGGTTGCGGCAGCACATGCTGGGCTCAGGCAAGTGCTGGTGCCACATTTTTCTTCATCGGGGCACCGTCGCCAGAGCATCGCCGGAGAACCTGACCGACGGCATTGGGGTTCCGACGATCGGAGGGGTCGGGTGGGTGTGCGTAGATGATGTGCAATGGGTGCTGGTACTTGGCCCTTATATTGGCCCCCTATCCCTCATCAAACCTCGAGAACTCACACCCCCTTAAAGAGCATTTGAGATTTTACAGGTTTGCTGCCAGTAGCAATTAAAGTGTCTGGAATGGAGACACTTTTTTCAAATGGTCACAAAATCTTGTACACTTTGAGTTTTTAGCTGAATTTTTTTTTACATGCCAACAAAAATACAAGGATCACGTCTACCAAGTTTGGGGCAAAAAATCCTTCCGAAAAAATTTTAAAAAATCCTGAACCGCAAAAAGTTTCAAAAATCGTGAAAAATAGAAAACGAGTCATCTTGCCATGAAACTTCACATGAAGGCTTAAGGGACCATGTATGAATTTACAAGCCATAAAAATGGCATGGGCATGCAGAAATATGAGGATGTGCCTAAACCCACCTACCACCCTATAGATCCACGACTTGCGCATCCCGTCTCTCTGGCCGGCGTAGTGCCAGCCCACTCGTTTCGTCGGTTGGCTTAGGCGTACGAAATTCACTCCCAGTCTAAGATTGAATCAGACTGAGGGTTACTGTAGCAGGATCGATAGCATGCAGCGGGGGACCCGGTCGATCCTCGACTTACGCATCCCGTCCCTCTGGTCGGCTGAGTGCCCGCATGCTCGTTTCGTGGGTCGACTTAGGCATACGGAGTTCATTCCCGGTGTAAGCATACGGAGTTCATTCCCAGTGTAAGCATACGGAGTTCATTCCCAGTCTAAGATCAGACTGGACCGAAGGTTGCGACAACACATGCTGGGCTTAGGCATGTGCTGGTGCCATATTTTTCTTCGTCGGGGCACCATCGCCGGAGAACCTGATCGGTGGGATTTGGGTTCCGATGATCGGGAGGCCGGGAGGGGGTGTGCGCACATGATGTGCGATGGGTTCTGGTACTTGGCCCTTATGTTGGCCCCCTATCCCTCATCAAACCTCAGGAACTCACAACCCCTTAAAGAGCATTTGACTTAGGTAGATGGAGTTCATTCCCAGTCTAAGCATACGAAGTTCATTCCCATTCTAAGATTAGATTGGACCAACAGTTACGGTAGCACATGCTGGGCTCGAGCATGTGCTGGTGCCACATTTTTCTTCGTCGGGGCACCATCGCCTGAGAACCTGACCGGTGGCATTGGGGTTCCGTCGGTCGGGGGGCCGAGGGGGTGTGCACACATGATGTGCATGGGTGCTGGTACTTGGCCCTTATATTGGCCCCCTATCCCTTATCAAACCTCGAGAACTCACACCCCCTTAAAGAGCATTTGAGATTTTACAGGTTTGTTGCCAGTAGCCATCAAAATGTCTGAAATGTGGACAATTTCTTCAAATGGTCCCAAAATCTTGTACACTTCGAGTTTTTAGTTGAAGTTTTTTGTGCATGCCAACAAAAATACAAGTATCACATCTACCAACTTTGGGGCCAAAAGTCCTTCCAAAAAAATTTTAAAAAATCCTGAACCGTAAAAAGTTTCAAAAATCGTGAAAAATAGAAAACGAGTCGTCTTGCCATGAAACTTCACGTGAAGGCTTAAGGGACCATTGTATGAATTTATAAGCCATAAAAATGCCATTGGCACGTAGAAATATGAAGATGTGCCTAAACCCACCTACCACCCTATCGATCCACGGCTTACGCATCCCGTCTCTCTGGCAAGCGTAGTGCCCGGCCGCCCGTCCGCTCGCTCGTTTTGTCGGTTGGCTTAGGCATATGGAGTTCATTCCCAGTCTAAGATTTGATCGGATCGAGGTTTCCGGGAACAAGATCGATAGTACGTAGAGGAGGACCCGACCGATCACTGGCTTACGCATTCTGCCCCTCTGGCCGGCTGAGCGCTCGCACGCTTGTTTCGTTGGTTGACTTAGGCATATAGAGTTCATTCCCAGTCTAAGCATACGGAGTTCATTCCCAGTCTAAGAGCGGATTAGACCGCAGGTTGCGGCAGCACATGCTGGGCTCAGGCAAGTGCTGGTGCCACATTTTTCTTCATCGGGGCACCGTCGCCAGAGCATCGCCGGAGAACCTGACCGACGGCATTGGGGTTCCGGCGATCGGAGGGGTCGGGTGGGTGTGCGTAGATGATGTACGATGGGTGCTGGTACTTGGCCCTTATATTGGCCCCCTATCCCTCATCAAACCTCGAGAACTCACACCCCCTTAAAGAGCATTTGAGATTTTACAGGTTTGCTGCCAGTAGCCATTAAAGTGTCCGAAATGGGGACACTTTTTTCAAATTGTCACAAAATCTTGTACACTTCGAGTTTTTAGCTGAATTGCTTTGTGCAGGCCAACAAAAATACAAGGATCACATCTACCAAGTTTGGGGCCAATAGTCCTTTCAAAAAAATTTTAAAAAATCTGAACCGCAAAAAGATTGGAAAATCGTGAAAAAAAGAAAACGAGTCGTCTTGCCATGAAACTTCACGTGAAGGCTTAAGGGACCATTGTATGAATTTACAAGCCATAAAAATGGCATTGGCATGCAGAAATATGAAGATGTGCCTAAACCCACCTGCCACCCTATCGATCCACGGCTTACGCGTCCCGTCTTTTTGGCCGGTGCAGTGCCAGCCTGCCCGCCCGCCCGCTCGTTTCGTCGGTTGGCTTAGGCATATGGAGTTCATTCCCAGTCTAAGAACGGACCAGATCGAGGGTTGCGGCAGCAGGATCGGCAGCACGCGGAGGGGGACCCGGCTGGTCCCCAACTTTCGCATCCCGCCCCACTGGCCGGCTGAGAGCCCGCATGCTCGTTTTGTGGGTTAACTTAGGCATACAGGGTTTATTCCCAGTCTAAGCAAACGGAGTTCATTCCCAATCTAATATCGGGCTGGACCGAGGGTTGCGGCAGCACATGCTGGGCTCGGGTATTTGCTGGTGTTGCATTTTCCTTCGCCGGGTCACCATCACTGAACCATCGCCGGAGAACCTGACCCGCGGCATTGGGGTTCCGGCGATCGAGGTGGCCGGGGGGGTGTGCGCACATGATGTGCGATGGGTGCTGGTACTTGGCCCTTATATTGGCCCCCTATCCCTCATCAAACCTCGAGAACTCACACCCCCTTAAAGAGCACTTGAGATTTTACAGGTTTGCTGCCAGTAGCCATTAAAATGTCTGAAATGGGGACACTTTTTTCAAATGGTGACAAAATCTTGTACACTTCGAGTTTTTAGCTGAATTTTTTTGTGCATGCCAACAAAATACAAGGATCACGTCTACCAAGTTTGGGGCCAAAAACTCCTTCCGAAAAAATTTTAAAAATTCCCGAACCGCAAAAAAGTTTCAAAAATCATGAAAAATAGAAAACGAATCGTCTGCCATGAAACTTCATGTGAAGGCTTAAGGGACCATTGTATGAATTTACAAGCCATAAAAATGGCATTGGCATGCAGAAATATGAAGATGTGCCTAAACCCACCTACCACCCTATCGATCCACGGCTTGCGCATCCCGTCTCTCTGGCCGACGTAGTGCCCGCCCGTCCGCTCGTTTTGTCAGTTGGCTTAGTCATACGGAGTTCATTCCCAGTCTAAGATCAGACCAGACCAAAGGTTGCGGTAGCAGGCTCGATAGCATGCAGAGGGGGACCCGATCGATCCCCGGCTTGTGCATCCCGCCCCTCTGACCGGCTGAGCGCCCGCACGCTCGTTTTATGGGTTGACTTAGGTATACGGAGTTGATTCCCAGTCTAAGATCAGACCGGACAGAGGGTTGCGGCAGCACATGCTGGGCTCAGGCATCTGCTGGTGCCGCATTTTTCTTCGTCGGGACACCATCGTCGGAGCATCGCCGGAGAACCAGACCGGTGGGATTGGGGTTTCGACGATCGGGGGGCGGGGGGGGGTCTGCGCACATGATGTGCGATGGGTGCTGGTACTTGGCCCTTATATTTGCCCCCTATCCCTCATCAAACCTCAAGAACTCACACCCCTTGAAAGAGCATTTGAGATTTTACAGGTTTGCTGCCAGTAGCCATTAAAGTGTTTGAAATGGGGACACTTTTTTCAAATGGTCCCAAAATCTTGTACACTTCGAGTTTTTAGCTGAATTTTTTTGTGCATGCCAATAAAAATACAAGGATCACGTCTACCAAGTTTGGGGCAAAAACTCCTTCCGAAAAAATTTTAAAAAATCCCAAACCACAAAATGTTTCAAAAATCATGAAAAATAGAAAACGAGTCGTCTTGCTATGAAACTTCACGTGAAGGCTTAAGGGACCATTGTATGATTTTAAAAGCAGCAAAAATGGCATTGGCACATAGAAATATGAAGATGTGCCTAAACCCACCTACCACCCTATCGATCCACGGCTTGCGCATCCCGTCTCTCTAGTCGGCGTAGT